>JBBMOE010000048.1:702670-897218 GCA_037975065.1 Chaetodon trifasciatus | reverse complement strand
AGTGGGGCGGGGGGGGGGGGGGGAGTGGGGAAAGAAAAGTGAAGTCAAAGGAAACGGGGAGGAAAAAAAGGAGGAGGGATGTGATTCATGAGTGACTGATTAGTTCATTGGAGCTTGATTGACTTGTGAGGCTTGTGAGGCATTAAAGAATAAATCAAAGCTTGATCCACTTTGGTGAGTCAGTTTGAACAGAAAAGATGATTAAAAAAAAGGTGTGATGGTCAAACTTTTCAGAGGGGGACTGCCTGCTTCAACCTCCGACATCTACACTACCACACTATCTACGTCATCAAAACATTTACGTCTACCTTGCTGCTAGATTATTAGTTTGCATTATTAGATTCTAGCTACACTGTTAATATGGCTTGAGTTTGCAGAAGCGTTAATTAGTGTTAAGTTTGTTTCACAGCATATTTGTTATAGTTGTAGAGTACACTCAAACACGTAACATAATGACACTTCAGGTAAACAGCAGGGGATGGAGTTTATCCCAGGTCAACGGCCAAATCAAGTCAAACATTGCACAGATGCTAAATATTTTGAAAAAAACAACTGAATGAGGTAAGCACACCAAGTTGTTTTCATGTCACAGTTGTAGCTGTAGTGGCCACTGTGTCTGCCCAGCTGTGTGCTGAAGGAATGTGTTAAATCTGTGTGGCTCAGATGTAAGTGTGTGTGTGTGTGTGTGTGTATGTGTGTGTGTGTGTGTGTGTGTGTGTGGTGGTTGTTTGGTTCAGGAGGAACGAAGCCAAATGAGTGAATGCAGGTGACAACCATCCCTGAGAAGGAGAGGTGACTGTGTGTTAAATGTTAAAAAGGGGCATTGAGGCCAAGCATTGCAACACAGGTTTGTTTGTTTTAGTGTGCGTGTGTGTGTGTGTGTGTGTGTGTGTGTGTGTGTGTGTGTGTGTGTGTGTGTCTGTGTCAGATCTACGGCAATGAAAGGGCAGGAAGGGACTATGAGCTGTTAGGGTTTGTGGGAGCTGGAAGTGGGGCTGAACACCAGCTGGTCGCGCTGGTGCAGCAGGCGGGTTGGCGAGCGAGCTCGAAGCGGGGCCAGCAGGGGGGAGGCCATGAGCGGCGATCCCTCCAGGCTCTGAGCGATGTAGTTCCTCAGCGAGTTCTTTACCTCCGCCGGCTTGCCCACGCCCACGATGATCAGTTTGCCGTCCTCCAGGCCCACCAGGACGTGGCTCTGCTCCTTGGTGACGGAGACGCAACGCACCGGCACCCGCATGGCCATGGGCTCCGTGCACAGAGACAGACTACACAGGAGAAACAAGTACATCTATTATGTCCACATCAGACTCAGGTGGGACAAGGGTCCAAATTTTAACACTAAGAACAGATTTCCATTCAATCAGAAGCTGTAAGCTCAATGGGAGTTCACCTGTAGAGGTCACGGATGGACAGGTATCCCTGCTCGCTGCCGATGACCACGTACTCGCCTGAAACACACATGTCAGTCACCTGCTCCTTCAGAGGCTCACTGCAGAGGTGCTTCCCATTTACAGAGTAAAGATGCAGAGCATTTTTATCCTGGGAAGAGAGAGAGAGAGAAAAAAAACACACATGCACCAGTGAATATTTTTTTTGGACATCAACATTTCAAAATCATTTTCCCAGATCCTCCTCAGCTTCTGCGCCTGCACCTTGAGTGTTGCTTTGCCCTCAAGGCAGGTGTGAACCAGCAGGTGACCCTCCCAGGACACGGCCAGGTGGAGGATGGAGAGCGGCAGGGAGCTGTCGCACGGCGGCCGCAAGCAACGCATGTACTGACCCCGACGCACCGTGTGGATGATCACTGTCCCATCCTGAGGCACACAGAGTGACAGTCCATATTAAATAACACACAAACACTTTTCATCATTTATTCAGTTATAAACTCAGCATGGCATTGAAACGCTTTTCAGTACACACATGACTCAGCGTGAAAACTAGTATTTTAAGGACCAATGTATGTGAATTTGCAGCAGCACATACACAATAAGTGGTGTGCTCTTACCCGTGATCCAGACACAGCCATGTCCAGCTCTGTGCTGATACTGACACTGACCACCTCGTCCGTGTGTCCGTACAACACCTGAACTGGTTTGGGACAGAGACCCACAGGAGCTCCACCCTGAACAATGGAGCAAACAAACAGACTGAGGAGAATGTGCATGGTTGAAGAAGTCATGTATATTATACCATATATACCGTCGCAATACCCCAATCTACCTAAAAGTAAAACTCAGAAATGAATACTGGCCCATTACTTTGAGGGCATCAACACAAAAGAATGTAATTACTCAAGGCTCCCCAATTCCTGAGTAATGAACATACAGGGATTCTGTTTTCTGAAGTCAAACCTACTTCATCTATCTTACTTTATTTGCAGATCAGTATCCGTCATGGTGTATAAGTGAGTTCTGGCTGTCCTCACCTGCTGCAGAACCTGCCACACCATGCAGGTTGTGTCTCTGGAGCCGGAGATTAGGTGGATGCCGCAGTGGTCTGTTGACAAGCAGGTCACAATGTCTGCAGGAGAGGGGAACACAAGCACGGATTATTATAGGACATACACGAGTCACAAACTTGACTGAAACTGTGTATTTTGATTGAACATTTGAACAGACACACAGCAGGCTGCTTCTCACTACTGTCAGCCTTATACTTATTTCCAGTGTAGAAACTGTCAAGTCAAGATGCAGACTTTCCCTCACTGAGGCATGCAAAGGGTGTGTTTACCCATGTGTCGGATGTGCTGTCCCACAGTCTTGCCCTTAACCAGAGAGGTGACCCGGAGGCTGTTGTCCCAGTGACCACCACTGAAGAGCAACTTGCCATCATGGGAGACCACAAACAGTGCTGCTGTGACCTCCACGCCCGGGGCGAAGGGTCCTGACAGGAAACGTAAGGTCCTGGGTGAAGATGGGGAGCAGAGGACAGAGGATACAGAGGGGATGGAGGGCTTAGGAAGACTTTTCACGACACAGTATGTCATGTACTGCTTTTGCACATGTGCTGTGGGGCTTCTCACTTGGTGTTGGACACTGTGGGGTCCTTAATGAAGGTGAAGTAGTTGGAGATGTTCTTGTTGTAAGGCAGCCACCCATGGGTTCCAACAAGGCAGTTCTGACTGACCGTCACCTGTAGAGAGTGTAAACACCGTCTATCATCCACCCTTCATCTACTCAATCACTGCTTTTGTTTCTAATTTAGAAGCACTAAAACAACTCTCTTTTGCTATTTCTTTTATAATGATTATTAGCATGAGCACCAAGGCTCACCATGGTGTCGGGGCTCCCCTGGGTGATGAAGGAATGGGATTGATTCTTTGGCACCACGGCTTTAACCAGCGGCACATTGTCACTGATGCCCTGCAAAATGACAGAGAGAAGCTGATGGATAGGGAGATTTTCACGTCAAGTGCATCATAATAGTTTTGGCCCAATCGTTCCTGACTGGCGTTATTTTAGTGTACAAGCTTTTGACAAGTCAGACAAAACATCAACGAGCAATGAAGAGATCATACCTCAACAAAGAAGGACTTGAGGTCGCTGAGGTGTTCAAACATGTTGAGAGGACATGAGTCTAGCTGAGCCTTCCTCTTCTCCACTTCTTCCTGAGACAGACGCACTGGATGGGGCTCCTGCACAGACACACACACATACAAAAGTCTAAATCTGAGCCACCAGCACAGACACAGAACTTCATTACCTTGAGCCACGATCTGTCTCTGCACCTTGAGTAACTGGCACGGTGTCTGTCCAAAGTTGCTGATCATGCCTTCCAGGGCCTTGCGCTCCTTTTCATCAGTGATGGCATCCAGATCCACCGCCCCTGCATCACCAAACCAGTCACTCAGGCAACCACTCAATCAATATATTTGATGATAAAATCCACGATTATTTTCTTTTTTTTGTTTGCAATAGTGAGAAGACGCAATAATTGGAACAAAGCAAAAGTTGTAATTACATCCTTTTGTAACCTAATTGTTGCCAAAAGCACTTCATGCACACAGCAATGCATATGAGAAAAACATTATGGACTGAGGGAAGGATAAAACCATGATGTGACATTGGAGCATGATTGCCATCCTGGATGCTTTACCCTCATATGTGCAGTAGTAGAAGACATTGAGGGCCTCCACCGCTGCAGGGCCCCTCTGCTTGTAGCCAAAGATCAGATCGATCCAATCATGAAGGTGAGCTGACACGTACTCAGACTCCTGTCAGAAGACACATACGCGGTCAGAAACCAGCCATCTGCATGTGCAAACAGAATACATCAAAGTGCAGTATATTCCACTAAAGAAAGACTCCAACCACAACATGTTTATTCGTTTGGCTATGTGAAGAACAACGTGTAGACATTATAATATAGTTTGAGAGACAGACCAGATGCTGTAATAAATTTGGGACACTCTGCACTGATGTTAAGGTTTTAATCATTACAGTTGTTAATTTAAAGTTTTTTCAAAGTTATAACAGAGCAGCAGAGCTAAAACTGCATCTCACCAGGGCTTTGCGGTGCTTGTAAATGAAGTCCTCAGGAGACTTGGCCCATTTGGGCAGAACAACATCATTTACCCTTTCCTTGGAGATCTGCAGGCGACCCAAATCAAAGGCTGGGCGACGGCACGGAAACAGGAAGAGAGAAGCAAGGTACAGGGGAAAAAGAAGAAAGGTATATAAAGGTATAACACATTTATGACCATCTTCAAATAGACACTAGACTGTACTCCCTGCAAAACTGTTAAATCCAGAGAATAAGAAGAAGAAGCAAGGCAAGGCATTATGTTTTGCAATGTGTCCATATTGTTAAAAAACATTGCAAACTGCACCACTGTGCTGTTGATTCATTCAACAGCAATGTGAATACAAACAATTATAATTCTGTTGATTTCTTCTGCTTATCACAGCTACACTGACACTCAAGTAGGTGCACATTCAAATTATTAAAGCGGTTTGAAATTTCTTGCTCCTGTTTTGATGATAGCGTTGTATAGAATATTTTAAAGCGGGTGAAAAGGATACTCACCATTTTGGTTCTCAAGGAATTCTGGGAAGTAGAAGAACTCTGGGATGAGCTCCTTGACGTCATTGGGGTTGTCCATGAGGGTCTGCCACGTCGCAGGGATGGAGTGGAACTGGCGGTCAGCACAGTCAAACCTGAGGCGAGGCAGGACGGTGTAGATGAGCTTTGATAATAAGCGAGACAGACAGCAGCTCTGTGCTGGCACACACACGCCTAACTGGCATAGACATGTGTGGCTGAGGGGCTGTAATGTAGGGCGGGCTTGTTGGAGAGTGTCTGGGTGAGTGGCCTCCTTACCGTCCGCTCTGCAGCTGGATGTGCAGGGAGGTGAAGGGCTCCACTCTGATCAGGTAGTGCATCACTCCGGCAGCGTTTGAGTAGTGGGTGCCATAATGGAACCTGTCAATGGTGCCGGTCGGGTCCTCGAAACTTTCATACCTGATGGACACGTTTAAGAAGTTAACTTGTGCTTTGCAGCGACGTGCCTCCCTTTAACTGCTGACACTTTTCTATCCAGTTTTTTTATGACAGTTCTTGAAAATGAATTCAGTAATGAGAAAAACTGAATTTTGGACAAATGAAACTTACTTCTCTCTGACAGCCTTTGCATTGCGCTCGTTAAGAACTGCTACCGGTTTTGACAGATCCCTGAATACTCGAGGATCAGACAGGTCCAGCTCCTCTGAAGTGTAGTCAGCTAGAATCCAGGGAAACTGGTGACACACACACACACACACACACACAGCAAGTTAGCACAAATATCAACATTCACCCAGTCACTACAGCTGTACAGCGATGTGTTCAGTGAGGAACGTACCACTGGATACTGAGCCAGGTTGTTATACGTTCTGCCTGCGATCGTGTTCAGCTGCATCAAGTAGTCAAAGTTGGAGATCTCCCGGTTGACCCATTTCTGTGCAAAAGCAGGGGGGTAAAAAAAGTAAGGGTCAAAGTCGATCTATTGACAGTGTGTACGCTTGTACAGCATGTTGTTTGGAGTGTAAGACTGTGATTGATTAGTTTCCTCCCTTTGGAAATCTCTTTGTTTCCTGACCTGCGTGAGTCCAGAGGCCTTGAGGAGCTCCTGTGGAGAGCGGGTTCCATAAAGGCTGAGGGATCTCAGCAGCAACATGCGGCTATAGACCTTATTCCTCACCTGTTGATAAGAATACAAAGTTTTATTTGAAACTATTTAAAGAGGGGATCAAAAATTATTCTCTGATCATAGAAATTCAACATCTATTTCAACAGTAGTTTGCCCATTTTTCCAAAAATACTAATATTATCTGATATTATCTGACAAGTTAAATTTGTGACCCATCACCTCCTTCTTGAAGTTGAGGAAGTAATTGGTCTGGTCGATGAGGAAGATCTCCAGAGCGGAGCGACGCAGGTTGTAACGTCGTAAGTGGACCTCTCGGATCTGAGACAGGGGCCATTTGAAGTCGTGTCCCACCCCTTCAGGAAGCAAGTACACAGTTAGTGTGAGCAAAAGGTTAGTGATGCTTTCTTTCCCCATGTTTTCTCATCCGCCTCCTCACCCTCCTCTTTCTCTTGGCTGCTGTCATAGAAGTAGATGTGTTGGGTGGTGAGCTCCAGGCGCCCGGGCACCACGTCCACCACCGTCACCAGCTCACAGTCCTCCCACAGCACCAGCTTCTCCTTCTGGCTGGCCTCTTCTGCTTCAACTCTGCAGGACACGGACAAAGAATGGGAGGCTGTAATTTCTAGCATCTATGACTTGAACGCCGCTGTTCTGTGGTTGTTGTATTTGGCGACTGACTGGTTGTTGGCAGCAGCAGGGTCGTCCTCCGGCAGCTCCAGGATGTCATCTTCCAGGTCGCTGACTTTGACCTGCTTCACAGCCTCCAGCAGCAGGGACTCTGGGTTTACACGCTGCTGATGGACACCTGAGCAAATCGAGGGAGACAGGAAATGATTAGAAACTGAGAGGTGATGCGGTGGTTTATATCACATGGCGGTGTTGGAAATTAACTTCTTAGCATGCTTGTCGAGGGCTGACAAACTACCAAACACATACCTGCCCGGAACATAACACTGCGCTTTGTTTCATAAACAGAAGATTTACAGTTTTAAACTTGCTGACTCACAAGCTGGCTTTTACCCATTTGCATCAACAAGGTGGGAGAGAAGAGTTTAGACGCCTCTGGTTTGTGTTATAGTGCTATTTTTAATCTGACACATGCTGGGCGGTTATTTAATCAGCTGCAAAACTCCAGCTGGCCTTTTTTCTAAAATATTCCAAATCTAAACATATTAAATTTAGAGGGTGAATACAATGCGAGGCGCCAGATCTGTGGGAGCATGAGCAATCTAATCTGTGCTTGAAGAACTCAGTAGCAAAGTCAGGATGTTGTTTCAGAAGCTGTAATCTTGATCGCATTGAAATGTTTCATGGAAAAAATCCTGAAAGGTTTTGTGTAGAGAGACTGTGCACCTGGCAAGATGTATCAGTCAAAATGGACATTTTAAGTTCAAAACAATCATATCTATGGCATGACTGTGGAGGTATCAATCCAGAATTCAAAAGGTTTCAGTAAACTGCACCTGGCTGCGCCTCAACACACCAGTCCCCACAAATCATATGTGCTCAATATTTGTCACAAGGTCTCAGATTCTGATAAAGCATAAAAGTCTGGTGAAGTCCCGGCTCTGCAACACCCTTACACATGACTTAATAAGGAAAAGATACCAAGCAGAGTGGATGATCCTTCTCGTAGAGTTGATGGAAGAGTAGGACATAAGTTCGGCTTAAAGAGGATTTTCAAGGTCAGTCCTTTTTAATCTGTTTACCAAGGGCAAGCTGGATGAGTGTGCTCATGACATACAGTACACACACTTATCCCTCATCATCACATCCATTCACTGAATACGTCTACTGGAGCAGCTACTTTAGAGACACCGACGTGCAGCTTTCACGCTATTGCAGGTGTAAATTTAGCCCCAAATATTTAAGCACACATTTAAGAGACATGTACCAGGTTGTTAGTCTGGAGCAAAATTTCACAGGAAAAACCCCAATTTAAAGCCCAGAGAGGCAGTGCTGTCTTACCCAGGTTGTCTCTCAGAGCGCTCGCCTCTCTGTGTGGGTCAAAGTTGTAATTACGGACCAGCTTCAGCCTCATGCGGGAGAAGTTCTCAGCACTGGACACCCTCCAGTGCATCTCATCCTGCTGCCTGTTAGAAATGGTTACAAAACAAACTTGTTACACTCCCAAAGCCATCCATTATCTGTGTCTGTATGCATTATATTGATTTTACCAACACACTTTGACTTCTTGTGTTTTTCCTACCACTGCTCCTGCAATTGTTTCCATTTTATGTTCATAAATATAAACTGAGGTCGACATGAAGTTCTACTCCCAATTCAGGTTTGTATTACTTTAGTAGATAGTATACAATGGAAAAAGACAAGAAATGCAGAGATGGAGACATGCTGATGTCAGTACCTGTCAGACCAGGGCCCTCTTTCACACACTAGACCCCGGCGTGCTGCCTTCCACTGCCTGAGGATAGCACTGTTCTGGCTGTGCTGCTGCTTCAACATGCTGTTGTAGCGGAGGTTCTCCTGGCGGCCTCGGCGTGAGAAGGGCTCCACAAATTGCTCCTGAGGGGAAAGTGAAAGAAGAGGAGCTCATGGGAGATAAGCTTGGGACCAAAGCAACATTAGATAGGGTCCATAGTGGGATAGAAATAGAGGAAAAGAAGCTTCAATTATGACTCATTTATTATTGATCCAACTGACCTGGAAGCGGATCTTGCTCTCACCCCTCTCCCTCTCTCTCTTATGCAGGCTGACCATAAAGGCCTCGTAGCACTCCTTCCAGTAGAGAGCCATGGTCTCATGGCCCTGGCTGAATGTTTCAATTTCATACTGCTTCATGTACGGGATAATCTGAAGACAAACAGGAACAAAAGGAAGAACATTTCAATTACATTTCCCCCCCAAAAAAAGTGTATTTAATATAATCTAAAACAAGAACTGACTGTAAATTTAAATCTCATACATATTTATCGAGGTAGACGCGCCACTCGGGTGAGTTGCAGTACAGCTGGAAGTCCTCAAAGAAGGATGGGCTGCCATTAGTGTCAGGGAGCTGGGGAAGGTGCAGCTCCATGTAGAGGAGGCGGTGGACTTTGGAGAGCAGCGTTCGCAGCAGTGGAACCAGGAAGGAGTACGTCTCCTCTGTTTGCTCCTGGACGGAGCGCCGCAGGATGCCCTCGACCTTACCTAGCAGGTAGCAGGCCTCGTCCTGGCTGGACACCTCCTTGGTCTGCAGAATGCCATTGAGCTTGGCCGTGGCCATGGCACACACCTGGGCAGAGGTAATTTATTATTGTGCTTGCATGGGTTTGTTTTTTCCATAAATGCACAAAACTTACAATGGAATAATATGCACAAGGTAGAAATGGTGGACAACGGGAAAAAATTGCTCACTTCTGGGTCCTCCTGAGCCATAAAGCCCAGCAGCAGTCTCAGTCCAACTTGAGAGAGCTGGAACCACTGGGTGCCAGCAGAGTACCACACCATGAGGCTGTCCATCAGTGTCACAGTCTCTTCCAGCACCTTCTCTGTCCACAGAGCTGGATTGACCAGGCCCTCCGCCTGCAGGAAGTCTTGTACCATGTGAAGCAATCGCACTGCGTTCTCCGTGTGCTGCGGCAACGTGGCAGCAGATGCCTCGCGGTTATCACTCACCGCCCACTCCAACATACGTTCCATAAGACTGAAACGAGAAAGAGAGAGCATTCATTCATTGTCTTCAGCTCCTGCAACGATTCCTACCATCGGCAGTCGAATGGAGGACTGACCTGAGTTTGATTTGGTCGACAGGAAGCAGCAGCTCGTTGGCAGTTCCCAGCTTGGTGAGAGCTGAGAAGACCTGGCCACGCTCCAGCCACGCCGAATCATCTGAGCCCTCTACGCCACGCCACATCACGCACAGCACAATCTCCAGCAGCATGTTACACAGTTCCTCCTCCGCCCGCTGGGGGGCGATGCAACACCAAAGAGACAGAAACAGAGATGAGTTACCATTGGAAGAGATTCAATTAGAGGAAATTTCATTGATCCCTCTGCTTGTATAACTGCAGCTACAGATAACAGGAAACAGCATAGAAAAAAGGACCTTAATGAGAAGATGACAAATATAATGTCACTAACAATTAGAACAATCTTAATTTTATCCAATGCATGTACAGATAATATTGCTGACAGTTAAATTCTATAACTGACTGTCTCCTGCCTTGGGAGGAGACAGGTTGTCCCTCTTCCACCTCTGCTCTCCGGTGACTCTATGAAATGGCAAAAAGAAGCCCACTGGATGAAAGTCGGCATTGGGCTCCCTGAGGTGGCGGTGACATTTCAACCACTGAGCCGGAAGCTCTGGCTGTTCATTAGCACTAAGGCAACCTTGGAATACAGATGATCATGTAAAACAAAGACACCAGAGTTTCTTCTCACTTGCTTACTTCTAGGAGCTTCATGAGAAATTATTCTGAGGCTTATTGTATGTGATAATAAAAAAACGCACAAAAACAATGGAATGACATAACTTTCTCCCTAACTCTTGAGCCATCTCAGCAAGAGATGAAGTATCAAAAAATCACCCCTCTGACCTCAGCGTTGTTGAAGGACTCTCCCAGTGAGATATTGTCACTGAAGAGAAAGCTGTCTTCAGTCAGGGAGGAAGTTGCATCTCGATCCCCAGAGCTCCCTGGAAAAGGCTTAGAGGCCTCCAGTGGCGACGGTGTGCTGGGCATGCTGCCGGGCGTTTGGCTGCCGCTCTCTCCGCCCTCATAGGCCTGCAGATGGGACAGATCCAGCGTCAAGCCGCCCGACTTTCCCACTACCCAGGGCTTGACGTGCAGTTGCGGCTCGGTTGAGGCAGAGGAAGATGGCGTGTCCAGCAGCGAGATGACATCGCCGTTCTCAAGGCTGTCCACAGAGCGGGTGTCCCCTATGCTGAGCCGGTCATCCTCCAGCCGGTCCAGGCGGCTAGCGCTGCCTGCCCTCGCCCTCCTCTCCAGCGGCAGCTCCAGGCGGTTGGTGCTGCTGCCGCTGGTGCGGCTCAGGTCCAGGCTGCAGGTGCTGACGGTGTCTGCGCCCCGCAGTGGCAAAGACCCTTCACCCCGCAGGTATAGCCGCATCAGAGTGTCCTGCCAACACTGCTGCCTTGAGATCTGGACGGCAGCATCCTGTTGGGATTGTAGCAGCTGGTACACCTGAAGACAGCAGAGGAAAAAGATTAAACTTTAATTACACCTGCAGGAAAACTAAGTTACGCTGCACCAAACAGTAAGGGATGAAAAAGAAAAACAATCTTCAAAGCTTAACTTCAAATGCTAATGATGAAAAAATAAATTCACTTCTTTTCCTCCAACTGTTGCTTTGTAAGTGGCGTACTTTGATCATTACTGCTTCCCAACTTCTAATGCAGTACTGTTAGTACTGATACACACTTAAACATTAGAAAGGCATTATTAGTCTTTTTTGATGAAGAGATGAAAAGAGATTATTAGTGCATTTCAAACAGGATATAAGTAAACTGGCTCTAGCGAACAGAATCAGATACAAACACAAGGACAGCGCAAAATGAAACTGCCACACACAACAAATCAATCCATTAAAGTGAGAATCTCTCGCTGTATCAGAGCTGGATTAAGTTACTGGTATAGCCAGCTGCAGGCTGCACACCTCCAACTACCCAGAAAGTTAACAAACTCTCTCACTGTGGCCTGCAGTTGTCTGGAAAACTAAATCTAAATACTCATGGCATTCTGTTTCTGACTTTGCCATCTTTCAGGGACACATTTCAGAGTAGAGACCAATTAACTGGGGACAATTTGTCTGTGTACTGTGTAAGTGAACTATGTGTGTGTATGTGTGATGGGGATGTAAACAAATTAGGGATGAAGGGAAGCACGGCATACACAGAAGAACTAGAAAGCAATGTAGAAAGCCGTTGACGATTGTAATCAATTGCTGGAACCTTTGGTCATCTCCTTTGTCTGCTTTTATTCAATATATTTAACTATATTCAACTAACAGTGTCAGCAGTTTTAAGTCCAGGCATTTCCTCACCCTCTTGCAGACGATGAGGCGTACGCTGGGTCCGGCCCGGTGGGTGAGCTGGACCAGAGACATCAAGTCCTTGTAGTTCACCACTTGATCTGTGGATTTTCAATACACACGTACAATTTTACATTTGTGCAACTGCACAGGAGAGCTAACTGGGAAATAACCAGACTGACCAGTGATATCTGACTAAATGACAGTAGCTACTGAGCAGCGTAAAACACAGTTTAATGAGTGAAAAATAAAGCAGACCTGTGTGGAGGACCTGGTTGAGGAGACATCTGATCAGGGTGGGAGTGATGTGAAGTTCGGAGAAAAGCAGCGACAGGCCGGCGTAGCCTGCTTCCCTCAGCCGCAAACGCTGCTTATTTTTCTCATAGACACGGTCACAGCGCAACATGCGCTCAAACAACTGTGCAGGAGTGAAGACAGAAAAGAAATATCAACCCTTCTGTTGTTGGTTAGCTATAGCTATTAGTTATTAGTGAATCATGGTGGATACAATGTACTCTGAGAGCAGTCAAATTCCCTGACTTGAAAACCCCTGACTGCTCTCCAAGACATCAATGACATTCCAGGAATTCCTCAACTGATCATGACCATTTGCAACATTTTACTAAGTCGAAGTGATGGACTCATGAGCGATACAGTTATGGCAAGTATTAAGCACAGCGGCTTAGAAATGAGAGAGGCACAGAAAGGCATTTGGCCAGTCAGTGTGTCCCAGGTGTTACTGGCTGTAACCAACCTTGAAGACGAGCTCTCGGAGTCGGTCTGAGTGTTTGTTATTGAGCAGGAGAGCGTAGCACGAGTCTGCCGCCCCGGGCTCAAAGAAGAGCAGGAAGAGCTGGTCCCTTGCCGGACTGCTCTGAAGAAGGCTGAGCAGCAGCTCCAGCAGTCCACACAGCTGCAACACACACAACCACAACACACACAACCACAACTACATTTAGTTACTTTTACACAATTGAGGTCGCTTGTACTGACAGATTGTTTTGAGAAAGAAATCATAGCACGAAAAGACAGTAAAACAGCTTGTCGTGCATACATCTTAAGGCACAATTTGAGGCTAATTCAAAATATAGAAGAAATGGGAGCTGGGCAAAGCAAATCTGATATTAAATCTGTTGTTTCACAATGTAAAATCGAGTGCTTGTTTTGCAAGATTTACTATATGTGGACAATGTATGTCATGCTTACCTAAAGATTATGTTTTGATTTGAAGTTTTTCATAGTTTTATCATAACTCATTAAGTGTGACATTTGAACACTCAGTATGGCTTGATGAATAGTATCAGAGAGATGGCAGATGCAGAGCAGTGTGGAGGAGGATCATGTGATTATATTGGCCATATGTTTATAGAGGGTAATGCAAGCTGCCACATATAGTGCTGCGGTCTAAGAGGATATGCAAAGTGACAGACAAAATGAAAAACAAGGAGGGACAAAAAAAGGGTGCAGTGAGGAGGAGGTGTGATAAGAGGAGGAAATGGATTTCGCAATACAGGTGACAGCTTCTGAGTCTTCATCTAGCGGGTGTTGGAGCTTAGTGGAGAACACTCAAGAAATTAGGTGTTTTGTTTGAGCCAACAGCCACTGATGGATGTTGCTTACAGAGAGGAAAATGTTTAAAAATAATGCAGAGAGGGAGGGTGGTAAAACAGCTGCCAGGCGGGAAACGAGCTGATAGCTTCCTGTAATGGCAATACTGCAGCAGGTCTCACAGGGAAACAGAAAATCCTGTAGTGAAAGGTCATCTTATTTTACAATACAGTCCTCAAATGACAGGAGTGGTTGGCATAAACCTGTTTCACAATATGTGGGTCATCTGGGAAGTGCACACTAATAATAATAATTAACAAGGAACATTCTGGTGCTTGCTGGGAACGATCTTATTTGGCTACTATATGATGTAGTACAACAAGATAAACAAGCATAGGAAAAGGATGACAGTACTATTCCAATTCATATGGTAATCACAAGTTTCCACCTTAAGGATTTATTTTTAGATTTCATTTTTTTCTGCTGCTGTGATGCATTTCATACTAAAAAACCTACAGATCCGATTCCCTCACCTGGTCCTCGTCTCCAATGGCAGCGACGTATCCCAGAATGCTGTGCATCTCCTCCTGTGACATGCCCTTGCTGATGTAGTACTTGATGAGGCCGCAGAGTGACGCCCGGATGGTACGAATGTCGTCCTCGCTCAGGTCGCTGTCTTTATTACTGTTCTTCCTGGAGTGCAGAGCAGGTGACAAAGATGTTTTGGGAAAAAGAGACTAAATCTATCAGACGCGTATGAGCTTCAGGAAATGGGATCTCACCCGTAATATAGACGGACGGTGTCCAAAAGGAACTGAACTCCATATTTTCTTCTGAACTGCTTCCTGTTGTCTTTGATGACGGTGGACATGTACTGGATATGACCTTCATTGGAAGAAAATCACATGAAGATGTATAAATAGATAAATACAAATGCAGGGGAAATGTGAAGAAGCTTAGCATGAATAGTCCCAAAAAGTCCAAAAAACAAGCAGGGTCTCCTATTTTACTTTACATATTCTTTTGTTCTTATTATTGGTTGCTTCTTGGACTGTACACCCCCCTCATTTGCTCTCCTCTTGATGACTTCTGCACTTTGCTTAACTGTGTCCTATTTATTAACACGATTACATAACCTCCCCTCTTTAAGTTTTACCTGAACTCACCTTTGTACACACGCGCACACACATACGACACACACATGCAGATCTAACCTATGCGTAGAGGGAAGTCTCCTTTGTTCCAGATGTTGAAGTTGAACAGTAGATGTGTGTGCAGCTGCTGCAGCAGAGCCTGGTTCTTCTCATATGTCACCTGCTCTATCAGAAGCTGCACAGCAACCAGCACGCTGACGTCAACATGTCCTGGTGGCAGCTAAACGCACACAAGAACGACAGATTGTATTCCACCACTGTTAGTTCAGTTAAATGCATATTTACTGCACACACACGCAAAATGACCAAACAAAGACAGGGGTAGATTATAGAAAAATGCATGTGAATGTAAACAAGAACTTATTAAGTATAATCCCATAAACCATGGTAAAGCTTGCTGGCAAACAAGTGTGAAGTAATGCCTGACATCTATATCTCGCCTCCACAAAACAGATCAGGAACAAGTTGGAATGAGGAAACCTATTAATGTTGTCTTTGGACTTTTACATTAACAGGGTGTGGTTACTTTGGCTCGACTAATTGGGCATGTAAGACATTTTCTTTGATCTGGGTCTCTGTAGAGACTTTTGTTTTCCTGTGATGTAAATGCTGATTCAGAGGTATTTCTATCGCCCCCCGCCCCGATAAACAAATAAATACTGAGGCACTTCCACCAGATAAAAGATATAAGAAGAAACGGGGCTTTGGAAAAAAAAAAAGAGCAATCAAGGGAAACAGACAGACACAAAAGAAAAGACAAACACAGACACAGAACAAACACAGAGACGGACCTCATTCAACTGGGGAGGCTCCAGCAGCATTCATAATCACAACTCACAACATGCAACACAGCTCATGCTGTGTGAGCCTCACACAGCATGAGCAATGTCATGACAGCTAGAAGTGGCCTTTTGTCGGCTTCAAAAATACAAGTCAGTTGAGATTCATAATTCGTCTGCTACAGAAACCAACTAATCCAGTGTGGAGAAAAACAAAAGAGGCTTATGAGGAGATCTTGTGTAATTTATGCATTGTGTGAAATGCACTCCACTGGTAGAAAACGACCCGTTAATGCTTTTAAAACATCCCTCTGGATCACCGTCTTGCCTTCTAGACAGAAACCACACATCTGAAGGAGGAAGAAGCTTCATACCCTGTCAAAAATTAAAGCTGTGCTGAAATTAATTCATGAGACTCGTGCAGATTTAGTATTATCAGGAGACACCTGATAATTAGGTAACTTGCATTGTAATAAGGTCACAAATTGCAGAGAGGCATAGGATTTGTGTTTCTGAGTCACCCAGACATAAACTGCATAGATTGTCTTTCAGAGAATTCAAGCAGCACCCAGAACCTCATCCTGTGCACAGTGTCATCCAAACAGCAAGATAAAGATCAAACAGAGACCTTCTGCAGCAGGGCTCCCAGTGTAGCAACACCATGTGAGTGGAGCAGGTTCTCCTGGTTGATCGGGTGTCTCTGCAGGAAATGCTTCAGCACCAGCAGGAAGGTGGCCACAAGATTCTTCTCCAGGCGTGCCTCTGGAACACACACACAAAAACAGAAAAATCAATAAATACATTTGTTCCAGCGCATGCCCCATGTTCAAATTGAGAGCAAAGAGAAACAAGGAAAGAAGGAAATATATTTTTGGCAGTGGTGGTGGAACATACCTGAAGCCCTGTTGGATGGGAGAATGACCCAATCTCCATCTGCAGGCGTGGTCACATCAGGGGTGATGAAATCTGACCCAGCTGCCAAATCACTGGATTGTTGATCAGGGGTCACCAAGGCCAACTGCTCCAGGATAGGGATGAGCACTGGCAGGCCGCCCACACAGTTGATCATATCCTGCCACACACATATTCAGATGTATACACATCCCTGCAATTCAAGATGGAACACACACAAAACACACAACAGCACGAGCTGGATGTTCCTCCCACCTTGATGTCCCAGTTGACGACTTTATTCCCGGTCAGGCGTCCATGCAGCATGTTTGGGGACAGGTCGAGACAGATGGGGTTCCTACATGCCTGTTGACAAAAGGACCAGGTTTAGTTCATAGGAAGCACATTTCCTTCAAATAAACACCACAGTTTATTGAGTCTAAACCAACAGACTGTGGTGAAAACACCATTTAATGGAATCATTCCGTAATTTCCACTCATTAAAGGAAATTTCCTCATTCCTACAAATAAACTTGTATCCCCATCTTAAAACAAACTGAAATGTCTCAGAGAATCTCATCCACTGCACCCTGCACTGAATGTGGCTGATATTAAAGCTTTAAGTGGGAATCATTGTAACCACAGTGGTCCAGTCACCTTGGGTGAGTAGTACAGCAGCAATTTGGCTGAAAGGTCGCCGAGTTCCGATTCCTGGGCTTTGAATGGAGAGATGCAGTTTGGACCTGCAGAAGACAGACGAAGAGTTTCCAGACAGACAAAGAGAGAACAAAAACATTCTTAAGCCTATTCTAACTTGAACAATGATTTGTACTCTCCTCCTCTTACACCGCCTCCAACTGCTTACCAGCACTACAAATAACTTTTATGTGGTTGGGCTGCAGGGGTTCATGGAAGACCATGACACTCCCAAGCTGGCCCTGCAAGGAGGTAGGGCTTCCCCACTCGCTGTCCTGGGTTCCTGCAGAGATGAGCTTTGTCACAGACTCAGACTTCCCCCCCAGCAGCCCACCCCAGGTCTGCGGTGACAGGATGCCGCCCAGCGAGGAGCGAGTGGTGGGTGTGGTGGTGGAGGAGAAGGGAGGGTCAGGGATCTGGGAGGGCGGGGGAGTGGTGGTCCGGTGGCCGGCTGAGCCGATGCAACAGGAGGTGAATGGCTGCAGGTGGAGGACAACAGAATAAGACAGGGGAGTGAACAAAAACAGATAAATATGTGGGTTTACCATCATAATCAAAATCATGTTTATGCAAACAACTTCCTACTGCAAGGCCTGATGAAGGCTCACAGCTGTTGCACAGTGAGCATTAAAGCACTCCCACTCATGTTTTATTGTGATATATAGTAGAAATAATGATATTTAAGTAAAATCTGACACAGTTTTAATGGACATCACATCTGTGTGTTTCGCTCTGTCACTTGCTGAAGCAGAATAGCTGTATGAAAACACTCGTTGGTTGACCAAGTTGCCAAGAAGCTGGTGAATTTCCTTTATTAACCACTTGAGTGCAGGTCTCACCTCTGTCATGGTGGGGTACTTGAGGGGGGCAGATAGTTTCTGCTGTCCGTCCACATAAATGTACACAAGACTCTGCCCGAACGGCCTCTTTCCTGGTACATGCACCACACCAATGCTGTGCTGTAAGCAGAAATCCAGACAGAATTTAGTACTTAATCCTTAATGTTGCTCTCTTTAATCAGTCTCCCAGACATTTGGCTAAAAGGTGTTAATCTTCTCAGTGTATCATAAGTGCTGCCAGACTTAAGGACATTCAGAATCTTCAGCCGAACTGCGTTCAGTGTTCTCAATCTGTCTACGCTTTCATGTTTCAGTGACTGCACTGACCTTTCAGTTAATTCAATGTCAAGAATAGATGTCATTCAGCTTGACTCACCCAGAGAGAGTCACAGAAGCAGTAGTCAGGCAGCATAACTGTGACATACTCCTTCTTGGTGCATACAGCCACCACCAGCACACCCGCTGAGCTGATGAAGGCCTCAAACCCCGTCCCTCCTGGGGTGAAAAAGCTGTATGGGATAAAAGATGGTAAAACAGTTTGAGCAAGCAAACCTTCTGCTACGATTATTCATCTATCTGTATCTCTTTTTCTCTCACCTGTAGAGCTGCTTCCTCTTGTCCTTGCTGGGTGGGCCAAGCTGGTCCTGATCGAGTGAGAACCAGGCGAAAAAGCTGAAGGCAGAGCCTGGCCAACGCTGCACTGTTGGGACAACAATGCCGGCCATGCTGGGTGACAAGTCAAAGTATTGCATGGCACTTTCCAGGCCCTGCTTCCGTACCATGGCTAGGAGGGCTCGCAGGGCAGGATTGACATAGGGATGTGCTTGCGTAGACTCTGGAGGCCTGAGGAGGCGCAGGAGTCCCAGGAGTTCCCTGGCACTCAGAGACTGGGAACCCAGTGAGCCCACAAGCCCCAGCAAGCTCTCAGCGCAAGCTCGGTGTAGCCGCTGGTGGCGCTCAAGGGCGGCCAGCGCTCGCATGACCATAGCAGCATTGACACAGGTGGCGCGGGTCTGGCGGTTCAGGCAGCTGAGGCGGCGGAGCCAGTCTGCCGTAAAAAGCTGCTGCTCCGATGAGTCCAGCTCTGGGAGCCACTGGACCAGCAGCAGCAAGGGCTCCACGTTACTGATGCCCAGCAGCCCCACTGACGTGTGCTCACCCTCTACCGCCTACAGACACACGGAGAAACACACAAACACCGACGAAGATAAAGACACAGAATACACACTCATATCAAATATCAAAAAGAGAAACACGCCTGCAGGAGGCTGACGAGAAGAACAACAAACACAATGTTTCTCTCACCATGTTCATCAGCTCTTTGAGAAGATGCCGCGATGGCTGGCCGAGTGAGGTGAGCACTTCATACAGGTGGTTGTAACCAATCCTCTCCTTGAACACCTCCTGCAGGAGGTGGCAGAAAAATCACATTTAAATACAGTTATAGGGCATCTGAGCGCAGAAGATACATTCATACATACATTCACATACGTACTGCAGAAATAGTGGATAAAATGCACAACTCAAGGGGCCTTTAATGATGTGTAAAGAGAAGATGATCAATTGCTGTCAGCACTTAACTGTGGAATGAACTACTATTCACAATCTGTATCACGATCAATGAAAAAACCCCACATATTTCTAAAATAGCTTTAAGCTGACTGAATTATTCAATTGCTTTTCAGTTATCTAATTTGTCTGCATTTACTTTTTACTGTATAACTTAACTGCCGCTCCTTTGTTTAAGCACTTTGTAAAGAAGTTAAGAAAAGTGCTATACAAATAAATCTAGAATTATTACCTTCGTCGCGCTTTAGAATTCAGCAGAAGTCAATTAGGACTGTCGGTACTGCATGTAACAAAACGCATGTATCTGTGTTCTCGTTACCTTTGCAGCTGGTGATTTGTGCATCACTGTTGTCAGGGCTTTGATGGTTGCTACAGCGAGGGAGTCGAGTCGCCCTTGAAACACCTGAAAGAAAATCAGACGTCAGTCAACTGCCACTGTCCCTTGTAACAGGAGACAATACACGCACAGATGATTGGACACAAGTCAAATCTCCCCTTATCCACATGAATATTATAGCCCTTTCTAAGGGGACAAGCATGCATACAGTTTAAAACCACATTCATATATAAGGTTTGCAATGCTAAAATGATAATGATCAACACATTTAAAGCACTGAATACAACATGCATCACACTTGGAGGAATAACAGGGAGAATTAAATAGATGCTTTGGAGTTTGATTCAATTAGTGTGTGCGTGAAAACGTGAGTAAAATCATCAATGATGGTTAGAACCCTGTTTGTCACTGCAGTTGGGGCTGGCATCAAAGCTTGGACGACAGATGTCTTTCTGCTCCAGGTAAAAAACAATCCTCTTAATGGCATGGTGATGTGACTGGAGCAGGAAGCTCTTTGGGCATTGTTAAAAAAACAAAACCACAACACCCACATACACACAGAGGTATCTCACTCTTTTTCCTCACAGTCACAAAAAGCATGCAACCCACAAAACACAAGCCAAACCGTGAAAAATAAACACAAACACATCTCCATCCAGCTCTGTCCTGCTCAGGTCCAACATGTTTCCGGGTCAGTGAACCCGTCATTCCGCTAGAGTAAACATACAGCCGTAGACTGGTTGATCCAACAGAGAGTCTTGGACCAGCTGGAGAGGGACTGTGGCGAAAGTTAAACACTCATCATTGTCACTGAGTCCAGATCACCTCAGAGCACTGAACTCTGTGAGAACACACACCAGGCCAATGTGACAGCATTCCAGTGAAACCCTTAATATACCGCACCAAAACCAGGACAATGTGGAGAGGAGGGGAGGAGTGAGGAAACTGAAAATGGCAGTAAAATAAATGAAATGACATAGCTGTGAAAGAGCCAAGGTGGCCACTCCACAGCAAGGCGAACCGTTAAGCACTTAGGGTCAATTCTGGTTTGGGAATTTCTGTTTTGGTTTTTGCTTTTTTATTATTTGTATCATCTGCATGCCTTCTAAATCCCGCTGCTGTAAACGTACTAAGAAGCTGCTTTCACCGACTAAGCTGGAGTTCTACAGGTGACCTCGGAAGCAACAAAAGCTCGATGCGCAAAAACCAGCCAGGCAGGCTGCAGCATCTGCCACTGCAGCGGGTTACAGCTGCATAACAACAAAGGCACACTGGTGTGTGTGTGTGTGTGTGTGTGTGTGTGTGTGTGTGTGTGTGTGTGTGTGTGTGTGTGTGTTCACATAGGTCCGAGCACCTGTATTCTTATTATCCAGATCAATGGAGGGGTTATGCCTTATAAAGGCGGCTTTGTGAGTAGAAAAAGTATACAGAGTGGAGTGAAAGCTGGTATACTCTTCAGGGAACAAGTGACCTTTCTATGCACATGAGATGACTCAGTGAGAGAGCTCCGACTGATAGTTGACACCATTCAAAAGACGGGCCTGGGACATTATCAGGCAGGTGCTGTGAATTACAGCGCCGTGTTTTAGAGCTCAGCAAAACAAAAAGTGGCCAGAGAGCAATAATTAATAAAACTGATGCCTTTTAAGTGTGGTAAAGACCACCTTTTTTCTGTTTTTCTAAATTCAGGTACATGCTTGAGGAACCTCCGTGTGATTGATTATGTGCTTTACTAACCACTAGCTGACATGTTACAGTATAACCTGCTTGAAGCACCGGACGGGTGGGGTTTATAGCATCATGATAATTCTGATATTGCTATAGGAAACGATTTTGACTCACTGCATATTCGTTATCTTGCAAAAGTTAGATGAGAAGCTTGATTCCACTCTCATGCCTGCTCATTATATAGGAAGCTACAGCTAGCAGCTTGTTAGCTTGGCTTAGCAAAGAGACTGGAAGCAGGGGGAACAGCTAGCCTTGCTCATCAACAGAAGTTTGATTGCTCGTTTAATCTGTGCAAAAACAACAATTTGTGTTTTTACAACAGGTTATATGCCAGATTATTTCTTGGCTGGGTGCAGTGACTTCTTGTCCTGAAGTCCCAGCCAACAAAATTATGCAGGCGTCCTGCTTTTGCGACACTGTTGGGCAGAGCCACGGTCATTGTTTCCTCCTGTTTCCAGCCTTTGCGCTAAGTTAAGCTAACTGGCTGTAGCTTCATATTTAACAAACAGACATGAAAAAAGTATCAATGTTTTCATCTAACTCTCGCAAGGAAGTGATACTGGGTCACTTCTAATTTTTGTTAAATCACAAACAAAACACGCTATCGCAATTGGTGTAACAGGAAGTAAAGTACTAATGCGAAAACTTAAACCACCATGAACATGATGGTATACAAATCTGTTCAATTAATAGTACACATGACTAAGAGTGTGCTGCCTGCCAGCACTCTGACAGTCCAACAACTCAGTGAGTTTTCTGTTAAGACGAGGTCTGATTACAAATAATTATCTGGGACAAAGCAGTGGAAGTGTCTTGCTGTGGAGTGGCTCTGGTGAGATGAAGGTGGTGGGACTTGGCAGCAGATGAGGGCAAAGGGCAGGTAGGTGGATGTTGTAGGGGGGTTTGGGTCGGGTGAGTTGGGGTGGGGGCTTTCTCGGCGGTACCTGAGTGTCCCTCTCTCCTGTCAGTAACCTGTTGTTGGTTATATCTTTCTGGTCCTTGTCTGCCGCCGTGCACCTAGCATTAACCAGCTGACACACACAACAGGCAACATGTCAACATAGCATGTGGGAGGGTTGATAAAGAGAGAGAATGGAGACAAGGGGGAGTCAGGGGATGGTGCAGGGGGAGGAAAGATGTTGTAAGTAGAGGGGAGGGTGAGAGGTTAAAAGCCATGACCCTCGGCAGGGGTCACTGTGTGGAGGCGTGTTGGTGATCCAGCCTTGCTGTGGGGAGGCAGACATGCAAGGTGGGCAAAATGCTCTTTCTCACGCTGAAAGAAAAAGCAAACTTGGACCATATCTGGACAACAATGTATCCAAATTATATGTTTAAGTCCTGGGGCCATATTCACAAAACACCCAAAGGCTAAAAGTAGTAAAAGAAACTCCTAAATATAAGGGCGTGTCAGTCCTAACTTTAGGACACATGTTTCTGGCAATAAAGAAAGCATTCTAGCTCTAAAAGCAGCTCCTTTGGCTGAGAGAAGTTACTTCTCACTCAGCTGCTGCTGCTGGTAATGTGCCTCATTGGGCCAATATTTAGGAATACGGCAACAATAAGTAAGTTTTAAAAATTTACTCTGATGGTGGAGACTCAATCAAGATCCAATCAGCTCACCAACAATTCAATAACACCAGAGATGATGTTTGAACAACTCTCCACTTCTGTGACTCTGGACAAAATCAGTTTGCAGGATGTCTCAGCCAGCATTAGTTTGACAGTATCTTATACGCATAACAACAACATTTAAATCAAATAAAGCTGGTTTCATGGTCGTCTCTGGATTTCCAGATAGAATTGGTGCTATATATAGAACTACCCTATTACAGTTTCTCTCTACTTTAATTTGTTTATTGTGCTCCTGTGTATCAATAAATACTAATTCACTGACAAAGACCAGTCACTTCTCAACCAATCACTAGACACACTGAGCAAGTTCATTAAAAAAAAAAAAAACACGATTTCATCCACAGCAACATGATCAGCCCTATTCCTCATCTTATCTTCAGAGTTCTCTTTGTTCCTGACTAAAGTGGCTCTGAGCAGTTTTGTGAAAAGCTCTAAAGAGGACCTTTAATATCATTTACAAGGACTGATCCTCTGTGAATAGCGCCCCAGAGCTACAGATACAAATAACTAATCCAAGACATAACTCTGAATTTGAAACATACTCATGGAAAAGTACATTTACTCAAGCACTGTACTCAAGTACAATTCTGAGGTATTGGTCAATTACTTGCGTATACCCATTAAAAGCTTCTTCATAGCTCTACCCTGCTACATTTTCAGAAATACTTGTGTAAAAATATAAGATTTTATGTATTAACAATTACTACTTTGCAGGTCAAGATTTCACAAGCAAAACATATGAGTAACAAAAAAACATGATGCATGTTACAGATTAAACTATGCAACAGTATATAAAGTAGTTAAAATGAGTTCCACCTGGAATATCTACAACAATAGAATGCTGCTTACATGTATCAACAAAAACAACTGAATAGTATCATATACAAAATAATATAACACACTGGCAGGAGCCACTCTGCACATTGAGTACTTTTCACTTTTGAGGCTTAAAGTATATACTGCCGAGTACATTTCTGGGTACTTTTTCGACAAAAGAAGCAAAATATTGCTACTCTTCTGCATTACATCCAACAGCAAGCAAGCAGCAAGCTGTGCTGCACTGTGAGTCCTTGTATCAAAAGCATAAAAGCAATATATTTTAGAGCTTAAAAACGTCTTAAAGCTTTACATAAATACAGACAAAAGTGGGGCAAAAATGGCATTTTGGGGGATGTCATACTAATATGAGATTACAATTTAGGATCTTGCAATATCAGATACAAGATATGATCAAGTGCAACAAATAAGTTAGGAATGTTCAACTTCAACGACCCAGTTCTGAACCACAAACACCTCCAAATGATCAAACACCAGAACCAACCACTCAAAATCATGGCTAAGTTGTGTCTTCAGGTTACAGAATGAGCTGCACTGTTACCTTGCTGTTCTGCAGCAGCCGTGTCAGATGCTCGAAACAGTTGCTATTGAGGAAGATGGCTTGTAGAACTGGCCTGTCTGAACACAGGAACATGTCCCTGATAGTGTCTGAGAGACAGGCAGACAAAGGGACAGAGAAACAAAGCCACACAAAGGTGGAGAGAGACACAGACAGAGAGAGGAGGCAAAGAAAAGCAAAGACAGACATAAAAGAAGGTGGAATAAATTATATTACCAAAACAGAAGAGCTCAAAATAGCATATTGAATGTCACAAAAGTACTGTTTGTGTTCTTTATTGCTAATGAACACCGCACCTAGCATGTGCACTTGCAGCGCCACAAATCGGCTCTCCCAGTGCCGGCCCAGTGTTGGCACTCGGCCCTTGGTTTGCTGCTGCTGCCGGGCGGCGACCACAGCTGCAGGGTCCGAGTTGAGCAGCTTGAAGTAGTTTTCCAGCACAGAGGCGATCTCCACTTGCCGCTGGTCAGAGCTTGAGGCCAGGAGGCGCTGCACCACCTCTCGCAGGCAGCCCAGAGTCAGCAGCGCCTTACGGTCCGGGGCCTCGCTGTCCCAGTCCTCGCCCTCGTTTGAAGAACAGCTACCCATGGAGCAGTCAGCCAGCACCCGCATCAACACCTCCATGGTGGCTGGAGAGATAGCAAGCAGAGCGTTCCTCTGCCCGACAGGGAGGGATGGAGAGAGGTAGAAGAGAGAGGCTTATTTGCTTTCTTGCACACAGATGAGAAGATCAATACCACTCTCATTAGTATATTTTACAAACTATTTCTTTCATTTACAGGTAAACAAAACCTTCTAAACCCTCAAAATCCATTTGTGACTCCTCATGCCGGCTAGCTCAGTTGAGTCGTTTTCATGGGAAT
Source organism: Chaetodon trifasciatus (assembly GCA_037975065.1). NCBI lineage: Eukaryota > Metazoa > Chordata > Actinopteri > Chaetodontiformes > Chaetodontidae > Chaetodon > Chaetodon trifasciatus. Next base: position 871,671 of record JBBMOE010000048.1, on the reverse strand, counting down.
TAACGTATGTGCTGCCATCTTGAAACAATCTCCAAACAGCTCCATTGCCATTCAGACACTTACCTGATCTCCAGCTACTATGGCTCCAAACAGATGCAGCAGGCAGCATTTCAGACTCTCCTTCAGGTGCTCGCTCTCCTGGAAACACTCTGGAACGAGGGCACACGCCCATAAACACACATTGACACAAACACACACAAACCCACAGTTCATTAGTCTGATCAGTAGACATGATGTGTGCTATTCAAATACAACAGCCACATATCGAAACTATAGGTCACAGCGAACTGTTGAAGTTCCTGTATTTTTATCTGGAAAAAAAACAGTGACACACACACACTCACACAAGGAAGCTATATGAAATCTGCAAAACAGATAAGACAGAGGCATGTGGCAGCCCTGTCAGTAACCTCTGGGTCATGGTGGTCCCAGTCATCCATTAACTCATCTGTCAACATGTCCGACTGGGGAGAAGGAGTGTGACATCTCGGCTCCGTGATGTCTGTTCCTTTTATCCCATTCATGCTACAACTGAATTTCATTGTACTATCACTGGATCATGGTGATGACAATACTATCAAATATACTTGGAAAAAATAATTAAACTTTTGTCTTTATCAAAAGCCCGCCTGCAGTATTCCCACAAATATCTCTTAGTACATCTAACACAAACCAGCATGAAGACGCACACGCTCACACACACACACACACAGTCTGTCAGCTTGGGCCTTGGGTGTTAGCTTTGGTGCCAAACCACAGCAGCCACAGACAGGACATGGGACAGAAGGGAGTATTTGTTCAAAATGGCCGCCAGCGCGGCTTAAGTGGCTTGACAGACACCATTCACTATCTGCTCATCTCAGCGCCTGGCAAACGAGATGCAGGCACAAAGAGTGGATTCATCTGGACCCGGAGAGGACAGAAGAGGAGGCAGCGGGAGAGAGAGAGAGGCGGCATGGGAGCTCTCAGAAAAAAAGATGGTAGAGGAAAAGAGCAGCGAATTATGTCCTGTGATCACAAGCCGGATTTTTTATGATGCAGAAGATTGCTGCCTCATCCACACCCAAATTGGCCACTGAAGCAGGAGATGCAAAGTATGGGCCACGCACAGGAAGCTCTGTAATGTTTCTACATGCAAAAGTGTGTGCAAACAAGTTACACACAACCCACACAGAGCTGACAGCTGAGGTGACTGCTTTTTAGAGTCAGGCTAACTGAAAGGACCACGCACAGTCGAGGTTTATGCCTCAGTGTAAATATTTTAATACAGTAGTTTAAAGTTTTCTCCATAATTAAACTAACGCTGTGCTGCAGAGAGTGGGACTGAGGAGTAGACTGAAAAACTTACGGTAGAAGAAAGGAACAAACTCAACAGTGAGCGGAGCTGCCTTGTACTTCTGTCTGCTCCTCTCTGCTGTACCCAGCTGCTCCCTGGAGACAAAAAAAACACATGCAGTTTACATTACACATTCACATTAGTCCAATTTGACAGCTGATTAAAGTTAGCTTTATTCATGTTAAATCAACACCAAGCCAGCCGCTGGATGTTGTTACCCGCAGGTTCGATGCCTCCAGTTGTGGTACGGGTCATAGAGGCTCTCGCAGAAAGCCAGCGCATGACGGACAAACTCCTCTGCCTGGCTCTGGTCTGCCATCTCCTTCTCCTTGGTCTTGCTCTTCAGCTGTAACACCACACACGCAAACGCACACAGACCCACTTCACACCTGCTATCATGTGTCTAATTTAGACTACTCAGTGTATGATGAGGTGATTAACATTTCAACTTCAGTGTGGTTGAACAGATTGCTTTTTCTGTTGCCAAATAGCAGAACGACACAGATGTCACTTCCTCGTTCATGTTCCTCCAAAATGAGTAAAGCATACAACTACCATCTAATTACTACAACGGGAGATTTTGTGCCTTGTTGTTGATGCAGTCCAAGAAAAAGGGAGGTGTCAGACCTGCTGAATATAGAGCGTTGTCATGGTGATGATGTGATTGATGTAAGAGCATGTGCCAATCTCCTCCACGTTGGACAGGTTCCTTTCAGAAACATCCAATCACAGACACACACACAGGGAACAAGTCAACCATTGGCTCATCAATAAAAGAGTTGGAACTAGTCAAGAAAGTCAAAAACTGAAGCAATGTCCCCAAAACATACACGTGCGCTTTGCTACAGCACAACACAATCTGTGAAAAACGACAAATTCATAGCTCACAATCTTCAGCGATGCTATTTGTGTGTGTTTACTGTCCACACCTGCAGATGATGATAAGGAACTTGAGCAGCAGCAGAGCCAGGTTTTGCTGCTCAGGCTCCAGGCCGTCAGAGGCTTTCTGGACGCACTGCAGCAGCTGATGCCGCAAAACCTGCAGGATGTTGTCTGGGAGGAGCGTCAACACTGGGGGAACTTCCTCTGGCCTGGAGATACAGAGGGCATGAGGAAAATTTGCTTATATACCAGAATTAGGGGGTTAATGGCAACTTGGTACAGTGCAGATAGACACTTGTATGGACACTTGAAATGTAGCATTTTATCATGGAGGTTTACAATGGAGGTGTCACAGCAGTATACACAAGGGCAACTTCAAGGACCCTGTTCTGCATTCACTCAATCATGCACACATGCCTGATTCATTCAGGCATTAATTCCTCGGAAAAACAACATGTGTGCTGCACCGCCACTTAGAGAGAGAGAGAGAGAGTGAGAGAGAGAAAAGCTAAAGCAATGCAATAAATGTTGCTGGGAAAACAGACAGGACAGATGTGAATGCGGCAGCTGCAGAGGAAGGGAAGGAGAGGGAAGGAAAGAACACTGAGAGACGACAGACAAAAGGCAAAGAGACAGCGAAGGGAAGAGGGTGAAGGAAGGAGTCCAGGAAAAAGCAGGAAAAATTGGGAGAAAATGAGTCAGGAGGAGAATATGGCGAAAAGAGGGAGAGATGAAAAGCTCAACAAACAGAGTTTACGCACCCATTTTCACATAAATCCTCTCTAAAATGTGCCTGACTTCCTGGGGCTTCATCTGATGTTCATGTGATCACCGCCAGCAGCATCGCCAGCGCAACAACAAACTTCACCTATTTCTGCATGCTCTGAAGTACTGGCTTTTAGATGTGCACTCAAGCACAGAGGGCCTCTCAGATTTACCTGCATCACATGTTCACACGTCAGCACCAATCAGAGCATCACCTGCAAGAAAATGGGACCGCTCTGCACAAAAGCATCTGGTGTGGCCGTGCTATTTTGGGTGTTTGTGCCATGGAAAGCGGCACAGTATGGTGTCACGCTGTGGATGACGCACACAAGAAGAGATAGTTCTGATCTCACTCATGATGACCTCATGCAGAAAACTGCATTGGTGTATTTTCAAATGGAATATGGAGGTCAGTGTAATTGTGCAGGACTAAATAGCAGAAATAAGACGCCACAGTGGGGTGGTGTGGGGCAGTGATTACCAACAGGGGGTACATGTACCCCAGGGGGTACTTCTGTAGTTGTTCAACTACAAGAAATATCCACGTTAGTGGAAATGCATTGTAACACAATTAGACGTGCTGAAATTGTAATTTCCAGTTCACTTCAGACAAACAGAAGGAGGTCAAAATTGGACTTCAAGTGATTGCGATGGCAGTTTGCCAAAAGTTACCTTGAAGGTGGCTTTTCGAAGTCCACATCCAGGCATCGCTCATAGGAGCTGATGAAAATCTCCAGCCATAACTTCAAGTAGTCTGGATCCCTCTGAGAAATGAAAAGAAAGAGAAAAAAAGAGGAAGGGAGGTGAATACAGATGGAAAGAAACAGGAAAATATAGTAAGTGGCCTTTGCTGTCAAAAGCCGTTGTGGTTAAAATGCATATATTGCTGGCAGTTGACAGGCCCGGTCTGTGATTTATATAAATGTACTGTGTGTATGTGTGTGTAAGTGTGTGACTTTATTGCCAGACAACAATAGGAGGCTAACTCTTTTGTCTTCTCTTCTCATGATCATGACAATGGACACGAAGAAATGACACACCCTTTCAAATGTTTTCATTTCCTTGAGGACTTGCTTACTTTACATACACTTTGAAAAGGTCCATTAAATCAGACATTTGTACTTTCTGTTTGACACAAGACACAACCTGCAGCGTATACTATACACAGCATAAAAATGGTTTACAGTAGTTTATGGAGGTGCTACCAAGGCATGTCAAATAAGTGAGGGCAGGAATGTCTCAGGTGGTGTGTGTATCTTATCTTTTTAGGGTGGGGAAGCTAAAACATGCACCTGTCGGGAAGATAACAGGCCTGGCTGCATTCTGAGGGGGAGTTTGTAACAGCCGGCTGATCGACATTTCCTAAATTCCTGGAACAATGCCGAGAGAAGGATGGGATGGCAGCATCAGCCGCAAAGGAAGGCTGGCTTGGCTTGGCCTAAAATCCCCTCAGCCCACAGGAATAAACACCAAAGACCAAACACAGGCGACCACAAGGCAAAACTGCTTCGACAGCAAGAGCTGGCACCACGCTTGACAGAAGAGTCTTATAATACTCATTACCTGTTACATGTTACTGCTGGAAGCATTTGCCATTGTATATCCAAATAAAAAATACAAGTGGTGTAGATTAGTGGCAGTTTTTATTCCCATCATTATTGTAGGAACTTGCAGTGATCACAGATATGAATCACATCTACACACAACACTTGTGAAGACAAGAGCATGCCAGTAAATGCACCTTTCCTGAGGTGAAGAAGGAAATGTTTTGCCCGCAGAAATCGAAAGAGACAATGCAAGACGCTTCATATTTCTCCTTCTGCAGGAAGCTTTGACACGGTTTTCAATCGAAATGGACTTGAAGTTGTTGTCTGTCTATGATTATCATTAAATCTTCATCTATCTACTCAAACCTTCACCACAGATGGATATGACCTGAGGACACAGAGAATGAAAAGCTGAAAGCAAATCATGCTATAATGTTATTACGGATATCTCCTAATGCTGATCAGACTTGATGGCTGTAGAAATTACATTTGCAGCAGAGGTGGAGCTGTTACCACAGTAGGGCTGCAACTAACAAGGTCAGAAATTAGCAAAAGGTGCATGTCATCAAGTCCAAGAGCTGAAATTGACATATTAAAATGGCCAACAGCCCAAAACCCAAGAATCATCAACACTGCTTGTAAAAAGACTACAACAATTAATGTATAATCAAGGCAGTTGTCAGAGAATAACTACTGATCCTTTCAGCTCAAAATGACAAACAGTGGATGAGCCAATACAGAAAGCATCATTAATTCATCATACAGGAGTAATCACTTGTTCAGGACTCCCAGCAGATCCTGTCACAGAGATTTTGGGCCATCTGGACGGTGAGTGAGCAATCTAGGTCAAGGAGGGCTGAAGAGGTAATCAGGCCAGATTACCATAACACACTATATTGTGCATTTGGTAGAAAGGTTAGGTCTGGAGGCCATTCATTTAGATGATAATTTAGAGGTATCCTGCCATGATAGTAAGTGTTGAATAATTGGAAACTTGTACCTGTTTATGGGGCTCGGTGGAAAGTCAGGGTGTTTTAAAATCATTAGCATTGACTGAGTCGGGGTCGAATGATTATAGGCCTGGAAGGCCAAAGATGGCCTCCTTTATGACTAATAATCGGTATCGGTCAACCCCTAATCCTGAGGCTAAGATCATTGTTGCTATTAAGCTATCCCCACCTGGACACTGCAAACGGCATACACCTGAAAATGTCCCAATGACAGCAATTTTAGAAAAACAGAAAGACTGACAGATGAAACGCATGAAAACAGGAGGCTACAGACAATTCACACACCGATTTATACAACTTCCTAAAAAGGTATTATTCTAATATGGAAGAATTTGCAGATTAGAGCTTGAAACCTAAGAAAAAAAACACAACTGGAAAAAAAAATGGGGTTTTCTCAGGATAGCAGTGCCATCTGGCTAAAGAGTGGGAGAGGGGCTGAGAGGCTGACTGCTTCTGTCTGCGTGTCAGAGTGGGAATCAGCCAGAACGAAGCAGGAAGCCAGCTCTCTGCAATCCCTATGAAGTCATCAGAACAATCCTGCAACGTTGGCCTCTGTGTGTGTCTGTGTGTGTGAGAGAGAGAGAGAGAGAGAGAGAGAGAGAGAGAAGAAAAGAGGGAGAGAGACATATGAACGGAGTCTGCAACAGCCACGTGTGAATAATATGTTCTGTTGGGAGAACACGGCATGTCGCGTGTGCCGTTCTTTTTCCTGTGTTACCTCAGCTGCATGGCTTTCTGACTGCACTGAGAAAAATACATTTATTTGTGCCGACTGCTAAAGCTGTTCTTTAACTTACAAAAGCATCGTCTTGATGTGGATGTGCGTGTTACTGTCTGAAAATTTGAAGTCACTCTCAAGTGACTGAGCTTTCTAGTGGCAGGGACTGAATGACTGTGTGTGTGTGTGTGACTGAAAGAATGTCCCCTTTTAGGCAGCAGCTTGGGAGCACAGATGCCCATTGAGGGTTCGGACTGTGGCAGGCAGGGACACACCCTGCTCTACATGGCTCTGTTTATCCTGTGCCTTCATCACCGGCCTGGCACACATATAATGATGTAGATGTACAAGTAGGAATCCTAACTCAACAACAGTTACCTTGTCCCAGCTCTAACAACCGTCTTGTGACCCAGTGTGTACAAAAACAATTCCCATGAGAGGATCACATGCCTCTCCAATGTAAAACCATCATCTTATTAGGCCCTCTGCCAAGCTACTCCATCACATTCAATGATCTCTTTAAGCTGACCTCTGTAAAGCTAACAAGGTCACCTGCGATACAGATCAATGTGCTTCATTCTCGAAATTGAGACGTCCATTGACCCGCAGAGGGACGAGAACGGCAGGAGTGGAATATGGCCGCAGTGAAAGTGCTGATTAAGGATTGATGTTTGGTTCATTTTGATATGAGAGGCACTATGCTCTGAAAAACATGAGATATGTGTTGACGTGGGGTAGCAGATCAGGCTCTGCAATGCGATATGATATCATTTCAGGATGTTTCATAGCAACTGATAATAAGATAATGTCCCCTTAAACAGGTGGAAAATGTGACACAATCATTTAAGTCAGAAAATTGCTAAATGTTAACAATTTCATCAGATGTGTATTGCAGAAAATCCAAAAAAAACAACACCATACACCAAACACCATAAACACATAGATAAATGTTCATTTAGCCTAAATCACTCGTTAATTATTAAGTGATTTGACCTCCATCAAGCTTTTATATTTGCAGTTAGCTTTTAGCTAACATGTTTATTAGACCTCAAGGGTACACACAATGCATTTTGGTGAGAAACACTATGTCTAAACAGAGTGTTTGTGTGCAAGAAAACTCCCCAGTGAACCTTTAAGCCAGCGGAGCAAAATAAAATGAACAGCTAAAAAGACAAATTAGCCACCAATAAAAACAACGCAAACTGCAGAAAGTTGACTGCTTCACAAACCACATAATACTGGGGTCAACCAAGTTTTAAACATAAGGATCACCACTCTAATAATAAAATCATGACAAACATAATATAAAAACCCTGAGGCTAAATATGTCATTATTTTCTGTGGCAACTCAACAGCAACAGCTGGGATTGTATTTTCAACTAGTTTAAAAGGACACTGATAAAACAATAATTCAATTACTCCATCTATTATCAGTTTCTATTCGCTGTTATGCAGTGCAGCTACACTCTCTGCCCCTCCAGACAGGCGTGGTCAGCAGGCCAGTCGGGTGGCTGCTTGCTTAGTTTGGGTGGGTGACCTGGTTTGGTGGAAGTGGCATGGAGTCACTGGAACCACAACGTTTAAAGGTCTCCTCCCCGTGGGTTTAAAGAGACGGCTGTGGTCATTGTGCTTCTGCACCGTCACAGCCCAACATCACTACCTATCAGTCGGTGGCGACTCCGACGTGACGTCACCGCCATGGGTGTATTTAAAGAGGCTGGTGGGAGGGGTTAAAACCACATGAGGCACATCAGTGACTGACATCAGTGTTATTGCAGAGATATTCATAGCACAAAGGAAAAATGAGAAGCAAGAGGGGAACACAGAATGAAATAAGCTGCAGCGAGAAAGACAGCTAGCCTGAGGGAACAAACTTTGCATACCAGCATATAAACCAAAGCCTGAGTGCAGTAGCTTGTGTGACTGTGTGTGGCATGCTGTGCGTGTGTGTGTGTGTGTGTGTGTGTGTGTGTGTGTGTCACAACGGAGATTAGAGTGTAACAAGCAAACAAGCAGCAAAGCCGGAAAAAGACCTGAGTAATCTACTTGAGCAAATATGTGAAACCACGGCACTTTCTCCTCCTCCATCGTCTCCAGCTCGACTGCTGGGTTTCATTTCCCTCCTCATTTCTCTCTTTCCCCCCACTCTCTCCACAATCCCCTCACTATATCCTGCCTCCAATAAGTGCAGGGGTTTATGCAAATATCCAGTCAAAAGTGTGTCACCAGGCATGGAAGGCAGGGTGGGGCGACATGAGACAGGAGGACGGTCCTGTGAATGTTAACCAGAAATCCCTTGTTTGTAGACAATTAAAAGGGAGTGAGGATTTCTGCTCTAGAATTAAGATACTGGACTCGGCTTTAAGGCCACTGAAGGGTGAAATGATGCCCCTGGCTGTTGAAGCACGTTCCCTGTGGTTGCGAATTAAAAGGGCTTTTCTGCAGCAGACAAAGGCTTTCAGAGAGTAACTGGCATTTTTAAGAAGGCTGCTAAACCCTCCACGTTCTCTGACAAGTCCTTCTGGATAACATACTGGAGAGGAGAGCCACTGCAGTGCTGTGTTGTTGCTACTATCCATCAGCGGCAACCAGAGGCTCCGTGTGCTTGGATACAACACTGTGGCACGAACCAATGACAGGCAGCTAAGAGGATCCCAGGTTACGTAACAGTCTCAGCGTCTCTGTGACCTCCCGGCCCCCTACAGTGACAACGAGCGAGCTGGAGTCAACCTCTACAACTGCTGGTGTTTCTCATTACAATTGTCAATATCATGTAGTGTGTAATATAATCCTCACTTGCACTCTTCATGAACCCCTGCGGTGTGCAGCAAAGGAGAGACCAACATATTCTAAGCAATATTCTAAAATTTGGTGGTGTATGCGAACATAATACGCATCTACAGTACTGGTCAAATTATGATGGTGCAATGGTACGCTGTGCCTGTCTTTAAATGCACACTCAGCAGTTTTTTGACCACATAAATGTATATTCACAAATGCAATGATCAAGATTGTGCCTTTTGTGACTCCCCTGAGCCTGCTTTGAATGCACAACACTTGCAACATTTCTCCCACGCAGTCCCAGCACAGCATCAACACACCATGTCCAACACGCTCCTCGACACTGACTTTGACGCCACAGCTGTCTCACCCAACAATTTGTGACATCGGCAATATGTGAACAGCTGCTACTGCTGGCTTGAAACGTAGCCTGACTCTATTATTACAATGTCACATGTCAAAATTCTCAGACATTAATTTGGAGCATGGGAGAGTGCTTGACAATCAGGTGAATAATAATGACATACAGAGACAAGAAGACAGGACATGATGTCCAGCTGACAGAGCAGGTTGAGCCGGTTCTCTGAATGTGGCCACCGGCTGCTTATACTGTACTTGCTTGTGCTGTCAACAATACACATCTAACTCACTTCTCCACAGAGAGCAGTGCTAACCTGTGACTCTAAAGGTGGTGATGTCTCCACTGTGTTGTCAATCATTAAACACACAGATGACACGCAGGAGCTATGATGAGTACAATAATAAAACAAAAGCTTTGTAAGTAATGATAACATAACCTAGTTTATATAGCTATTGCTTGGACTCAATTCTTTTTATTTTTAACGAGCCTTAAAAAGTGGCAATACTGTGGTACTATTTGGCCTGGAGATGCACGGTAAGATAAGAAAATTGTGCTGGGTTGAGACAAGGAGAGGCTGGAAAGGGGAGGTAAGGACCAAGAATGGTTGTGAAACAATTAACCCTTTGGTGGGACACAGGCATCTCACACCAACGTTCCTCATCTGATTTAGGCCACGTGACTGCAGGTTCTCCTTGCAGCCAACATATCCTGGCAACCCTCACACACAAGCACACACATAGTGCAGAGACACCCCACCGGCCATACCTGACATTTCAGCTGCTGATGGCTGACACAGGCCGCTGCACACATATATACTTAAATGCTTCTCTCTCAGCGGTTCTTTTGCCCCACGCAGGGAGAAATATTGGCCCAGCGGACCCTGGCTCATAGTCAGGATGAAATGAAATGACCCCCCCTCCGTAATGCTTAGTCAATGCAAATACACACTCCAGCTAGGACAAACACAATGTGTATGCTTGCAGCAAATGCTGGCATTTTCACAAGTGACTGTGACAAGTGTGTGTGGGTAGCAGTGTGTCCGAATACTTCTGTTATAAACCCCAAACACCCACAACATTGGCATTAGATGTTGTATTTGTGTCAGCGTTCAAGCTTCCATATGTCTCCTAAACATGCACAGAACAGCCTTTCTTCAATGGGGTAAATACCTCAGAGAGGGTTGGGAGGTCTATGTGTGTGTGTGTGTGTGTGTATGTGGATGGATGTGGGGGATTACTATGGGAAGTAAGTGTGCAACTGCAGCCATACTCACGTGAGGAGCGGCTCAGGCAGGCCGTTTTGATTGGACGCCAGGGCGTGCACATGCTTTATCGCTAAATGAATTAAGTCTAGCCAACAGCTGACTCAAGGGGTGCTGTTTCTACTAGAGTGTCATCCATTCATCTCTTCTGTAAAAACAAAGCAGCATCCTACATGCACTGCACTGTTCACCACATAGCATCCCTGCTAGTGTTACATATATGTTATCGTTGGATACCGTATGCACACTTAATGGGGATGGGAGAGAACTTTTTCTGTTAATATCAGATATTATTTATTCAGCACCAATGAGATGGAGGTTCCTCCCTGACAGCAGCTACAGAGAAACTGACATTAAGCTACACTGGTTCTCTGGTTTAATCACTCATTTATAAGCCTAATATGTCCCTCACCAATAAATCCTTCAGAATATGCAAGCAATTTTATTAGTCTGGATTTAACTGGGATGTTTTAGAGTCTTATAATGTTTTATGTGCTGTTTCAGAGGCTTTTGCATCCTTAAAAGTTCAATCTGTGGTATAAAAAGATGTTACACACTGCCAAAAAACAATGGCAATCAGACTTTGGTATAAAATTGTCTGTCAGCACAAGCTTTGAAATCCTTGACCTACTAGGAAGCACAGTCTGCCACTGCATTTACGCTCAGTCTGCTATGAAAACAGGCAGTGACACTTCCAAATGCCAAGAAAGGACAACCTCTTCACCAGGGAGGAAATGTCATCACACTGTCCATTACCTCACAGCATTTCTCTGGCTGAGGGAACGTGTGTGTGTGTGTGTGTGTGTGTGTGTGTGTGTGCTCACGAATACACCTCCTCACCTTCGTGCAGTAGAGCATCCAGACCTCGTAGAGTCTCTCCTTGGATGCCATGGTGCCAGTGAGGGGCACCCTCAGGCTGTAGCGTCCAGCGGGGTCACTTCCCTGGCTGCCTCATGGTTTTCAGTCATGAGCCAAACCTCTGCTCCTGGCCTTCAAAGCTCAACATCGCGACTGTCCCAACTCTGGCAAGGTGCAAAGGTGCTCCTTCAAAGATGCAGAAATGGACGGTGGCAGTCGTTGTTGTGGGAGAAACTTTCCGAAAATTATTCCATGGCGGAGACAAGCTGTGCAGTCCCAGAAAGGTCTCGGTGCAGCTGGGCCTGAGCCTGCACTCCTTGGGCTCCTCTCGGAGAAGAAGACGGTCTTCCCAGCAGCGCTATCAATCACAACATAGACAATTACATGTCACGCAGGCAGATGTTTTTGTCAAAGAAATGGCGAAGCTGCAAGCGACCACAAAATACCTCCACTAACGTTACTCCCTGTGTGCACTTTCAGCTGCCCCGCTGGCCCTGAAGCGCGGACGGACTGAGGCGATGGTGGTTTAACTACACGGCAAAGCACACACCATTAATAATGTCTGTTTCTGTTGTGTGCTCTGCTAATAAGCGGCAGGCAGTCTCGCTCGTCCAGCTACAGCTCCACAAGGTCTTCGGCTGTACTCGGCAAACGTTAGCGTATCAGTCGATCATACCTGACGAAGCTAGCTGAAAGCTAGCTGTCAAAAAAGCCCATTTCTATTTTTCAGCCTCCCTTTCTCCTCCTCCTCCTCATGTGACAGAAACGCCTCGTCCTCTCCTGTCTGTTCGCCTACAGAAGCCTCATATATGACAAAAAGTAACGAAGGACTGCCTGTTAAAATCTAGTAAAACCGTCGACAAATAGAAAACCACTCACCTGTGTAAGGAAAAGCCCAACTGTCACTGACGCCGTCTCCAGAGTTGTTGTAAATTTGTCAAGCTACCGACAAAAATACGGCGCGTGTAACCAACAGCAACTTCCCGTCAAGGTACAGTGGGATTCATTTCAAAATAAGACACCCTGAAAACACAACACCGCATAGATACATCAGTGACAGAAATTTGAGTACGTTTTTTTCTATTCTTTCTCAAAAGGTATCCAACCCAAAATCTAATCTGACCCTAACCCAAAGTGACATACTGTGCTTGATACTATATGGTGCATCCTTGTCAATACTAGTGTTGTTGGTTTAAGAGAAAAGAGCAATATACCCTGACCTCAAAGTTGATGATGATATATAAAGTTGTTTGCAAGGATTGCACCAGAAAATCACTTTTTGCGGACATGATTTTGATATAAAAGAATATGTTCCTTTTGTAATCCAAAGTTGAAACAAAGGAAGGTAGTTTCATTGTTCTAAGAAATCATACTTAGATTCTAATACTTATGTGAAACATTAAACAGTATTCTATATGGGGTATGCACAATATAAGTACATTTGATTTCGCAGGCAAGCCAGATCAATAAACCGGATCAATAATTGACTGCAGCACCTGGCACAAAAATACTACCGACCGAGTGAAGATATTCAGCCGTTAATACAGTATATGTTTCTTGTTTAATGTTATATTTTATTTATATTACATATGTATATTATATTTTTATAAGAAAAGAAGAAATCACAGAATATGCTTCCTCTAATACTTATCCGAAAGCTCTGTCTCTTTGCGACAGTGGAATCACTTTACGTTGTCGATGTGGAGCTATGTGGTTGCTAAGGGCTGGGCTGGGTCGTGCTGCTCCGTCAGTTTGTTTTGGTGTTGTATTGCCACCTAGTGGAGCAGTACAGAAGTGCTATTCATCGCGAGAGTTTAAAAAACCTGTCATGTTGCATGCGTGAATCTATAATACTACAATGCAGTATTTTAAACGAAAGAGCAGCACGTGAGCCCTTTAAGGATATGTTCTGTATTAAAACTGATTGTTATGCAAGATGGCAAGAAATCAATAAAAGGGGCTAAATATTAAAATTCTTGTTATCATACACATACTGTATATACACCTTGTTAGTACCCTAGACCTAAAGACAGGGGTGTAAGCATGTATTCACGGCCCCTGATACTGATTTTTAATAAAATATTAATGGATAGTAACATTTCCAGAATTACCACTGTATTTCAGCAATGTTAAAATCATTATCAGGACATATGCATTCTTTACGAAACAGGTAATAAATGATCCTATAGGCGATCTCTGGCGCCACCTGGTGTGTATGCTGTAACATACACACTGCTGGCGGAAGAACCAACCAAAACACTGAAAACATTATGGGATAGTCACGCAGAGTGTTGCTGGGTTGGTCTGATCAATTATAAATTACTCAAAATTTGCCCACACTGAACAAATAAAAGGCCAAATATTATCTATAACAAACAATACAAAAGAATTCACAATGACAACAGTGTGAATGGCATTTTTAAGTGTACCCCCCACACTCGAAGAGTGAAAGACAGTACACTGTGTGATCGAAAAGCCAAATAAATGATGTCATGTTGCAAGTATAGAGGTGCTTCCTGGTACAATGAAAATAAAGAGAATAAAATAAAAAATAAAGAGAATAAAGAGATTTGCAAAACTGGTTGGTTATGATGGAAACTCTTATCATATATTATCATCATCATTGCACGTACAGTGTTCAACACGTTCCAGTTATGACTCGGTCAAAGTGCTTAAACAAGGTGTGTCCTGAATGTATTGCGGAATTTGATTTGTGTTGTGTTCAAACCATTCTGGCAGAGAGAGAAGGTTGTAGGGTCCAAGTTATAAAGGGCTTTAACCTTTATTGAGCAACACTTTGATGTTTCTTGGTTTTGAATCTCGGGTACGCGGCGGGGCAGTTCCGCGGCTCAAGTGAACACTTCCATGGCGTTCAATGCTCTAACCCCGCTCTGCCGGCGGACGCGGTAATACAAAACGAGCATATACTCGCCGCTTTTCAAACTTACGCAAGCACGTGTAGAGGCACGAAGCATTTTCTGCCAAAGGAATCAAGCTGCTTCACAATTAACAGCACCAAACGGGGATGTGGGCGGTTTAGCTTTCAAAATAAAAGCAAAAGGAAAACAGCTTTGATAATCAATGAAAGCTTGTGCTCTCTGGACAACATATGGGATATCAGTTCTCTCTTAATATATACACTGATCAGACATAAACATCATGACCACTGACTGGTGAAGTGAATAACACTGATTATCACTTTTTCATGGCACATGTTAGTGAGTGGGATATATTAGGCAGTAAATGAACATTTTGTCCTCAAAGCTGATGTGTTTGAAGCAGGAAAATGGGCAAGCGTAAGGATTTGAGTGAGTTTGACAATTGCCAAATTGTGATGGCTGGGCAACTGGGTCAGAGCATCTCCAAAACTACAGCACTTGTGGGGTGTTTCCTGTCTGCAGTGGTCAATATATATCAAAAGTGGTCCAAGGAAGGAACCATGGTGAACCGGTAACAGGGTCATGGGCGACCAAGGCTCATTGATGCACGTGGGGAGCGAAGGCTGGCCCATGTGGTCTGATCCAACAGATGAGCTACTGTTGCGGAAGAAGGTGGCTTGGTCTGATGAATCATGTTTTCTTTTACATCACGTGATTGGCCAGGGGCATGTGCATCGCTTACCTGTGAAACACGTGGCACCAGGGTGCACTATGAGAAGAAGGCAAGCCAGCGGAGGCAGTGAGATGCTTTGGGCAATGTTCTTCTGGGAAATCTTGAGTCCTGCCACCCATGTGGATGATACTTTGACACATACAACCTACTTAAGCATTGTTGCACACCATGTACACTCCTTCATGGAAACAGTATTCACTGATGGCTGTGGCCTCTTTCAGCAGGATATTGTGTCTTTCCTTAAAGCAAAAATGGTTCAGGGGTGGTTTGAGGAGCACAACAACGAGTTTGGGGTGTTGATTTGGCCCCCAAATGCCCCACATTTCAATCCAATTGAGCATCTGTGGGATGTCCGATCCATGGAGGCCCCATCTCACAACTTACAGGACTTCAAGGATCTGCTGCTAACATCTTGGTGCCAGATACCACAGCACACCTTCAGGGGTCTAATGGAGTCTATGCCTGGACGGGTCAGGGCTGTTTTGGCAGCAAAAGGGGGACTAACACAAAATTAGGCAGGTGGTCATAACATGCCTGATCGGTGTAATTTGAACTTCTGGACAGCAGCCCGGAACGTTTCAACATGGCGGTTGCTAAAGCTTTTATTTTTAAAGTCATGACAGGATGTTGTCTTATGACGCCTACTCTGTACTGTTTTCCTTACCAGGAAATACATTGAGGATCTCTCACTTTTACTGTTAGATCACCAGCCTGAGAAGTGTGACTACAGCCGGTAACACCTGCTTATTTTGTGTTTTGTTGCCATTTTCGCGAGCAAGTCAACTAAACGATTCTGCATTTCGGTCGTCGAGCACTTCGCAGTTGTTAGACATTACGCAGTGAAAGTGACAGTGACTGAGTGATTCCTTGCAGATAAAACAAGCTAGCTTAGCTCGCTAGCTAACTCCGTAGGCAAAGTCAAACGTCTTTGGGTCTCTCTCCGCAGAGAAGTAAAGAGCTCCAC
Organism: Chaetodon trifasciatus; assembly: GCA_037975065.1. Lineage (NCBI taxonomy): Eukaryota > Metazoa > Chordata > Actinopteri > Chaetodontiformes > Chaetodontidae > Chaetodon > Chaetodon trifasciatus. Next base: position 855,576 of record JBBMOE010000048.1, on the reverse strand, counting down.
CAAAGTGGGCTTTGCATCTCAGCGTGTCCAGCAGGTCGGCTACTTCCTCGGCTTTTCTTCACGTCCTTGCCTGTAACGTTGCTTGAAATGGCTTTGGTATCAGCGTTACGAAGACTGGGTCGCGTCAAGCTTAGAGAATATTGGCGGAGGACGGCGGCTGTGACATCGGGTGCCTGTCTAACGGGTCAGAGGAGTTTTACCACCGTTACACAGTCTCTGAGGTATGTAATATCGGCACGAGTGCTGGGCAAAGTTGTAAACTCAACTCTCCATACCGCTGCCACACGCCAAACTCCATTCAGAAATCAGGCAGTTTAATGTGAACACGCCTGGCACAGGATCAGGTCGAACATGAGCCAAGGCTTTCAGCGCACTCTGTTGTCCTTCAGTTTGATCCTGTCGGTAATGAGACACCTGCTTGATTTTGATTGCACCATTAAAGTGTGACTTTTGTGAATGTAGGTTGGTGTGAAATGGTTTTCCAAGATAAATAATCTAGTTGTCCAAAAAATCTGGGAAAAGTGGCCAAACACTGAAACAACTTTATATTTTTTTTTCATGAGTGTCTGACATTGTTTGATTCCAGTGTTTGGAAACTGGTAAGTGCCACAAAACAGCAGCAGAGTTTTTTAGGCTTATCATCTCAGAAAAGGCTGATTGAACTTACGTGGCCACGAGGCTAAAGTGATCCATCTCTGTTGAGATTCAAGGCTCTGATCAAGGCTGTGCTTCCCAAGGCCAAACAGCTGGTTCAATTGCATAATGGTTGCTGACATGCAGCTCAGGTTGAAGGTTTGGTGTGCCGGGCTGGCCTTAAACCAGTGTGCTCACGTCAGGCATGGCTCTCCCTGACCCTCCTGTAACTGTCCTTTTTTTCCCCAAAAATCCACTTTGGCTATCCAAGTTTTGTGCACTTATATCCAAATCTTTTGTCTTAAAAGGCCATGCAGTGCAGGAGAGTTTGACAGATTTCTTTTAAAGCAGGGTTCCCACTGGTCCAGGAGGTCACTGAGTTTAGTACTGATGGCTGGAGAAATGTGTCTGATGTTGTCAGGGAGTTTTACAATGAGGTCGCTGAACAGGAATGCTTGAATACATTTTATTATCAATTTATGGAAAGTAATGCAGTCTGCAGCCTTTAACTGTATATATATAAATATCAAAAGGTAAACAGGCACTTTTCAACTGCAGTTGCGAATAAAATAGAATATGAACATCAGAACCAAACACATAGTGGACTGGACGATGTAAGTGACAGAGCATATGGACAAAAGAACGGCAGTGTGTGAATACATGATGGCCTCAGTTTTTCATTGTAAAAATTCATCCATCATTGCATTGGCATGGAGCAGTGGTCAGTTAGCCTTTGTCAGTGGCTGTTGTGGGAAAACAGGACACACTGTTCCTTCTTCATATTGTACTCCATAGAAATAAGAAGCAGAACGTTGTTTTTTTTTTAGCGCATGGCCTCTACTCAAAGTTTACCAAGCACTGTCTCGTGATCGATGGTCAAAGCTAAACTCGCCGGACCCTTGTTTGCTTCATGAAGCTGAAAAAGTTGCCGTCTTCATTTCATTCCTAGCCAGACGCTCACTGCTGTTCAACAGTGACTTGACTGACGAGGCTAATCAGATGAAGAATGTTTATCCTCGACTTTTGTTACCAGGAACAGTCAGGAATTGTCAGCTCCAACCATTGTAACACAAAGAAAGCGAGAAACGCCCCTCACTGTATCTGTGGTCTTCCTGATGTTTATGAACATTTGTTGGTTGATGCTGCAGATGTATGTGTGTTCAGCTTTGAGTTAAGCTACAGACAGCTGGTTTACAATGGGAGTAAACTGTGCTTTAATAAAAAAAAACTGTAAAACTGAAATGATTTCATGTGGTTTGCACAGTTTTGAGTTTCCCACAGTGAAGTTTTGAGGCTTTTTGTCATCTGTGGTCATTTGAATGGAGTGTAGTGATAAGCTCTGACCACCAGAGGGCAGTGTGGGACCGTTTTGTGCAGAGCCTGGCAGGTAAAAATGAGTCACTTGCGGGGAATCATCAAATATTTTACCCTTGAGCTCTGGTTTTTGTGGCTGCCATCATTCGGGAGTATCTCAGTTTAACAAAAATATTTCAGGTTTTGGTTCTTGTCACTATCTTTCCATGCAAGTAAAATAAAATGGGGAAAAAAAACTATGTTCTGTGTGTGTGTGTGCTTTTCAGGTCAGACAATAAGGTGACGGTCCACTTCATCAACAGAGACGGGGAGAAGATCACGGTGAAGGGGTCACCCGGAGACTCGCTGCTGGATGTCGTCATTAATGAGGACCTTGACTTTGATGGTTTTGGTACGCAAGTGCACAGACGCACACAGACTAATCGGACATGACGCAGACTTTTGTACAAGGCAACTGGCAGGGGTAAACATTTTGTCTCACACACAGTTCAGGGCTGCAGAGCATGTGTAAGCAGATAGCAGCCTCTGTGTACCTGAGCTGAACCTCGTCTGGCAGATGAAGTTCTAAAAGTGTGTGTGTGTGTCTTCAGGAGCGTGTGAGGGAACCCTGGCATGCTCCACATGCCATCTGATCTTTGAAGAGGACGTCTACAAGAGCCTGGGACGAGTCACAGACGAGGAGTTGGACATGTTGGACTTGGCCTACGGCTTGACTGACACGTAAGGACACACACACACATACACATGTCTATCTACAGCATATGCCTTTGTTTATCCAGCAGTGGAATTATCAGCAACTTTAATTAGATTTTCATAGAAATTTTGAGCATGTCTCAGTTGCAGCATGTTATAAAATTAGTCCATTTGAATGTGTTTTTAAATATGTTTTTTTCTTTGACAAGAACACTCCATCTGCATACAGTATGAGGCTTTGATTACTCACAGTTGAGTTTTTTCTGTGGAACGTGCTGATAAAAAAGATGAGATGGACAATGTCAGCCTTGTTTAAGAAAGTGGTCTCACACCCTGCATGACATGATGATGATGAGGTAGTCCTGTTGAGGTAATGAGATTTGTGAGAGTTGATCAGTTAATCAGCGCGGGACAAAGGAGCAAACACAAGAGAGCCCACCCCCCTTTACACGAGCTTCGATGGAACTTAGAAACTTAGAAACACTGTTCAACGAGCCGAAAACACAACGCTGATGTGTTATCACCTCAGACAAACAACTTGTGCTTCAGCTTTAGGGAGCAGAGTCGTGGTATTTTGGCTCTTGGCTTGTTAAAATTTCTAAAAGTTCAATAAATATGTAGAAAAGTAAAGTGACTCTGCAGCTCCCCTCAGCTCTCGGGAGCTTATTGGTCGAATGCAGCATTTAGCAGCTGAGGAGCCACATATTTCCTTGAGGAGTCCTTTATAAACAAACAAGACTGAGTACTCCTTTCCCCCCCACAGATCTCGCCTGGGTTGCCAGATCTGTCTGACGAAGTCTCTGGACGGCATGGTGGCCAGGGTTCCAGAGAGCGTAGCGGACATCCGACAGAGCAAAGACGGCTCCTCTTGAACCCGTGGATGCAGACAGTGTGCTTGTGCGCGGGCAGAACTGAGGGTACGACGGACGGTCGGCGTAACTCTGTCAGCACTGCTGCATCTGCTCGGCCGCCACCGTATTGTTTCCTCCTTTTTCAAAGAAAAAAAAATCCCTCCAAGTTACAGACAAGAGCCAGCTCTCAATAGCCAGGATGTAAGAATACAGGAGTTTGATTTTAAGTGAGGAGAAAATAGTTAGGGATAGGGTTTTGTTCTTGTTTTTTTCTATAAAGTAAAACTGCACTTGGCAGAATTTTACAGTAAAACTACCTTTGAGTGTACGGGACAGTCTGTGATGTTCTCTAATATTGAAAAAGTATAATGGTATAAACTCTAATCTACTGTCAGATTAACCACTGTAAGAAAAATGTGACTTTCACATTTCACTGTGGGTGACACATGAGCATCAGGTTACAGCAAACAGCAGGATTTTTAGCTTATTATCATCGTGCTGCTGCTGTGTCTTCAGTGATCTCAGAAAATATCTTTTGCTTCTCTTCAGTGACTGAATCCACGTCGATGTTCGCATAGAGACTCTCTCCATGTGTAAATTCATTCATTTCCACTAAACAAGGAGAAGGAAAAGATACACAGCTGCTTAAAACCTGTGACTGAAATATTTGTTAACCAACACAACTAACAGTTCCAACGCCTTAGAGATTGTGCTGATGCTGACACCCCCCTCCTCCCCCCAACATTTATTATATTCTACACACATGTATGCCCCTTCTATTGTTTTGATCAAATCAGGTAACCATGTGATTTCATTATGTGATTGTACATAGCTAGAACACACACATATCTGTGAAAAGAAATCTAATAAATAAAAATCCCTTTCTAACGGCGTCTTGAACTGTCAGTTTGTACGTTATTTTAATATTCGGTTTGAAATAAAAATAATTCTGCACATCTTGTTTCCGATGGTCCTTTAAAACCTTGTTTTCCTCTGACCGATGACCAGAAATGTCAGGTTTTAATCAGATTTTCACTCATAGGTCATTTTATTTGCAAATGCAGATATTTATTGGTATGAACACAGCGTATGAATGCATGTATATAGAAAGGAGGCGTACACAGTAGAATAAAGCAGTAGTCTTGTGGCCTATTTGAAGAGTTTTGAGCTGCATAAAACACAAAGCTTGATCAACACGAAAGTACTCATTTTCCCCTTTTGGGATCATATTAACATAATAGAAATATTGGGACTGGATGCACGTTAACTGAACTCAATACAGGCTTGTGTGAAAACCACATTGTTGGCAACAAATAGAAAACAAAGATCAGACAACAAAACCGAGTCACTGCATGAATGAGCTGGAACTCGTGTAATTTAAGTGCGAATGCAGAGAAGCATTTGAAACGTGCGTAATGTAAGAAAAAAATATTATGCTTTTATGATTAGGAATATTTAAAGGGCAAAGCTTCATCACTGTCATCTAGAAAAGTCTGTTTGAGAATAATATTCCAAGACCTCCAAACGCTCCAGTCGGGAAAAGCAGTATGAACATCGGAAGAGACAAAAAAAAAGCACAGAGCTTTATAGTTTCCATTAAAATAGTGAATAATTAATAATCGCATGACCTTAATCTACAAAACTCAACTTGTGTAAATGTGGACCTTTTAAAGATGCTAACAGTAACATGAAGTGATGGTTCTGAATCTAAACTGTACAAGCTGCTCTTTTGGACTGAAGTTACACTGACTTGGTGTAAAAAGCAAAGTCACTTTGGGCACCCAGGCTGTTTAAAAAAAAAAAAAAAAAATTATATCCCATAATGTCTCCTCTGAATTATGTTCAGATGCAAATATTGTGCATTCATTTTTTAAACAGTGACACCCAGATAGCTTTTATAAAGTCGTGTGTGGCGGTGGTCAGCATGTTTTCATGTTGATTTTGGCGCCCCCTGTGGACAGAAGTGATCCTTTGTCTCGTGAAGGAAAGATCGCGTGCTTGCGTGCACGTTTGCCTTTGTAAACCGTTCTATTTTCAGCTGTTTGCAGGATGCAGAGCGATGTTTGTATGTGTGGCAGTTTACTGGCTGTGATATGACAATGGTGAAACCCAGTTTACTCACTGGGAAACTTGTGTTTTCTGGGAAAATGTAAATAGGACCAAGATTAACTATCGAATTAGCCAATCTTCTCGCTGATGGTTTGTTTGCTTTTACTGGTCATATGCAGGCATCAGTATTAAAGTGAGTGTTTCATCACCAGTGTTGCACAGTCCTTAACAATTTCTTAACTGTGCTTTAGTTTTCATGCTTGGAAATTTGTTTGTTGTCCATGCAGTACTTTTACATTACATACAGCCAAGCATAACGCAGCTCTGAGGGCAGAAATCTGACAACTTTTTCTTTTTTAGAGCTCAAGTCGGGCAATCGGGCAATAAAATTTAAAGAGATTAGACTCGTTTGTGATGAAAGAAGGCAACACCAGGTAGTTTGAATTGGCAGCTTTGAACTTTGGCCTGATAGAGTTTAAAAGACAGTCCCACTGCTTCGACTTTGATTTATGGTTACAAATCCAGCCTTCAGGACGTTCAAGAGAAAAAGTTTAAATTCCCTTCATGGCAATAAGCTCTAGGCAAAGTTTAAAGTGTGCTTTTTTTCCTTCGTTTGTTTAAAAATGGAGATAGTCTTGAGTGAAACTAGTTTTCTTCCTGTTACAAACTCAGCCAGTCAAAGAGTTCTGAGGATAAAACGTCTAATGACACGCTGCAGCAGTCATTTTTTAGGTGGAGAGTATAATAACTGATCATTTCTTTCTTAGGTTGGAAACAGCAGTGACGTCAGTGATTTGTGTTTTCCTCCAGCTTACAGTCCCAATCAGACATAGGACTCTTCAGCAAACAGAAGCTGGTCAAAGTCTGGCTCCGCTGTGGGATCGCTGCATCTCTTCAGCCATTCCCTGCGACTCTCCACCAGGGCGAGCGCCACCTGCTGGCTGCTCTGGGGGTTGCTGCACGGGTGAGAAGAGAAGTAGTCCCTCACTGCTTTGGTGGCGTAGGGGGAGAGGCAGAAGCGGGCCTCTGCTGTCCTTCCCTGTGGATCCACCTCAGTGGCCTTCAGTCCGGGGTCGCTGGGCAGCCTCGCCCGTGTGAGTGTGGAGGCTCGGTCCACAACTTGCCGTCCGGGTTCTGAGCCGCGGCGTTGGTAGAGCCTGGGGTTGCTCTGCTCCTCCACGGAGTGAGACTTGTTTTGCTTGAACAGGGAAAGAGCTGGTCCTCTCTGCTTATAAAATAAAGATGGCGATGGCTGCTTCAGCTCGCTCATTTCACTTTCTGCTGTGCATCCGTGTTTGGTGGGGCGACCGGTGTTGGCGTGGACGTCACTGAGCTGCCTGATAGACAGTGGGGGGTCTGAGGAATGGACCCAGGGGGATTTGGGAAATTGGAGACTCCCTGTAGAGCGGTGGTGGGAAGGGGGGCTGGATGAGTCCTGCTTAAGATGTCTGGACTTGTGGGACTCCTGGCCAGGCCTCCCCTTGACGTGGCACCCTCCTCTTCCTGCGTCTTTTGACGTTCTGCAGGATGATTTGGGCTTGGCTTGGCTGCTGGGGATCAGTTTTCCTCCTCCCTTTTCGGCTGCGACAACTTTTCCAAGTGTGAGCGTCTTATCGGTGACTCCTCCCTGTGAGGAGAAACATGCAGTGAAGAGAAATTTAGCTCAACTTCCAGTGATTCAGAGTGTTTCAGCTGCTGTTGACCGTCTGCATGGCTCATATGGTTAACTTGTGATCATACCACTGTTAAAGTTCTAGGATGGTCTGGCACCAGATTTGGATGGACTTCATCTTAGTTTATGACCTCGACCCTGTTTCAATGTTTTTGCCTGTTTTGGTCTGATGTTCACAAGTAGCTCATGTTGTCTGAGTTCCTCAAAACTACTGCAAGTAAAGCCATCTACCACACACTGAACCTGGGGGACTTGTCTTTTGTCCGACGGTGTACCAGCAGAGATCCTGAAGTGTTTAATGGTTTGTGGGAAGTGCTGACTCCCTTTGACTTGAAAACACCCCACTAACAGGCTCAGAGAAGCCATGGGGAAAACGATGCATGGAGCCCAAATATTTCATATTTTTCACATCTACAAAGACTTAATTATGTCAGAATTCAACTGATTTTCCTGGCAGAAAAAAAAACAAAACAAAAAAAATACAGTGTGCATGCATGTTTCAGTAGAATGAGTGGGACAAGTAGCAGTAAAGACAATGCAGTAAACAGATCTAGAATCAGCTAGAATAAAAATGCATCAAATGTGGATGGAAGTATGGCTGCTATCTTTTTTTTTTTCATCAATTAAAGTGAATAACTCACTCCATCAACCAATTATTACCTGATGATGTCAGCACTGAGCCATGCGTCTGTATTTTTTCCATATTTCACGTAAACAGTGTGTGTTAAATTTGACTTGCTGGAATCAGACTCACCCCGGTCTTGTCCTCCTCCTCCTTCTCCAAGTTGTCTGGTTGGGTTAGTGACAGCCGCCGGCCTTTCTTCAGCCAAGAGTTCGGGTGGAGGCCCCTGCAGGCTTTTAAGGTCCCCCAGTTGAGTTGTTCTTTTGGTGGGGAGCCTTTTGGACATGTCCCCAGGTCTGGATGTCCACCAGAGGTCAGAGCAGAGCTTGTGGTGAAGGGTGCGGAGTGGGCGGAGGAGGGAACAGATGAAGAGGAGGAGTTGAAGGGCAGCTGTGTCTTGGTGGGGTAAAGCCCCCGTCTGGTCGCCCATGTGTGGTCACTGCTGAGGAAGTCAGGAGAGTCCAGAGGGGAGCAGGTTGGTGCAGGGGAGGTGGTGGTGGAGGAGAGGCTGGAGGAGCTCGCCTCAAGAGCTGCTGATTTCCCACCACGTAGGTTTAACGTGGTCTCACCTCTGCAGCGTGTGTCAGCGAGTGTGTGGCTGCTGGGCTTCTCCGAAAGCTCTTCTTCACCATCTTCATCCTCACCAGAGAGACCTTCGTTGCTCCCTGAAACGCACGGCCCAAACTTGGCCACGTACGCGATGGCCGGCTCTGAGCGCCGCCGCTGTCTGTGCCGAACATCCAGGCACAGCGAGTCCAGGGTGGAGGAGGGGTCCTCAGTCGGCGCGTCCTGGCTGGGGCAGGAGAGGAGTGGGTCCTGTCTGCTGCCTCTGGTTGTCCTCAGTGGGTGCACTGTCAGGCCGTGTGGACTGTCCGCTTGGTTCTGGTGTGCGTCTGCATCTTGTTCGTAGTCGCTGAATGTAAGGATGGAGTCCAGGCTGCCTTGTAGCGGTTTGGGTCGAAGGCGTCTTCTGTTGCAGAAACCCGGTGACCCACCGCTGCTGTTGTCCAGCTCATTCTCTAGACTGTCGTATGACGAGTCGGTCAGAGGGTACAGCCAGGAGTCTGCTGGTTGAGGTGAAGGATGACGAGTTCATGCAGAAGGAAAGAGGAGATGACAGAATGACAGAAATTAGATGTGGGAAGACAGCAACTGTTCACTGTGCACTGTTGTTTTAGTGGCTTTTTTATCATAAAGAAACAATGAAATAAAAATCACATTTTCCAACTCCTAACCCTGCGTCCTTGTGTCACTGCAGTTATGTGTTTTATGCCAACATACATGTGTCAGAATGTCTCTTTTCCTGTAAAACAAGAAAATATTTTGGATGACCCACACTGAACTCAGGGGGGGGCGGTTACATACTGCTTGTGGGGTCAGAAGTGTCTGTTTGGATTTCGGTTGGTAAAAACCTGCATATTTCCAAAAGAATGTGGTTTAAGTCTAATTTAACTCTTATCTAACAGTGCAGACTGTTTGATGTGACCAAATGCACAAGCTGCAACAGTCATGTATCAGCTGTTTTCTGTACCTGACCCCGTCTCGTCTGTGTTGAGTCTTTGCGGCAGCCCTCCAAACAGGGAGGACGGATCCTCTCCCAGAATCTGCTGGCAGTGTTCAATCATGAACTTCACCAGCTCACAAACCTGCAGCCGACAGAAAGAAGAGAGACTGATGTTTCTTGATTGTAGCAGTTTTAGCATTTCTCAACGTCCAAACTTTTCAAGGCTGCGTGGAAGCACCCTGACACTCTGATCTCCTGCTCTCTGCAATAAAGCACATCATTTCTGAGCTGCAACTTGTGTTACAATGCTCAGTACTCTGTGGAACAAAGTTTGCTTTGTTCCTGCCCACATTTCAAAAAGTCAAAGTGCTCTAAAATTAGACATTTTAACCTTTCCATAAAGCCGATTGGAGACATTCCTCATTAGAGGTGTTACAATCCACTCATTAACACAGGAATTAACAAAAAACAAAAATAACATTCAGTCGACAGATTAGGCAGCTCAGTGTTTGTGTGAATAACAGTTTGAACTTAAATATCTTCTAAAATATCTAAAAAAAAATGTATTTGTTCCTTCTTCCTGATCCCAGGCCAGCAGCAGTCGTTTGGTTAACTATTGTTTCCTGGGTTTGCAACTTAAGTGCTACTTTTCTGTTTTTTTAAGGCCTGCAGACATAACGAACAAACTTGTCTTTGTCACTGAGCCGTGGCGCGGCTTAGACAAACTGATTTCATTGTGTTGCAGCAATCCTGATTGACAAAGTCATTACAGCAGAAGTGGCCAAAGTTACAGCAGCCTGCTCTATTTAGGTCTGGGTCAAATTCCATAATGTATTAGCTGTTAAACTGATATTCTGCCATTAAACTGAGCGTCAAACACTGGGCACACTTTTGTCTTAATTTCTTTGGTGAGAAAGTGTTGTAACGCCTTTTTAAAATTCTCAAATCATCTGTTTGCTCTCAATCTGCACACTCAGGATGCTGTAAACTCACCGAATTTCACCAAACAAGGCTTCTTCCAGAAGAGCTGTGATGCGGGCTGGAGCTATCGCTAAGCTAGCCATATCATCAGCCATAAATTAGACACAACTTCCTCCCACTCTCTTACCTTCTTAGTACCTTCTCCCTCCACCTCAGGGCTGGAGGGCGCTCCAGGAGGCCAAAGCATGCTGGGAGCGATGCACACTGATAAATTGAAGCTCGTCATCTGGTTCTCTTTGGCGTTGACCTGGATGCCGTGCAGCATGGCTAACAGGTAGCGCAGCAGAAGGGTGTTCTCTTTGGGCAGACGGTGTATCATCCTGCAGAGGGACAGAGGGACGGGGAAAACAATCATATTTATGTATTAGTCTGTTAGCTAAAGCTCCATGCCTCTGCAAAGCCATGGTCCAACACTGATGCCCTTCAGCGGTTAAATAACACAAAGAATCTCATCAAATGACACTAAAGTAACAGTAAAGTGTGTGCATGGTACCTCTTTATGTCCTGCACTTGTTCTTCCTCCTCCTCTTCTTCCTCCAGCACGTCCATCCATTCTTCATGCAGTTCACAACACAGCAAGCTGCCTGGGATGCTGCGCAAGAAGTCCTGAAAACATGCACGGATCAGTGTTTTCCATCAGATGACGTCTGTCCAAAATCATTGTTTGTTACTCGTCTTTGTTTCTGAAAACTCCTGATTGGTGTATTTCCACATATTGATGAATTGGTGTAAGACATTTCTACTTGGTTTAAAAATAAAAATAGACTGAGACAATATCATGGCTGTGACAGAAATCTCCTTTGCTGCCGTGCAGAGACGTGACACAGTTTAAGCGCTCGTGCACAGAAGCTCTCTGTTATCCCTCCAGATAATAAGAGATGATAATCCAGATCACATTAACAAGCCAATCTGAACAGCTTGTCCTGCTAATGTAGCTGCAGAGTGTGTCACACAGAGGCTGAGTAGGATGGATGCAGATTAATTTTGTGCTTACAGATGTGGGTCTGCAAGGGAACTAACACAGTGATACACGTGCACTAACACCACACACACTGAATTTGAACGGGGACGTTTTAGGGGAAAGCGCTTCCTGTCAAATTGAGCTGTAATCAAATATACACACACACTCATACCTTAAAGACTCCGGCAATAATGAAGACGTGGTCTCTTGTGAGAGGAAGCTCAATGTCTCCGCTGTCCAGAGAGTCCCGCAGCTCCCGGACAGCCCGAGCCCCCGCCGGCCGGCGGAAGATCCCCCGCGTCCATGAACCCTCGCAGTGCAGAAACGCCAGCATGTCCTGGTGAGAGAGGAAGTGAGTTGGTTCTTATTAATCATTTATCATTAAAACACTGAGTGAGAAAGAAGCAGAAACAAGGTTTGATCCCCTCCTGTGGATCCCAGCTCTAAAGTCAACCTGAAATCATTAGTTAAACTGAGTACTTTTTAGCTTTTTACTGAGAGCTTTGTGTCCACTCACCATGACTGGCTTTGGCAGCGCGTCCTCCACACAAACAGAGCTGAGCGGCTGGCCAAACAGGCAGCCTCGCGCCGCACCGACCGCCAGTTCATTCAGGTGAGAGGAGGAGCCTCGCCAGAAGGCCCAGGTCATGAGAGAACGCCTCCTTTTAAATGGCTTCTGAGGCAACTCTGAAACAACAGCGTGGTATCCCAGAATGCATCAGCACTGACGCTCAATCTTATGTTTTTGCTGTTAGTGTAAGATGAATCTACGGATGATCTCACCTGCAGAAACATGCAGCGTTTCAATGGGTCGAGGCTTCAGGATGAACTGGCACTGCTTGTACACCTGCAGCTGCTCCACCTGCGTGGCCCTCTGTCTGTCTGCAGGTGGTGCAGCAGCGTCCCTGCCGCCGCCGCCACCGCCGCCCTGCGACGTCATGTGTCTCACATGACTCATCTGGATGCTGAAGGGAAACTCATGACCTGAGACAGAGGAGAAGCGGCAGCATCACTCCCTGGAGGCTAGTTATAGTTGCTATAGCATCAGCACCACCATAACATCACATTGTTAGTCAGCACACACACTGCGACCCGTCGCTCCTTCCCAGCAGGAGCAGCATCACGAAACACACACTCCTCTCTGGGAATGAATGGTACTAGTGTGTCTAAAAAAAACATCTCACCCCTCTGTCAAAGCTAAGAGGTGGTTCTCAAACCTTTTCTGTCACGTCCCCCCCAGAAAAGACTCATGCCATACAACACGATACGTCGTCAGACTAGTCTCGACCTCACTCACTGACCGATGAGAGGGTAGGGGGCGTTGTCCCTCTTGGAGATGACCCACAGCTGGAAGTCTTTCACGTTTCCCTGAGCGAAACAGAGGCAAAGATGGTGAGAAAAACAACGACATGGCCTCAGAGAACAAGATGCCTTACAAACCACATCAGACTGGTCTGGCGACAGCAGGGTGAAATACACTTTGGGAAGCTGAGCTGCGACAAAGACAAGTATTGTCCTTCCCTGTTCACATGCTGTGTGTTGATATCACATGTAACTCGCACAACGAAGCTGCTTAGGGATGAGTAAACGTCCTTTGTTGTCTGTGTTTAGTAAGAAAATTTTGCCGCTGAGCTTTGGAGGCAACTCGGGGTGTGTTCCATTCAGCTCATCCTGCTTCCTCTCATCCTCGCTCCTCCACCCTCCAGCTTGTGACCCGGAAATCGGCCAAGGAGGCCAAGACCAAGAATGTTCGGATCACTTCAGTGTGTTTCGGATGAGACGAGGAGCGAGTCCAGAGAAATCACAGGCGCTTCTTTGAACGGACCGCAACCCTCCTCCAATCTGACTCTGCTTTGTGATTGGTCAGCTGATCTGATGGGACGGTAAACAGGCCGGCTGGCTGCTTTCTGTGGCTGAATCTAGATTTGGGACTATAGAAAAAAATTTGATAACAGTCTTATAACAGTGTGTGTTTAAAATTTCCTCAAACCTTGATATGATATCAGCAACAAGCTGATGGATCTCACTCTGGTTCACATATTTAAAACTTTCTTCACTCACTATGATGCTAAACTGCTGCAGGGCCAGTCGGACCACCTCGTTGGTTGAATCCGAGTTGCTGACAGGAAGCGTCTTGGTCTAATCGGGGGAGAAGACAGCAGACACACACAGGACACACTGACATATTTGGATCAACAGGACAACACGCGCTCCATCTACACTAAGGAACAAGAGCCAAGAACTAAAATACACATGAATCAGTGGAGGAGAGGCAGAGGTCATTCAACATCATCTCAGAGGCGGCTAAAGTGTGCAAACAGAGGTTTAAGTTTGCAGATGCACATGTAACAGTAGATGAAGGCGACTGTAAACTTACAACAGCAAAAGTATTGATTCCCTTCCCGTACACTCTCAGAGGAATGGTTTTAGGCTCTTCTGTCTCCTTCTCCTCTTTCATCCGGCTGGAGAGGAATCAAAAAGCGTGAGATTTCCCTCCACACACACACACACACACACACACACATGCGCACACTTTTTGCTGATGTGTGAAGGTGAGAGTTTACCTTTTGAGGAGGGAGAGCCATTTGTCTTTCTGTTCTGCTGAGCTGAGGGGAACATGGAGAAGAACGTCACAGTGTGGCGGATCCGTGTGTGTGTGTGTGTGTGTGTGTGTGTGTGTGTGTGTGTGTGTGTGTGTGGTGATGCTCACTGTTTGGGCCACTTTTTTAAGCTTTTAATGGGTTTTATCAGGACTAAAACAGATTTCTATTCCAGGTTAAGCAGGATGCTGGTGAACTGGCCTGCTGTGTTTTTCACGTGCATGGTGGGATTTTCTGTTCATGTGGCATTTAAAGGCACGTTTACAGCATCACCAACATAAAACTATTTTACCGCCTCTGATGGAATGAAGCATGAACATGAACCATGAAGTTGAACAAGGTTTATAGAGACCTAATATCTGAGCCTGACGGTCACTTTGGGAGTCCTGTTAACTTATCTCCTCAGCCTCAGTCCAGTTTAAGACCTTATGTGTTTATGTGAACATCAACAGGTCATCATCTGTGTGTACAGACGATAAACACATCCCAATATGTGTGTCTGGTCACAGCATGTGTGTAGATTTATGGCAACATAAATAATGACATCACTGGTCTGGTTTTTAAGTACCAGCGTGTGTGTGTGTTTTTTTTTTTACCTAAACATGGCGACATAGTTGCAGGTGGGCCAGCCCATGACGAAGCTCCTCTCTGGGTGGGTGCTTCCCTCACACACCTCGTCCATGCAGCCTGCCGTCCACATCTCACACACTCGCACCTGGGCTTTCTGTTTGAAGTGGTTGGCTGATCTGGGAGCGCAGAGATAGAGCAGTGTGACCGCGCCCGCACACACGCACTAATTTTAACCTTCGACTGAGGCATTAACCTAAATCACCGGTGAAGGGCATGAGGAGCAGCCAAAATGTTCCTGAACTGCTCCACACGAGGATAAAAATACAGCAGCAAACACCTGTGCTTACTTGGCTTTGGCAATCACCAGCGTGTCAGTGAACAGGAAGAGGTGCCTGTCCTGAGTCTGCATCCCGGTCTTCAGCTGAGCATGTCCATAAAGGAGAAAAGACCTATCAGAGCTGGCGAGGAAGGACTGGACCAATGGGCAGCTCTCTGGGCACACAGGAACCAGGAAGCTCTCTCTGGAATGCAAACACATGGAGTCAAGAAACACTGACACATCTTATTTTCCACACTCTCAATACTTGCTCATTGTGGATCCATTAGCCTGCTAGCAGCACGAGTGTTTGCTACAGGTGGTGATGCTTGAAGACTTTTGAAGACCTGCAGACACCTAGATTGAACTTTTTTTATTCATTTTTTAAATTATCATTGTTATCTATGGTTATAACTGCAGTACTGCCACGTGTGTGCATGTGTCAGCAGATTAAGGAGGATTTTTTTTGTTGTTGTGAGGGAGAAGATACAGAGCACAGCACAATAAGACAACAACCATGTGCAGCTTCTTCTGGCATTGTTCCTTTTATGGCTCATTTCCATCGTTTCGCTTTGTGTATTGTCTACCTCTGACTGAATGCATTTCCCTCTTTAGATAATAAAGTTGCATTTGATTTGTTTTTGATAAAGTGCAAACAAGCATATCCGCTCTACCACAGCAGCTTCTACTAACTCTCTGCAACATTATACACACTGTTCCACATCAAAACAGTCTGAAGCAGCCCGGGCTACCAGCTCTACTGTCTGCTACCTCTCACTGTTTGTAATACAGCGAGTTGCTTTTGAACCAGCGTGACTGTCTGCTAATGCTGATTGGATCAAACTTTTCTATCTCAGGAGATGCTTTGAGGTTTACAGTGTTTGTTTATCAGGTGGCGTGTTTGGTGCTCGGAACAGAAAGACTGAGTTTCTTATGATGCATAGCAAGTGCCTCTTTTATTAGATTATTCACTTCAGATCTCTCTCGTACCCTTCATCACTGAGATTATCTTGCAAATACTGACTTAGTGAGTTTGCATGATCCACTCTGACTTGTGTTTGGGATTCAACAGAGACTGATATGAGTTCAAAGAACTTGCATTATGAAATTATCGTTATGTTCATTCTGTGAGGGAATCTGCAGGTTATAAAGTTCAATGTAAAGTTGCAGCAGGACAGCACTCGCTTCCTTGACTGGATGCTTTTCCCAGTCAGCGTTTGCAAAGGAATCATTAAAGACTGTTAATAAAAAGGATGTCAGTGAAAGGGTTGGTGTTACCGAACATTCATTGTTCCAAATCATTGATCGTTTTATTGTCAGAATTTTTGTTTTTGTAGACGAGTTTTGTTAATTTTACAATCAGAACACCATTCAAAGGAACAGTTAGACAATCCGGGATGCAGCCTTTGTCCATTACCCCCAAAATCTCTGGGACACAAAACCTATAGACATCAGGGAAGCCAGCTGGCTCATTATCTTTAAAAGAAAGCTTAAAACGTATCTTTTCACATCCTTTAACTGGCTATGACGTCCTGATTCAGGCCTGAAACTTTTGCACGTTGCCTCATGCTTATGCATTGCTTTTAAAATGCTGTATTTTACTTGATTTGATGCTTTCTGTGTCATCTATATTTTGTTATTATATTTTGTGATTGTATGCATTGTCTTTATTTTACATTTACATCCTGATTCGGATCTTACTTTTACTCTTATTATCAAGTAGGTTTTATTCTCCATCTTATTTTACATTCTTTTCTTATCTGCTTTTATGTCCATTCTGTCTTTTCTATGTGAAACAATGACTTGGTTCATGCCATTTTTTGCTGTAAAGCACTTTGAGCGGCAATTCCTGTATGCACAGTGCAGCTCGAATAATGTCCCTGTCATAAAACAGGGACGTACTGTACACACTGTCACCCGTCCAGGTGGGTGGTGTTCAGCGAGGTGCCCCACCCTCAGTGGGAGCCTTTTAATGAGGTTATTTCTTCTTCACTTTCCTGGTCCATATGTTCAGAGCAGAGCTATTAATAGATAACTGATCCTTCTGATAAGTCCAGTTACAGGAGGATTATCTATCCGAGTGTATTCAACACCTCACTCAGGGTTGTGCCTGGGGCATGTGAGTGTGAGTGTGTGTGTGTGTGTGTGGGGGAGAGAGTGTGTGTGTGTGTGTGTCACCTCAGTGACCTCTTTGTAAGAGAACTGGAAAAGCTGTGACTGTTTCTGAAGATGCTATAAGTGACCTACTCACCCTGTTGAGCGCTGCTGCTAACTGAACATCAACTATCACCTGAGAGCTGACTTACAACATGAACACTGGGATGGTTTGAACTATGGGATTCAAATGTTTGATATCTCTCACCTGATCATTGTGTTTCCTGTTCTTCATTGCAGTCAAAGTGATCACACTATTTTTATCGAGCAGGTGCAGCAGGCTGGAGTCACAGCTTGTGTGTCACTTTAAGGTGAACCTCTCTCAGACGCTTTGGCAGAATTTTCATCTCTTGTGTCAGAGCGACTCTGAACAAACTGTCCTGTTGACACTTACATTGACCCAGATTCATATGTGCGAGCGCACATGTGTATACTAAACATGGCCTGGGATACAAGCAGGAGCATGAATATGCTCTATGTGCAGATGTGAATGAGTGCATATTTGATATACTGTGAATATCTGCATGTCTCCATGTGAAATATGTGCTGGCTATGACAACAAAATCATCTCCTGACTGCATATGCATTTAAAGGAAGACGGTGCACTTAGAAAGAGGGGACTTGCATTTTGTGCTAGTCAGGTTTGTGGGGAAAATCCCATCTTTGAAAAGCAGGTGTAAACACAGCACAGCTGTTAAGACATTTGTGGCTGGAAAAGAAACTTGACTTTTCCTTTATTCTGCAGAAAACTCTCTGACATCATATACAGAGAACTCACACCACAAAAATACCCAGAGAGATGCTCTCAGTCAGTTGATAAAAATAGATATACTGATAAAAATACAGGCTCATAATCAAATGTGACTGTTGAAAATAGAGCAGTAATTATTAATGAACATTTTTACTTCGTAAAAACTCTTCTGCATTAATAATCCCACTTGTAGTGAAGATTGTGAAATAAGACATTTATCAAGGGTGCTGCACCATTTACCTACTACATGTAGCCTTGAAGTGTGTTTTACAGTACCTGGAGAGAGTCTTGGACCTGGTTAGAGCCTTGGTGATGACCAGAGACGGGGCCGACTGACGCCGATAACTCTGAGACTTCATCCGCTGAAAGAGGCAGAGAGATGAGATGAAGTTTGATCTGAATCGAATCAAATATTATCTGCATTATTAACACATACGCACTGACAGTGGCATGCAAAAGTTTGGGTAAACTTGTGTCTAGGATCATTACCCTGTTGTAGAAGCCACCCTCAGAGTGTTGTTTGCTTCCACAATTTGTTGGTATTTCATCAGATCTATTCTTCCTCGACCACTGGAATGTTCCCTGAGCCACCGGCTGCAACACAAGCCCAAAGCATGATCGATCCACCCCATCATTTACAGCAGGAGGGGTGTTCTTGCATGAAATTTGGTGTCCTCTTTTTTCAAAACATACTTTTGCATACTCATTGTGGTCAAAAAGTTCTATTTCAATTTCATCTGGGACGAGGTTTGAGGAGTCACAGTATTTAGAAAGCTCTTAAATGTGTATCACTTGGCCTTTCCTAATGATGACTGTGCACAAGCCAGAGCTCTACGTCACTTCAACACCTCTCGTAAGTCCAGGTGACTTTACCATCGCAGTTCACCAAGCCTTAATAATCTTTCCTAATAGCCTCATAGTGGTCTCCCCTTAAATGTAGAATAACGTAAAAACCAGCCGTAAAATAATCCTGAAGAAACCATATTTGACCACGCTGCCCTGCACACAGAATTCACTCCACGCTTATGTCATGTTGACACTTCCCTCATTAGTTACATAAGCAAACATGCAACACATTCATCAGATCGCTGGGACTGACGGTGGCCTCCAAAGGGACGGGAACAGCGGGCTGAGGCGGGAGAGGAATGCTGGAGCGCGGAGATTAACCAGGTGACAACATTTCACCGCCGGTGTCACCTTCAGCGCTCTGTCTGTCTCTGTCTCCTGACCTCTCTCACACTTCAACTCCTCAGCAGAAGCTGGCTGGAAATTCCTTCTCAATTTAATTTTTACTCAGTGTATCTAAGTATTAAAATGATGTCGCTTTAGAGTGACATAATGTCTTTTTCAATGTAAAGTCTTTTAAGATGAAGTAAGATTGAACAGGAATATGGCACTTCATTACTGAATCAGTCCACAGCTACCACTGTACTGCACCCACCAGCTGCCGCTTGCAGCCCTACAGAGATCCTATTTTTCTCTGCTGGATCCTATTATCCTCGTTTCCCCATGAGGATCATTAAAGTTTCATTTAATCTAATTGTAGAAGGATTTGTGGAAGGAGTGTGAAGCACGGTGACAAACAGCCATTACATAACCACAGGTCTTTCATTGTATGTCAGATTAACACTCTGTGGGACGGTCGGCTAACAGTTACCGTGTTTAATGTGATTATTCTCAGCCAGATGGGAAGACAGGTAATACAAGTTTTACAATGAAGAGCCTGATGTGAATAAGCCTGAGAACAGAACACTATCCGAGTCTGGCTGCAGCCACCAACACTGACGCTGTAATTAATCGTGGTTTGCAGGTGACACTGTAACCACAAGGACTGCAGGACAGAAGACCTGTTCAGTTCAGTCATGATGGTCAAAAACAGAATCATCAATCTGCTTCTGTCCTTTACAGAAATGGGTTGTGTTTCAAACATAATGAAAAAACGTTCATTTGTCTTTTGTAGTATAATAAAGACTCATAGTAAGCTAAACTCCATCCTAAATAATCATGAAAGTACAACCCTGATTCCAAAGAAGCTGGGGCTCTGTGTAAAACATAAAACACAACGCGATCATTTGCTCATCCTCTCTGACATCATCCTCAATGGAAAACAGTGCAAAGACAACGCTCCAAAAACACCTGTTTGGAACATTCCACAGGTAAACAGGTTCATTGGAAACAGGTGATGGCATCACGACTGGGTATGAAAGGGGCATCCTGGAGAGGCTCAGTCGCTCACAAGCGAGGACGGAGCGAGGTTCACAACGTTATGAACACATGATTAAAGAAAGGGTATTAGTACACAGGCTCAGGAACACTTGCTGTCTGTAAACACATGCATTCTGTTTTTATGTATGTTTCACACAGGATCCCAACTTTTCTAGAATCAGGGTTGCACACTGAAGGATCCCTTCAATAATTCTATTAATTAATATTTCCATTTGTCCAGTTGATGCCGAGATATTTCAGTCTGGACCAAAGAGTTACAAATTCGCCTTTAGAAACGTTGAGTCCCCCCCTGAAAAAACTAGAGAAGATCAATCCCCCTCTGTCCTATAGCCACCGTCCACACCTGACGTTTAACATTCCACAATGTAATATGATTGATTTAGCAGGGTCACACGCTGGTGAGACATTCCTTACACTCCGGCCACAGCGTTACCTTTCACTCCTCAAAATAAACTAACATAAGCTAACATGGAGGGGTCTGGCAAACAAAGCTACTGACCAACACCAGCCCAGCTCTTACGTTACTGACTGTGTTTCAACACAAAGCAGCTTTAGAGCATTCACTCACAGAGACTGTTTCCAGATCATCACACTGCCAGCAGGTGCCACAGGTCTGAGAGGAGCAGGATTCAGCTAATCAAACGCAGACGTGGGTTCATTACAGGTGGAACTGCACGTCTCCGCTGTTAACTGTCAACAGCTGTCACAGATCAGTGGCATGACGGCGATGAGCTGCATTCCTGGATCTTTTTGATTCAGAACATGATGCACCGATGAGGAGCCATCACTACTCTGACAAACGATCCAAGAACCAAATACATTCAGTTTAAGAGGTGCAAAGCTACATATTTAATGAGTTCACCATTTCACGCCTGACAGTAATGATATTGTCAGCAAAAACATTCACATTATTTTGTCAGCTTCTGTAAAATATCCCTGAAAGCTGTGCACACAACCACTGAATGCTTGATAACAGAATACAACACAGCTGCTGTGGTCACGTCGTGATACATGACGACACAAATCCTACAGTGTGTTATTAAGCATTTTAAATGTTGAATGAAGACAAATTCTACACATGTATGAATGTTATGTAACCATGTTTTCAGTATTTGTTTATGCACTGGTAACAGACAATGAGATGTACTGATAGACAAACGCATTCAGAAACACTCAAAGTGTCCACATGTGCTCACAGCTACATTACATTGTGCTATCAGCATTTATTACTTAAGTATACAAATGATAAAATGCTATTAGGGAGGGGGTTTCAAATAAATTATTAAAACATTATGAAATAAGACAGAATCAGCTTACATGATGAAATAAATACATTTTATGATAATGGCATTATCGGCTATTATTCACCTAGAATTACTTTTTTCCTCCTGTTGCTCAGCTCTTTACTGGAGCTCTGAGCGTTTGAGGCCAATTAGTTTGGAGATACTTTCCAAAAGCCTTAACTACCGGTGTTTTTAATCACCTGGTGTATCCAAACACGGGTTTCCATCACATATCACGGTCTGTTTCATTTGCTATGGCGCAGCACTACAGTAATATTTCTATTATTAATGATTGTCTGTAGTCCTAAACCTCTCCGAGCGGTACTCTGGTTGTCTGACAGTCTTTCTGGAGGCGGGGTGTCACTGGGGTATAAGCCTTGAACTCTGAACTGACCTCTCACCCGACTGGACCGCGCTTACAGTGCACTCATTCATGCGCCAGTTACCTCCGAGGAAAATAAGCTCGTTTGAGCACAATCATCTTGAAGTTACTTAAACCAAAAGTCAACAAATTTACGCGACATCCTCTTTTCCATGACTATTAAAAACAGAGCTATCTACTATCAGTAACAAAGCCTGTTGATCATGGATAGAAATATCATACCCGTTTGTTCTCTTGCTGTCCGCCGCCGCGGCTGAGGCTGTCCTGCTGCTGCTGTGGAGACATGTTGTCCATCCAGCCTCCAGAGGCCTTACGGCTCACTGTCCGCCTGTCCTCAGGTGATGCAGGGGAGAAAGGAATCCCATTACTAACCTCCGTCTCCGGCAGAATGAAACCATCTCAACACTTGCTTGAAGAAGTCGCTGAAAAGTTTTAGCCGGCGACCCTCAGCGCGTAAATGGAAAATGTGACCTGCGAGGAGGAGAAATCAGTCAAGTTCAAAAGTAAAAACGAAGTTAAGAAGAAAACAAGCTCAGATGATCACTATATCGCTCCTCACCATGAATGAAAGTATGTGCTGTAACCAAACGCACCTCCTGTCTGGATTATCAGCCGCTGTGCCACTTCTTATTGCGCCTTTACGCACAGAACGGAGGCGGCGCCAACAGGCTGCAAAAAATAGGTTTAACTATTTTTAACCACACTGCTCCATTCATCCAGCTGACAATCAGCTTTACCCTGAGGCAAACAATGAAAAAGGTGAGATCATTAGCTAGAGAAGAGATGAATAGAACTTGTTTGCTTTGGAGATCAGCTTGTTTCACAAAATTGTAGTTCAATGACACCAAACTGCATTAGACACATGCGCAGAAAGAGACGCGTCTGCATCTGCTGTCCGTCAGCAGAGACAAGATAATTCTGTTAGTAAATTAGACTCATGCAAACATTTCTCAGAAGCATATTAATCCAAGTGACATTATCATCTCTTTATCTAATGTAAAGCTGAATGAAAGTGTAAATACTGACTTGAACTGTATCCTAATGGTTTGCAGCTGTTCCAGTAGACGAAAACAAAAAGTAATTTCATTCCATAATACTGCAAATCTTTCATGTATTTTAGTGTTAAACCTACAGAGCCAAATCACCACAATTATGACATTATTTAAGAACACATTCATACAGCCTAAAACAATCCAAAAAAAAAACAAACAAAAAAAAAAAACACTTTTTGTCACCAGTGTAGCCAAAAGAGCTCAAAAAAACATCTAATCTGACATCACTTCAACATTTATCATTCATCCTTCAACCTAACATTCTGTTTGGGGCGGTGAAGAAATATAACAAAGTACATTTACTCAAGCACTGTACTAAAGTACAAATGTGAGGTTGTGCTTTACTTGAGTACAGTTTCTTAATACTTCTACACTAATTTTCACTTCACTACATTTAACTGACAGCTTTAGTTACTGGTTACTGTATCAGAGAACAACACAGCAGTATATACAAATACGGCTGAAACTATCCGAAAATTACTTGCAAATACTTACAGTTACTCATGTAAAAACACTTCATGCATGTGTTGTCGGTGCAGATGAACAAACACTGAGGAATCCTGGGAACATTTTCGACACTGAAAGAAGTTATTTGGATCTAGCAGACAAACGTTATCAGATTATGGGTCAACGGTGGGAGTCTGATGCTCACTGTCAGTACAGTAGCTCGGGGCTCTCCATCAGTCTGAAGCCACATTATTAGATTCAAGTGTCTCTGGGAAACAGTCGTGAATAGTACTGACTGCAATCTAGGCCATAAGTTCGTAATGTAGGGCACATTCAAACCTTAAATGAAGCTATTTTCCTTCAATTGACCCAACAACGAGGCATCTTCTTTGATTTGTGAAGCAGGTATTAATGCTCCAAAGATGTAAAAACTAATCAAACACAATGAATAATCATTCATTTATACAGCATACAGTGCATAATGGATACAAGTAAATACCTGCTTGAAGGGAGGGAATCTAGATTTTTTAAAAGGAAGCCTGCAGATTTGGGACATTTTCAAAAAGGAAAAATGACAATTGCCCCAAAATCAATTGTCCTTCTAGATCCAGAAGTGGGCCACAAACTGGGCTAAAGAAGAACCAGGCCAGAGAGTGAAGAACAGAGACACAGATATTCATTCCCCAAATTGGCCACAATCAGCCCCGTTAAAACTGGATCACTTCAATGATTACCTTCGCTCGTGTTGATAATGAACAGCCTTGGGCATGGCAAAGAAAAGCAAGGTGCCCCTCCCCGCTGTCTCCCAACCGTCCTGCGACAAACACACTTTTTCACCCTCAAAACATCAATCAGCTTGCTGTGACTGTATCACACAGGTAGCCCAAATATTCCAAGTGAGCCCTCACATCTCACTATTTGTCACTTACATTCAGTCATCACGCCAACAGCCCAGAGAGTCTGACATGAAATGCTGATGTTTGAGGTCTGAAATTAACGGGCTGCAACAGTATCTCATATCATTTCCAGTTTCAGGGTTAATGAGACAGGAAACACTCGTCTCTGACCGTGACGCAACAGAAACTGCTGATTACATAACCTCCATGAGATCACTGTTGGATTTATGCTTGCAAAGACAGTGTCTTAAAAAAGACAGTGATAAAAAAAAATAAAATAAAATCAACAGCAAATCACTGACATCAATCAATAAAGTTATGACAGAGCAAAAGGTCAAAATCAGAGGCACCAACAGCACTGTGGTTTTCAAAATCATCTTTATTTAATGTAGATACAACACAAGTTTTAAAGACCTACCTGTGGCATCACACATCGGCCAAACTGAACATAATTCACATGTCTCAAGAAGTACACTGTATTTTTTTTTACACCCTTTTCAGGACTGCATCGAAAATAACATTTGAAATGTAATCCAATGGACATGGAGAGCTGCAGGCTCTCAGCCCAGTCCTGAGTGGGTTAAAACATGAACAAACCGGTGTACCGACTGCATGTGTGTTTGTTGGGATTTACCTATTCCCTTACTGGAGGCAGTGGATAAACCGGACCTACAAGAGATGAGAAAGAAGACAATTTAAAACAAATATTCTGTAACACTGAGCACACAGCTAAAAGTGGCATTTCACAAACTGTGTTACTTCATGAAGCCTCTGAAATATGTGTGCAAAATATAAGTCGATCAGAGTAGGAGAGGTAAAATCTGCAGAAACAAACAAAACTGGCTGACAAGATAACGCTTCTTTTTCAGTCACACTTCACTTTTAGATATATTCTCTAATATTAGCAACAATCAAACATCGACACTCTGCTTCGGCAGAATCTTTCCATCTGACACCAAACATCGACTTCTACGATGTTACGGTGGAGCCTTCGCTGTTTAAAGATGGGCCATTATTTTGTCTGTATGATCAAAGTAGGTCTTCAAATTATGAAATTAGAGTGAACACGACTCAGTGCATGCCTGATGTAATCAAAGGTATGACTTCCAAACACAGAGGTGATGCTGCTCTTCTTAACACGCACAACCTACAAAATCAACCTCGGTTTAAGATGTGACAAGTACTTTAAAGTGACATCCTTAAGATTCCTCTTTCATTTCATCACATTCCCCCAATCACTGCTGATCCATCCCTCTGATTGACAGTCATAAACCCCGCCCATCTCACCTGTTGCTAACACTGCACTTTGTTCAACCCTTCAGTCAGATCATCTACTCCAGCGTACGCCTGTGAACCACATTTTGGCTCCATCCAGCTTCCAACTAAGCGGCAACAGAAAGCACTGAAGTCAAACCAGAACTGTGGTAAAATGTTATTACGTCGATGGATAAGCAACAATTTATCTTATTACTGACTCACAACACTGTTACAGCATTTGTTACACAGACTTGATGCACCACAGAGGAATGTCTGACATGACAGAGAGAGAGCAATATCACCACGGGTTCATCCTTTCCAAAGGCAGGCAGAAAGTGAGTGAAGCTCGTCTGCCTTTCATGCAGGAGTTCACCGTTTTTGAGCAATGATCTCTTTCTGATCTTAGTCAGAAAGCAATTATTTTAGAAATGTTGAAGAATTTCTGCACACACTGTTGGAAACAGTCTCCGGGCCGCTCATGGACGTGCTCGTCCTCCTCACCAGGGTCTTGACTGCAGTTTGTCTTCGGAGCTGACTCGAGTGGGCAAACACTTTGGAGGAGTGTTCTCTTCATGGATAAGCCCTGGTTTCCACCGTGCTGGGCAGACAGCATGCGTTGAGAACAGAGAGGCGCGGTGTGCCAGTGGGATTATGGTACAGGCAGGCATAACCTCCACACAATGAACCCCGCTGCATTTAGACCCCGTCTTTCAACTCACAAAGAGACACAACTTCTGACTCATGTTTTATTTCTCTCAACTATCAAATACAAGATGCAATGAGGCTCCGGAAAACATCTAATCAGCTACAGTATGTTTAAAAAAACATAAACAAACTAAGGTGTGTTTGACTGAACGTACATATTAACAAGATTGTTCACTCCCAGGAGGATTTTTTTTGTTTGGCTGTTTTTTTGTGTGTGGTACAGGTTAGCATCCTCATTTTGGCTCTAAGCAATGTCCAAACTGAATCACTCACCCTTGAGCAGCTTAACAAAGAGTAGCCACACCACAGCAGCCATAGCAGCTGAAAAGTTGTATAACCACAGAAGCCAATCTTCAGCATACAAAAAGCACTTTTTCCATTCAGAAAACAGAGAGAAACAAACGCTGTGAAAAATAGAAACATTGCAGATACTCGGAGATACAGTTAGGCCCAAAAATATTTGGACAGTGACACAAGTTTTGTTATTTTAGCTGTTTACGAAAACATATTCAGGATACAATTATATAATCAATATGGGCTTAAAGTGCAGACTCTCAGCTGTAATTTGAGAGTATTCACATCCAAATTGGAGCAAGGGTTTAGGAATTACAGCTCTTTAATACGTAGCCGCCTCTTTTTCAATGGACCAAAAGTAATTGGACAATTGACTCAGAAGGCTGCAAAAAAATAACAAGGCGGCACGGGCTCTTCCCTCATTAACCTGTCATCAATTAAGCAGTTAAAAGGTCTGGAGTTGATTCCAGGTGTGGTGTTTGCATTTGGAAGCTGCTGCTGTGAACACACAACATGCGGTCAAAGGAGCTCTCAATGGAGGTGAAACAGACCATCCTGAGGCTGAAAACAAGAAGAAATCCATCAGAGAGATAGCAGAAATGTAAGGAGTGGCAAAATCAACAGTTTGGTACATTCTGAGAAAAAAAGAGTGCACTGGTGAGCTTGTCATGGAAGACAACAGCGGTGGATGATCACAGAATCCTTTCCATGGTGAAGAAAAACCCCTTCACAGCATCCACTCAAGTGAAGAACACTCTCCAGGAAGTAGGTGCATCAGTATCTAAGTCTACCATAAAGAGAAGACTTCATGAGAGGAAATAGAAAGGATTCACCACAAGGTGCAAACCATTAATCAGCCTCAAAAATAGAAAGGCCAGAATTGACTGAATTGACACCTGAAGAAGCCAGCCCAGTTCTGGAACAGCATTCTTTGGACAGATGAGACTAAGATCAACATGTACCAGAATGATGGGAAGAGAAGAATCGGAACAGCTCATGATCCAAAGCACACCACATCTTCTGTAAAACATGGTGGAGGCAGTGTGATGGCATGGACATGCATGGCTTCCAATGGCAGTGGGTCACTTGTGTTTATTGACGATGTGACAAAAGACAGAAGCAGCCGCATGAATTCTGAAGTGTATAGGGATAGACTCTCTGCTCAGATTCAGCCAAATGCAGCAAAGCTGATTGGACGGCGCTTCACAGTACAGATGCACAATGATCCAAAACATACTGCGAAAGCAACCCAGGAGTTTTTTAAAGCAAAGAAGTGGAATATTCTGCAATGGCCGAGTCAATCACCAGATCTCAACCCAACCGAGCATGCATTTCACTTGCTCAAGACAAAACTTAAGGCAGAAAGACCCACAAACAAGCAACAACTGAAGACAGCTGCAGTAAAGGCCTGGCAAAGCGTCACAAAGGAGGAACCCCAGCGTTTGGTGATGTCCATGGGTTCTCCTCATTTCAGAGGCTCAAAAGTAATTGGACAAATAAACATAACCCTAAGTAAAATGTTACTTTTCAATATTTTGTTGAGAATCCTTTGCAGGCAATGACTGCCTGAAGTCTGTTTAATCATATATTTTTGTTCAACCCCTTGAATTAAACCTTAAAGTCTACACTTCAATTCCGTTGTAGTTGTTTCATTTCAAATCCAATGTGGTGGCATGCGGAGCCCAAATCATGAAGATTGTGTCACTGTCCAAATATTTCTGGGCCTAACTGTACAAAGCGTCATCCTGTCCTGTCCCCTCAGGGACGGCCTGCGTTACAGGAAAAAATAAAAAAACAGAAATGATGCAGATGGGGCAGTAACGAAAGTCAGAGAACTGTCTCCATGATCACAGAGAAAAGTTAGTATCTGCGGCGCTTGTTATTAGGCCCATCAAAAACTCCCCCTAGTGGATTCCCCCTGCCATATCCCGGGGCCGGTCCGACTTGAGGGCCCAATGGCGGCTGCTGTTGCTGCTGTTGTTGTTGTTGTTGCTGCTGCTGCTGCTGCTGCTGCTGCTGCTGCTGCTGCTGCTGCTGCTGCTTTGGGGATTCAACTTCTGCTCTTCCCCCCATTGATCCACCCTGTGGGTATCTATCGTTCCGCTGTGGTGTCACGGGGTCAGCGTTATGGGAACGGTGAGAAATTGAAAGAACAGTTGGCGAGGGATGATGTTTGGGGGTCAGACACAAGCGCAGGGGATCCAGAAAAAGTGACGGAGTCCATCAGTCGGGGTTTAGTTTGATCCAAGCATTTCCGTACGAGGAGGAGGAGGAGGAGGAGGAGGAGGAGGAGAAGGAGGAGGGAGCCAAGCAGACAAACAAAGACAGAGGAATAAGACTATTAGTGACGTCTACTTTTAAAATCCATTTTCAAGTACTTGAAGTACTTTTTCTCATTTAAAACACAGCTTCTGAAGGCCTGTGCGTAAACTCAAGCACTCCCTATTTTAATTAGGAATTCCTTAGAAGCAAAATGATTGACTTTCCCATTTTTTAAACAGTTTGAGGTGAACTACTGTTTTGAGGCAATGCTGCATTCTCTTCAATGTCAATGCTGGACTCATGAGCAGATGAGCTTCATCTATTTTTCCTGATACATTACCATGGCTCCATTCTCTGACATCAGTGGTGTCCCCATATTTGTAGTTCCCTCTGGGCCAATGGCTCCTCCCCTTCCACTCATGCCCATCATTTGACCCTGGTTACCACTGGGCCCCGGGGAGGCCTGGTTATAGCCATCTACACGCAAAACAACGGAGCAGTGGTTTGTCATTTGGTGGGTCAGTGTAATGCACCCAACGCCCCGCAAGTACTGTAGCTAAATGCTAGAGCTGACCTCAATGACCTCAAAGTCAAAGTTAACGTTGGCTTTTGGTCAACAGCTAATATGATGATCTGTCATCCGATGAGGACAGACATTTAGAATAATTGGTACAATTTTTGCTACTCATTGAAAAAGCATCTTAACGGTACACTTATCAATTTGAAGTATGACCCTTAGAAAACAATGCTACAGTCAATCAACGCCCTCTTCGTTCATTTGAATCAACATAAAAGGAACACAACCAAAAACCAACGTTAATTTAAAGTGGTCAGCAGGAGGTATTTTATATCAAAATAGACAACTTACATTTTTACAGGGAGAATAGACAGACAGCAGATTGCATAATAGAATAAGAGGTTCTCACTTTGAGGCCAAGTGCCAACGTCCACATCTTTAGTGAACTCAACCTTAGATTGCACATCATCTTGAAAGCATTAGAGTTGTTAGAGAACAACCTCAGAACGTTTCACAAAGCAGTCACACCTGCACAGACATCACAGGTTCAATCCCGAACAAACACGGACCCGGGCTACAGCATCCTCTATCACACAGACCTACACACCACAGGTTTGAGTGTAGGGAAATAAAACACTGTGATTGACTTTTGATTGCACCAGTCTGAACTGTACACAGCACGGACAATCGAAAATGGCATTTATGAGCAGCCGAGTGGGGAAAGAGCAGTTCATGTCAGCCTCCGATGTGACTCAAAGACGTCAACGATATGTCCGACTTTGTTAAAAGAACGAGGCATTTCAAAAAGCTGTCGAGGATGGTTGCAAATGCAGCACCGCTCCTGGTTCTAAATCAAAATGAAATCCACTATTTACACTAAAACGATCAACTCTGCTACTTTTAAAAGCTGTTCTTCCCTTTCTTCCTGGTTTACTGGCATTAGCGTGGACGGAAACACTCATTCACTCGCATTTTGTTTCCTGATTTTCTCGAAATTCTATTAACATTTGCAGTGCAAAAGAGTGGAAACTTAACTAATTACAATGCTCCCCATAATTATGTACATTGTACAGTACATATACATGTTGCACACATGCAAACTCACACACATACACACACATTCACATGACACTAAATACTACTGCAGACAGAGCAGCCAAGATCAAAGCTTTGAGAAAATGAACTACACCTGAAGTATCACATGAACCTAAACCCCGTTCTTGAATAACTGACCCCCCAACACAAAAAAACACTGCAAGTAAAGACTGTTTGTTACTGGAGTTCACGTGTAAAATAAAGAAATGTGAAAATGACACGTGGCAGCTTTGTTCATAGAGATGATGTGCAATCCTAGGTTTTGATCTTTGTGTGGTGAAGAGCCACCATGAACCTCCAACAATCTGTCTCAAAGCTCAACCCGTGTCTGGACCGCAGGCCTGGTTTTCACTCGCACGCCTCACGCAACAGCCCAGCCCTCAGTGTAATCAACGCAGCTGTCTGCACCGGCTCCATTCAGGCTCACGTACATGACCGCCACCTCACACGTTTATTTACGCTTTAATTCAATTTTTCCCGTCAAAAAGCGCAAAGACTTGAGGTTGATGCCCAATAAAAAGGCACTGAATATATATATTTATCTACATTTTGCAAGGCAGTTCCAGTTTGTAATCCCACAGAGCCCCCCCCCCTTTAATTTTGCCCAGCAGCTGAGAAGACAGGCCGCCGCTGGTGTGACGTTTTGCGGTCTAGACATGGGGTCTGTCCCCGGCCCCTCATCCTGCACTCTGCAGATCAAAACTGTCTTTGTGGAAGTCAACGGGTGGTTGTCTTTACTCCTTGTCTCCAATTATTTCCTGCATAAAAATGCTATGCTGGACACATACAGCATTATTATGGAATGTTTTATTTTATTTTTTTAATCTGCCAAAATGTGAGGATGAGAGCTCAGGGACCAAATATTTCTCAAACTATGAAACCATACCCAAAACAACCCCTTCAGTACAATAATATATTCTGTTAGTATAAACATTATGTTGTCATGGAGTTTATCATAGTGTTTTTCACCTTTGCATTGCATCCCAAATGAGTCCATTTTACACCCAAAAAGGTGTCAAAATATAAAAAAATGACTTAACACAAGCCAAAAAAGGTGATTACATCTTGCTGTAAAGGATCCACTTGGGATGCAGGGCAAATAATGGCATGAAAGGACAATGAGGCAGTCATAATTCACGTATACTCTTCACTTCTGGTTTTGTGTAAGCCAGTCTTTACACAATCATGCCCGTACCTCCCATATTAATGGCTCCACGAGGGCCCAGCTCACCCACTCTCATTTCCTGTTCTCTCTGAAAGAAGTGAAGAAGAGCCTTCAGAACAGAACTCAGCTAAAGTACAGATCTTCAGCAGATAGCCTACCGGACAACACTCACACTGTGAAAGTACTGATTTTCAACACAAAACTGATAAATTGCCCCTAGCTCTGAAGGAATTCAATTATCCTTCTTTATTATTGATGGGAGCACTGAATGTAGTTTTAGCTTCAATGCGTCGTTGCCTCTATTCAAACTCTGGAGAGGCTGAAAGCTTTTCTTTCATCCTCCTGCTGGTCTGTAGACTTACTGAGTTTAAAACATTTATTTTGTCAGCTTCTACACCCGACACAAATTAAGTTAGGTCAAAATCTTTTACTGCTTTCACACATTCACACAGGACGCTGACACACCAAGTCCACCCAGAAATGTGCAACAAAGACCTCACGTCGATGGAGCAAAGACTACAGCTGACCGCCAGCATGCCAGCGTATTCCTCTCCGTACATGAACAGTACAAACGAGCACTGCAACTTCTGTTCTGCATTGTTGTTGCCAGCCTGAGGTCTTTGCTTGTGAGGGTGCTGCTTCTGATACAGAGCTAAGGCGCCCGATCAGCCAGTGAATGGTGCAGAACATTCAAGCAGCTGCTGAGACACATCTGTTGGACAACTGTCGGCTTGGCGTGTCAGGGCCCAAACACAGAAAAACAAAAGGTGCTCGATCGCCCGTTCGTTCGTTCATTCATTCATTCATTCATATATACTCAGACAATAAGACAATTAAGGACACATTTCATTCACACACATACTAACACACAATCCTGTCTCTCTGTTTCACACATAATCTTGCAAACACACAAAAATGAATGAAATTCAACAATAATATATTCAAAAGCAATTCATTTTATCACCAGCGTATACATTTTCAGCAGTGAAATGCAGCTGGATGTAAACATATTTATGCTCTGAGTTGTGATCTTTGGGTAAACAGACAATAAGATTGTAATCATAGCCCATGCCTGCATGTGCAAGTTTAATTTGGCCAAAGCTACAGAGCTACAGCTATAGACAGAATATGTCCCACACACACAAAATGTCTGGAAAATTGTGAGGGAAAACATGTTAAATTACTGTAAATCCTGTGATGCTCAACCTTTGTATTCTGATGTACTTACCTGATAAATGGTCAATAGTAGCAAAGCAAATGTGCTGGAATACGACAAAACCTGATCACTGTTGCACATGTACTTATGGATGAAAGCTTCAAACCTGTTGATAATCAGACTGAAAAGTGGCGCCTGAGCCGCAGCTAACTGAAGCACTAGATGGCAGCAGATACCAGTTATATTATGGGAGTCGTCACCTGAACAATGATCCTCCCAGCACACAGAAGTACAAACCAGAATAACACCAGAAAGAAAGTAAATCACGTCAAGAAGGTATGAGCTTAGTGCTGCAGTACACATAGTTTATGATGTGTAGAAATATGCTTTCTTGTTATGATACCGAAGCCAAAGTGGAGTTCAGACTATCACTGTGAGGGGAGTTAAGTGTATTAGCCAAAAAGAAAAACAATACAAATGAAACTGAAAACTACATGTGTTCATTGCTAAGACTCTTGGTCGGTGTTATTTGACATTAGTCAATTAAGTGAAGACAGTTGGCGGCCATAATGGAGTCTGAACCGGTCTGAGCGTGTGCTTGTGTTGCATGCATGTAAAGACGTAGACTCCGACAGGGTCTCTGAACAGAGCAAAGGACTTGAAGAGAAAAGTTATAACACAGAAAACAACATCATCACACCAACAGATACGGACAGTTCAGACCCTTGAATCCACTCTTTTGCTTGTGCTCAAACTAAATCCCTTAAATTGTGTCGATTACATAACGGCTCTTGCTAGCTTTGTTTTTCATCACTTGCATGAATTAGCTCATTGCTACTAACGCGCTGACTTTAAATGTTCCGCTCAGGTGTGTTACGGTGTCCCCCCAGAGCTCATAAAGACCATGTCTCCCCCGCAAAGACCCTTGTCATGTCATTCTCCGACACACACATGAAGCCCACATTGGAAAAAATCTACTATTAGTATTAAATTGGAGATATTTTCAGCATGACAGCAAAACTACACACCCTACTCTCTTCCATATATTCATTCATTCAATCTTTATTAAGGACACAAGTGCATCCATAGTTAAGTTAGAAAAAAAATGTATAAAAGGAATACTGCAAATAATTACAGTTATATTTACAGTATACAAAGATATAAAACAGATCTCAACCGCCTATTTTGTAAAGGCATGAGCGCCAATGTTATGTTACCTCCATCGATTTTTTGTGTCTATTTCTCATCAAAATGATCAAATAAAGCTGTTAATCTACGTGCTCTCGTCTATACGACCTCCTCTGTCTCCACTTTTGATTTTGGCTGATGGCTCAAACAGAACCACGAATGTCCATCAAGAAAAATAATGATGAACACAGGCTCCTCAAACTTCCAGGCAACAATTACAGCTGCTCTTTATGGTGAACTGTTACATCACAGGTTAACACGTTTATACAACAGAGATGAAGGAATTGCACACAAGAGTGTCGGCCTCAAGCTTTACGAGAGTGCAGAGCTTCATGCGCACAAATTCAACGTGGAGAGAAATGCAAAGCTTGACAGGCCTGCCGGTGCCTTGTTACAGTTACTCAGCTCTGATTGGACAGGTGCAGTTCAGAGAGGGGCTTTAGCGAAGGGTCGAGTTTGACACACTGAACCACAGGGTTGCAGTGATGTGGTATCACGGCAGACTGGCCGCAGCTATTAAAAATGCAGGAAAGTCATTACAAATAATCAAACAGATGGAAAATACTGTCTCTGTGGACATCACTGAAAGCATGAGAAGATCACAGATCTTCAAGAGCAAAAACTGAGGATGAGGCAGTAACTTACAGATGATCCTGCTTAAGTATGTCCCCTCTAAAAGCTGTTGATATTTTTGATATATCAAGGTAAATATGGTTATAACACCACATTACGTATTCCTGCTTTCTTTAGATTTACGTACATGAATTAACGAGACGTGCACTGAGGTGATGCTCACAGTAGGGAGAGAGGCCATATATGCATTTGGAGAATAATAAATTATCAGCCCAACAACTTTTGGGTAGTATTTGACGAGTGTAATTCTTGATTGTAGGCATGTGTATGAAAATATAATATAAATCAAAAGCCCAAATGTTACTGGTTAAGTTTTAGCGTGTTTGACTGCATGTATGTGTTCCAGCTGTACTCACACTGTCCAGGTAGTTTGGTTTGAAGCTGTCCGGGTGGCGTCTCAGGTCCTCCTGTTCTCTGTGTCTCATCATCTCCTCCTCTCTCCTCCTCCTCTCCTCTTCATGCCTACAGCCGCAGAGAGGGAGAGAAATCAGCCAGTATTACAATCATCAAGGAGAGAAGAAGGCCAAAATCAATCATGTCCCAGTCTGTGCTATTGATTTGCTCAAGAGAGGAAACACACCTCATCTCAATCTGCTTTCGTCGCTGCAGCTCCTGGTTGCGGAGCTCCTCCAGTCTCCTCAGCTCCTCCTGACGTCTCATCAGATCTGGAAGATGGGGGGAGGAAACATAAGTAAGAAGGAAGTGGCAGCTGGATCCGTACTGAAGGAATAACAAGTGCAAACAAGCACAATTTGAGGACCAAAAATATAAAGGGAAACATAAAAGAATATTTCCTATAATTCATTCCTCATCATTCTCTAAGTCTATTACGAAACACACCAAATTTTCACAACATTTATTTGCCTCAAGGACAGAGCAAAGCAGGCCTTTTACTGTAGACAAGCTAATACTGACTGTCAATATGACTGCTTCATTCATGAGTATTGTTCGAATTTCCCACTTGAGTAAATGTGAGAGACGAAGGCCACTCTTGTCAATAAAGCAGCCAAAACAACCTTCTAAAGGTGTCCTGAAGGAGGACGCTAGAAGCCACAGGTCCTACCTTGTCTCATTAACATGAGCTGATGTTCATGTTTGGCTGATTCCAGCTCAGCCTCCAGTTTCTCTTTGGCCTCTTTAATGTTCTTGTCCACCTGCTCTCTTTGCTGTTTCTCCATCTCATGAAGAGCTTTCCAGCGAGAAGAGTATTCAAACTCGAATGTCCCGGGCTGAGCGAAATGTGGCAGCTGCTCTCGTTCCCTGAAGGGGGAGAACGAACACGACGCTAACAACAACGCTGAATGAGATACGCCAGCCGAAAGAGTCAGACTGAGCGTGGAGGAGTTCAAAATGCTCGAGAAATAACTTACTTATGGTACTTTGGAATCTTCTGCAGCAATTTTTCAGGCAGTCCATCCTCATCATCAAAGTGCTCCGAGGGCTCCACAATGGCTGGACAAGGTGTGCTGAAGAAAAGGTCAACGAATCAAAACTGTGCGTGATGTTACAAGAAAGCAACGGTCACTGATGCATTACAAACAGACTTATTGATGAAAGACAAATGGGACTGACTGACAAATCTATGTGTTTTTGGCTGAATTATTCCCTCGCCTGATACAAGGAATAGACAACATTAAACATGGGGAGTCATGAATGTACAATGTGTCATCATTGGCGAGACATAACTGATAAGTTGTTTGGCAAGAGCATCAATATATGTCCGTCCTTGGACAGGTTTTGTCATCGGGATAGCATCACAACCGGGCAAGATGCAGTCATGAATATCTACAGGTGTGCAGGTGTGATCGCAACATCAACATGTGGACAAGCGTCGCAGCTGGTGTGGTCTTCAGTGTAACGCAGCATTTTGTCTGAATGCCCAGTAATTCATTTGTTTTCCATTCAAACTTAAGGTTTCAACTGGTGCACGATGAGCAGATTAAGACCAAACCCTCATTTTGGAGAAAAACACTCAACGTCAGCAAAGAGTACAAAGCTGGGACAGCTTCGAGAATCTGACATGCAGGCTGACTTGTGTTGTTATCACTAAGTCACAATGTCTAACATTATGCAACTCACAAACACAGAACCTTCGCCCACTCATTCTCTGTGTTCACCCCTCCAAAACACTTCATCCCACGCTCCTTACGTGGTCAGCAGCAGCGCTCCCTCCGTGCAGCGCTCCAGGGCTTTACGTGCAGCTGCTTTGTTTGCAAACTCCACTAAGCCCTTCCCAGTGGGACGACCGCGGTCATCTGTCACGACAATAGCCCGCTCCACCAGCCCAAACTGAGAAAACGCCTGATGGCAGAAGGTGGTGTTCAGGTTAGACATCGCAGCGCAGAGAGGAGCAATTCACCCTAAAGCTCTTGTCCAGTTTACCTGTTCCAGCAGCTCATTCGTGACTACAGGCAGCAGGTTGCGCACTGTGAGCGCAGCACCATGCGTAGCAAAGCGGATCCTGATCGGCCGATTATTCAAAATAGTCCCATCCAGCTCAGCTTTGGCAATCTCTGCCAGCGTACGAGTTTCCTGGAAGACAAGGGATGAAAAGGAAAAGGATGCTGACACCCGTGGCATCCACTTACAGCTAACTGACAGTTGCACCTGTGTGTAAAACCTGCACCACTATCTTTGTTATGATGATCAATGTAAGGGTGTCACATACATTCAGACTACATATACACACATTTCAATGTAATGTCACACAGAACAGGAGAACCTACTGTCACTTTAACACATAATGCATAAAATAATATGAATGGGCATGAAGTCAACCTGCAACTTGTGCTAATGCTAACACAACAGCTAGCTCCTGTTGGCCACATTTCGGTCGACAAACTACACGTCAAATAAAGTTTAAGACGTACACACTTAAGACAGAACATCTTAAACCCAATAAGCAGAAGTTTGTAACGTTGCATACCAAGCGAATGAAGCCGAACCCCCGGTCTCTGTTGATGAAGACCTCGTTAATGTTCCCATATTTAGCGAACATGTTTTTGAACTCCTCCTCTGGGATATCCACCGGGAGATTCCCGACAAACAGACGTGAGCGCTGGGTGAACGTCTTCTCTCCGGGCTTCCGGAAATTCGTGATATCCAGAGTCATTTCTGCCGGGCCTCCTTCGCTTCTGTCACCGGCTCCTTCCACTCGTTCGCCCGCGGGGGACTCCTGTGACTGCGGCGCTGGGCTGTCTTTGTTCGCCGGTGTCTGCTCCGGGGCCGGGGAGTCGGTCCCGTGTTTCGCTGGTTGAGATGAATTACTGCTCGGCAAGCTCGCTTGTTGCATATTTCGGTTAGCCATGTTTGGACAAAATAATTAATGCAACGCTATCTAAATTAATAAATTAAACTAACTTTTGGGAAGGCGTTGTGGTCCTGTGTTGATAGCACACACCTCCTGAATTTCAAAGATGGCGACAGGTGCGCACGCAACCTAATAGCCGGATGTCGGCAGGGGCGTAAAGAGAAAATCTGGACCCCAGCTGGGGGGTTTCTGTGGCCCCCTTCAGCTGTTTACAGTGATATAAAAATGATGGAAGGCAGCAAATCCACATAGGCTATTTGAGAGGCTTGAAACTGAAAGAAAAGTAATTATAATAGAAGCAACTGCTAACTGTCACACTTAATAATATAAATAATAAGGTTGTTTATTTATTTTTCAGTTGATGGACTCGTCAATGAATCAACTAATCAATGAATCAACAGTAAATCCAGCTGTTTCTCTATCGCCTGCCACCAGTGCCTCCTCAGCCAAGTGATATCAAGTCATTTTTAATTCATAAAGACCAAAATCACAGATTTGGCACAAAGGACATTACAATCTGTTTAATGTTATGCCATCCTCTGTCCTTAGACCCTTAGTTTAGATTAGGACAAGCTCCCCAAAAGAGCAGAGGAGGGTTTTCTCCTTCAGACTATGCAATAGATGTTGTATGAAGTAAACAAGTCAAATGTATCTGAAGACATAAAATAGGATAGCATACGGGAACATATCTTTTGCTGCCAGCTTTTGTCATTCGATCAGAGTGCAGGTTCGTAAGGTGCTGCTGAAGGCTTTTTCCACGATGGACCGGCCATCTGTCCAGATATAATGGCACATCTGTGTGCATATGCTACTCAAATTCCTCTGTTTGACAACGGACTGAAGGGTTGCTGCCTCGTTCCTTGCTTTCCTGTCAGGGATCCCATATCCAGACAGGTCAGAGGGCTGCTGCTTGTCACTGACGAGTCTAAGTATGAGACTGTTCACATAGGCGGCATACCATGTGTTTCATTCAAGGAATGTGAATAAGCAAGCCGTTTGTAGGGCACGCATACTTTTGGAGGTTCTTGTAATTTGCCTGCAGCAAAAATGAACGCTCATTATAGAGCAGAGAAGGCTGACTGTTTGATCTCTTTTGATCCTGAGCCCTTAAGCATTCATTGTGTAGATGGCACACTGATATTACTCTTAATTAAATTTATGTTGGTTAAACACGTATTGGTTGCACATGGCCCTCGATGTTGTGCGTTGTAGAAGCAAATTGTTACCCCCTGACGGCTGATTGCCAGTAAAGATTAGATGCTCAGATGAACAGAGTGATGTACAATTACTAAAAGTACTTCACTTGAGTTAATGCACTTCGTTGCAATGCGTTACTGCATGCGTTACTGATAACGCCACTTCCTGGGATCTACAAAGTTTGCAGGCAATAAAAGTATATTTTGTTGTGGGACCAGGTGCGGTGTTGCTGATGGGAGGAGGAGTGACGCAACAGTGACGTCGCAGCACCCTCCTCCCTCATTTACACGGAGCAGCGCGGTCCTGTCAGATGTTCATCAGCGGACAGTCAGGCTGCAAGTCCAGGGAATAAAGCTGGTAAGTTGTAAAATAAGGTAACCTAGACTACTTATCTAAGACTATTCAAGTTAAAGTTTCAGTGCGTCTGTAAATCTTATGCAGTCAGTGTAATTAAGCCGAAGCAGCGCTGATTTTAACATTGATTATGATTGTCGTGGATCAAAGAGAACACCTCAAATGCAGATCAATACTGTAACATTCAGGAGACAAGAGAGGCTTTCAGTCGTTTACACCCTTCGAGTTTGTTGCATTAGAGTAAGTGTTTATAGTGCTGGAGTAGATCCATAAATAGGCGTTTTAATTATTAAAGCGGTTTTAATTAAGGTGAAGGGGCTGAGACTCTTTAATCACATGTAGGCTGACACCAGAGTGTATTTCTGTCATGATGAATGTCACGTAAATGAAGCTTGCTGTATCTACACGTTTGTCTACGTGTGTGGAGTTACATGTTTACATTCATTATGGTGATGCTGTCCATGAGTGTGTGTGACAGACTTGTCATGATGGTGTGCATTGTGCTGTGATGGAATGTAAGTAGTACATTTATCTAAGTACCACTTTTAAGAAACTTAAAACTTGTACTTGTTCTCCATTTTACTGTCAGACTGGTTTGAAGTTGTTATAATGAAGTCAGTTATACAAAATTAGAGTTTGGCTGCATGTTACCAAAGTAATTATTGACCTTTGGGCAGTCACTCTTTGCTACAGTAAATACAGTACATGTTTATGAAGAGCCACTGGTCTGTGACCGTTTTCATCCCAGTTAAACAAGATGTAACGCATTTTATGAGATTCCAGCTCAGCAAGGACCTCATGAAAACCTCACAGTCGTCTAGTGACTCAGTAAACCCAGATGTAAATGCTTGGGAAGCAGAGTATGCATTTGTTTGAATAATGGGAAGCTGAACTCTGCTGGTTAACTCTTCAACTATATGTCTGATTAAATATTCAAGTTATGATTCACTGTGCTTTGGTGTATCGGTCATCAGTGAAGTGTTAAACAGCTTAAGACACAAAGAATTCAGCCACAGTGTAATGTCTGTGGTGCAGTCATGTATCCCCGACCAAAAAACATGAGCAGTGGTATGACAGAAGTTAAGCCCCTGCCATATGTGTCTGGTCGATAGAACTGAGCTCCTGGATATCGGCTGAACTTCAAAGGCCACCCTGGTGGCCTGAATCTTAATAGAGACACACATGACCAACATGGAGCAATTATCCTTCATCTAAGGAAACAGGTAGCTCGAATTTTGTTTACAGCAGCCTCGATCACATTATGATTACTCTGGTGATTTTTCAACACTGGCTTTGTTAATAGGGTCTAACCGTGCAGATTGTCCCCCAGTGTTGTTTTATCATACAGCATTTGAAGCATTCAAGGTTGAAAGAGTGGGTTTGAACAAACACTGAGGTGGCTGTCTAAGTTATAAACATGTATTTTTGCACGTTTCAATGGTTTACC
Source organism: Chaetodon trifasciatus (assembly GCA_037975065.1). Taxonomy (NCBI): domain Eukaryota; kingdom Metazoa; phylum Chordata; class Actinopteri; order Chaetodontiformes; family Chaetodontidae; genus Chaetodon; species Chaetodon trifasciatus. The sequence continues at coordinate 815,039 of JBBMOE010000048.1, read as the reverse complement.
TAAAGAATTATAAGCAAGCAGAACTTTCTGCAGAAGCAGAGTGAGTGAGACAACATGCACACAAGGCATGCACCTAATTAATGTATGCCCCAAATATTCCTGCAATATATCTTACAGGAAGAAAATACATCAGTTGCATTGTGGTTTTGGACAAAAATGACTTTCCCAGTAATATTTACAATGTTTTGGGTCATTCATGTGTGTTTTAGCCATAAATCTAACATTTCTGACAGCGCTTGAAGGCAGCATAGCACTGCCTGCAGACAGAAGGTGAGAAGCAGTCAGTTAACAGTTTGTCTGCATATTATTTTCACCGTCTTCTCTTGGAAATAACATTTTTTTCATTGAGCCATGTTGTTAACTTTCTAAAAGAAATATATGTGTAGAAAACACAGATTATTCCTTAACTTCTGTTGGCTGGTTTATTGCGTCGGACTCAGCAGAGAAACGTAACTTATCTCTGGTATGAAGAGGTCACAAGCAGGGTCATGAGTCAAACAGTATTTTAAACTTATTCCTTCTTTTGTTTTGTTTTTAACTTACTTTCTGGATAAAAGAGAACAAAACATGACACTTTTGTCCACAGCGCTGCATCACCACCATGCCTGAAATTACAGTAAAGAACATCTTTTTGGCCAGCGCTGCAACAGTAATGTCTCTGTGGATGTGTCAAACAGTATATTACTAATAATATCGCTGAGAAGCTGCACAGCTCATCAACTTCTACCCACCCAATCTGCAAACTTGATCCCCAGTTGTCAGGGGAGACAGAAAGATTTAAAACCTGCTCTCCTTCAGATTCTTTCAGCCCTGCGTGGCCTTTTAACTGGGACCCAAAGGAGTTGGTTGGTGCTGATTGAACTCTGAGTGACATAAACCCTCTCCATCCCTCTCCAGTTGTAACAGGGAGCCATTGTACCTAATCCCTGCACTCCTACCCCTTAGACTCAGACCAAATTTTACCTCTCGGCATCCATCAGACAGCTCAAAGTTGGAGAGCCAATCTCAAGTTTTCCTTTCAGTGTGCTGCATATCATTATGAGCTATACTGTAGCATGAGTGATCTGATGAATGCAAGCCCATGGTTTGAATGGCTCCTCTGAATCACTTCATCTTAGGCTCCATCATGTAATTAGTCTGCGTTTCCAGAACTCAGCATCTGTGGTGCAAGCTAACTTCAAAAAATTAGAGCTGATGGAACTTCCTTTAGCTTTCAGTGAGTGAATAAAGCATTTATACATTATACTTCAGGTGCTGAGCTAAGTGTGGCGCAATTAGGGCTGCAACTAATTCAACAATTAATGTTTATTTTCTCGATAAATTAATTGTTTGGTGTATAAAATGTCAGGCAATAGTGACAAATGCTCAGATTTCCAAAGCCCAAGTTAAAATATTGAAATGTTTTGTTTTGCAGAAACAAGACTGTACCCAAAGATGTTCCTTTTATTATCATAGAAAGTGGCAAATCTTCCTATTTGAGTTGCAAGAACCAGCGAAAATTTGGTTTAAACAAAATAATCAGAGCCTTTGATAGTCAGATTCAGAGTATGCTTTAAATAGTACAGTGCACTACGGTTATTCTGTCTGCAGCAAACCCATTGATCAGTCTTATTGGGGCATGCATAATACAAAGAAAACAAGCATTTACAACCACACAGCTACCACAATGCCTGCAGGATAAAACGCAAGATAGAGTCAGAGGCATCTGAACTCATTGCTGATCTTGCACAGATCTACTGATCTCAGTTCTGGGGCAAAACCAGGTCATCTGGTATTTAATCCATTGACTGACATCTCGGTGAATCTAAGAAGAGCATTTGCTGGAGAGTGTTCTGCCTGGACTGTAACTGAATACTCAACCGAATACTGTGAGATGGGGAGAAATGGGGAGAAAACTTGAATTATAAAGGAACTGTTGTTAGTGAAATGGCAAAAGTCCTGCAAATATCAACAGTTTGTCATGAACCGTTTAATAGTATAACATGTATTTTGTATGTCCAGTAGAGGTCTGTTAATAATACTGATAAAAAGTTGAAACACATACCAAAGCCCATAGAAAAAAATGTTAATTTAATGACACACTTTTGTCTTGCAAACACTGCTTGAAATCTTTGTAAACATAAAGGGCACTCAGGTTTCTCTTGATAGTGAAAGACTATATGAATTAAACTTGCATAGTCACAAAGAACTCGCATTGTTACCAACAGGAGTGCCCCCTCTTAAAGTTTATTTGATCTGCTGGTGTTGAAACGAATCTGTGGGATTTCCTTTTGGCTCTGGACAGACGTTCATGTTGGAGAGTTATGTGTTTGTCACTGACGTGTCAGATCCTCCTTTAGAGTCTGGAGTGAAAACAAATTTTTGTAAAGACATTTATGTTCCTTTCAGGATGAATTGCAACAAAATGACCACACTTTGTGATGTGACATTTCTGAAATGGACATTTCTGTGGAGTGAAGTGTCAGCACTTGCTGCACAGACCTGCATATATGCCTCCACAGTCAAGATTGTGATCTTAAGCTCCTTCTCTACAGGGCCAACAGTGGGCACTTTATTAATGGGGCAGTGAATCTTTTTAGCCAAGGAACTGATTTGGAAGTAAAGAAGGTGGAGAGGGGGATGTTTCCGTCTTGAGCAGACCTGCTGGTGCAATCTCCAGTATAAAAGAGTCAGAGTAAAAGACAATACAAATGCTGACTTGGCTTTACCAATGAATGGCCCATTGCATGACAGAAAAAAAAAAACATTTGGCAAGCACAATGACTAAATTCCCAGAGGGCAAAAGGGGCTTGTAGTTGAATCTCAACTCATGTTTATGTCAGAAAGTAAAATAAATGTCTTCTAGTCCTTTGTCATCACCTAATGTCATAATTATTCAGATCCAGGGATGGATGCTTCGAGTTAAAGCTTAAAGTAGGCCAGTGTGGTTCCTTTTGACATTTAAATAATGAAGCAAGCTCACAGCAGGAGTGGCACACACAGCTGATCACTTTTATAGATTCATTCCTTCCATTTGATTTTATACTTTACTTTAAAGAACACATTTATTTTCATAATCTCCATTCGCGGCAACTAAGAAGACACACACATCTTTTCAATTATATCTTAAACTATTCATTGAACATGTATTGAGGTGCAGAAAAACGTAGGCTATGAGAAGGATCAGCATCAACTGTTAAGTGAACTGACTGTACGTGGCATGTGATGAATATTCTATATGTTCTGTTATTTGACTGGTACATTCAGATTTAACGTACATTTCCAAGGGATGTATTTCAGTCCCTGTGCTGTTCCTGCTGTTTGTGGTCCCCGCTCTCCCACAGAGTTCTCCTGCCCAAGCAGAAAAGTGCATGAAAGTCCTTTGGGCCAATGATGGAAGCCTGGCCAACACTGGCCTGGGTCCTGCTCATGACCAACCTTGCTGATTGGCTGAAAAGTGTCCAGTCACGGGACTTCACCATGATGGACATCATCCTGCTGCATCCCTCAAGTAGGAACATGATATTGCTGTTTGATTCATGTGTGTTTTCAGTGTAAACAAAAGATACAGGGAACTTGAAAGTCATCGTGTGTGAGTGTGTGTCTGTCTGGTGAGTAACAGGTTTTGTCCTGCGATTGGAAACTGGCTGACCCTGAAACTCATAGCTGTCCCAGCTGAAACATGGGCTGATTTCTAGTACAGATGTGATTCTTGCCAAGGGGAAAGCCAAAAAACTCCTTGATTCTGTCTGGAAAACAGATCTTTTATGGAAAACTTGACATCTGTTCTATGGGTCATGACAATGGTAAACAGGGGACAGTCTGAGCATCACACCAGCCGGCGTCAGATTTAATGCTTTTCATGCCGAATCAGCAATTGCATTAATGAAGAACAAAGAAAACAATAGTGAGGCAGAGCAACACCAGCTGCTTCACAGCCAAGTTTCTGCACTCTCATTTGCAAACAACATACAGCAGCTACAGGCTTGACCCAGGCGACATGGAAGGTGACGTGGGTCCACATTGTCACACTGCTGCTGGGTTGAACACTTAGGAGATGGAAAAGGGCCTCACAAACTGAGGCACCAACTTGTGATACTCCAGCCTCAGAGGGTGACTGCAGATGGACAGCCAGACCCTCTGCCCTGGGTAATAGCATGGGGCTAGGACACAGCAGTTGGTGGTCCTCGGGTAGCAGATGGAGGTACAGAGGGGGACATAGTGGGTTGCTGACAGAAAAATGGCCACAGGAATGGTGACAAGTGTGGTAAATTTGACTTCCAAGTCAATAAAAGAATCAACTGTTAAACTGGCACATTTATTGGATCATTGTGAAAACTGCTGTCCCAGCTTCCATGTTGACTCCATGCTAAATGCTGGCATGCACACGTATTTCAGATGTGCAGTTTCTAGTGAGTTTATGGTATGTTTTGCTGCACACGTCAACACATAAATAATTAATGAATCCTCATTTCAGAAGTGCTTGAAGGTTCATTGAAGATAAAAGGAGATAATCTTTTATTCATTCCACAGCGGGGGAATTTACAGTGTAACATCAGCAAAGGTGAAAGTGTAACAGTCAGAAGCATCAGTAAAAAAAACAAGATATGATAGATAAGTAAACAATATAATAAATAACACAGAAATACTGATATTGCACGTGAGTTGAGGTGTCAGTGTTGGTGTGTGTGGTCGACTGGGAGCCGTGTTGTAGCATCTGACAGCAGCAGGATCAGCCTGCAGTATCCTCCACACACTGTGGTTGAAGCAGCCAGTCACTGCGGGAGCTGCCCAGTGCTGTCCTGCACTGGGTGGGACAGGTTCTCCATCAGGAGAACCCACCACCTCCACTGAGGAGCGTCCCAGGACAAAGCTGACCTTCTTAACCGGTCTGTTAAGTCTGTCAGCAGTTGAGATGCTGCTTCACCAGCACACATCACTAACTCAGAGTACTTAAGTGTGTCTGTCTGTCCTCCACAGCTACACCTCATCCTGGTGGCTTCAAGTGCTTCACCTGTCAAGACGCTGCCGACAACTATGAGTGTAATCGTTGGGCACCAGATGTTTACTGTCCAAAAGGTACATCAGCTTGTTCCCATTTGCTTCTGTTTGTGCAGCTTAAATGAGCTCACACAGGTGGAATTTTGGGGCATAAAACTTTACAGTCCTTCTAAAATATGAAGGACAGTGTGGTGAGGAGGCAGTAAAATAATCCAGATATGAGGGTGTGTCATGTCTTCCAGATGCCAGATATTGTTACACCCTCCACATGATGGATGGCCATGGAGACAGTGTGTCTGTGACTAAGCGTTGTGTGACTCTGGAGGACTGCCTGTTTACCGGCTGTGCTCATGTCACTGATAATGGCTATCAGGTGAGTAGAGCTTCTGGATTAAACTGCATCGGCGTCCACGACCTGATGCTCATTCTTTAAATCTCATCCGTCAGGTGTGCTCATCCTGCTGCGAGGGGAACATCTGTAACGTGTCGGTGCCGAGAAACGAGAGCAGCGCCGTCTTCTCCTCGACTTCTCCTCTGGTCAGCTCGAGCAGAAGGCTTCTTCCTGCATCTCTGAGCTACGCCGTCATCATCACCTTCACAGCCGGACATGTTTGAGAGGGAAAGTCCACGCTAAGTGCATTTCCTAAGGTCGCAGTGTTGTTTACCACAGCTGGTTCATGGAGCATCAGACCTGGGATTTGTGTTTATTGTCTCCTGCTCACAGAGGCTTCAGAAACCGTCCAGAGAGTTGAGTCAAAGAGAAATGCAAGTTCTTAAAAAAAAAAAAAACTGTTTACAAACTTGTCACTACTGCACCATGTTCCATTTTAATTAGGTTTTCTGCTTCCTGTCAGACAATATTTCCATTTCCTGGTAATTTATTTAAACTGTCAGTATTAATATGAGGCTGTTACTGTTTAACTGTGGGTTTTTTTTTGGACATTGCTTGTGAACTCGTCATCTTGTTTGTTGATGTAATAAATTTGTGTAAAAAAAAAAAAGTCACATTTTGCTTCACAGTGTGCTATGAAGAGACTGACCAGTTGATGACACGTAACAAACAGTTGTTCAGTGTCTCCTTCAATCTGGGGGTCTTGCTTCCATGTGGGTTGGGGGTCTTAATGTCTGTGCTCAGGGGAACATTGTCTCCTGATCTGTCCATGGCTGGATGCTATGTGGCGTTAAAAACAGCAGCTAGTTAACCTAAAAAACAACCGTAACGTAAAGTCGCTGTTCTTCATATGTGGCTAAACTAATTCAGATAAACAAGCTATTATGAGGTTGAAATATTCCCTTTTATTCTCATCCATCTCACTGGCCTCTCTGAATGCAGCTTGATGTAATTAATTTGTAAATCCTGGATGAAGTTAACCTCAGAGTGTGCTCTTATTTTGAAATAAAGGCAGAGGGAGTCTGGTTGAAACCATGATCAGCATTCATGTGAGTGCTGATCATGTGATAGCAGTTATGAGGTCGGTGTGATGAGAGCCATCCAATCATGCACTCCAGACATTCTGTGAGTTCCTGCATTGTTTCGACTGTTAATTTGTTCGACGTCATACCTCAACAATGTTTCCAGTTTCCACTTTCATACCAGCGAATGTGGTCAAACTACAAATGATGCTGCTGCACGAGAGGTGCGGTGCTCCCCAACTTACACACAAGAGACTTTTGAGTAAATGTGCTGTGAAAATGAAACCTTACTAAACTCCCTCAAAAAACAGGTGCAATTACATAAACAACTTCTACCAGAAGATTCAGGATACAATCATTTCAAACAAACTGTTTAATTCAGCAGTTTTACAAAGTGTTTGTGAGTGCACGTAGTAATACCCTTTATCCAATCATGTGTTCACAAAGTGGTGAACCTCACTCCCTCACATCCTTGCTTGTGAACAACTGAGCCTTTCCAGGAACCTAACTGTCATCTCAAACTGTAAATATTTTGGCCCCAGTGGTAAATTAGCTCAGTGGGTCTGTCACACTTCAACTGAAATAGTTTTCTTTGCATCCTATGCAACAGAAAAAAAACACAGTACAATTTCTCATCTGATATCATTCAAATAAAATCTGAACGTGTTGTTGGATCTTTAGACCTGAACTACGGGCAGCTGCGTGAGACCATTTGGAGGGTTTCATATCCATGCTTTTAATATCATAAAACACAGACGATGTCATCCTCTAAAATGTGAACATTTTCAAAGTGAAAATATTCCATTTTTAGTCAGTATTACATCTGTAGTCCTTCCCACTGCACTCAACAGGTCTGCATTAGAGTCTCAGTCGAGTCCTTGTTACAGTAAGACAAACTCTGCACAACCTTTCACTGATACAACCATGTACCAACACTACCAAACATAAAAAAAAAAAACTACTCCTCATCATCAGCTACATTTGAAAGTCCTTGTAGTCTTGCGACAGCAGCGCTGTGAGCAGGTGCGTTGGTGAAAACAGTCCCCACAAACAAAGGCGTTCCTCTCAGGATGTGGCGAATGACTGTGCAGGAGCCCGACGCTTCGATGTGGAAGCCCATATGACTCAGCTCCTCCTCTGTGCGTAGTGTGGTCTGACTCGATGGAGACGAGAAGAACTGTAGGGGAACATATGGTGATGGTGCTGAATGTGAAATATGTCAATTTGCTTTGCAAAACACACTGGAAGCCACGCAGAAACAAGACCTGGGTTTCAGTTTCCTTCAGTGGAAATGAGCGAACGCAAGGCTTAAATTTCTTGGTATTCACTATTAATGCATTTCTTGTACAAGAAATCATTACTATGATTACTACGAAGAACTCACAGCTGTTCCTGTTGTCGGGTCAATGAAGTCTGCCCAGTAGCCTGCGGTCCACAGAGAGAAGCACATTTCCTTCGCACCACTCACAAACTGCAGTGAGGAGGAAACGCAGTCAGCAGCTGTTTCAACGCCACGTCACAGACACACGTCACAAACTTACAGCAACGCCGATAAAGTGACAGGACTCACTCTGTGGAGCAGCTGGTCTCTGTCCAGCTCTGCTGCCTCCTCGCCCCGACTGCTGCTCTGTGTGACCGTCACAACTGTGATGGAAGCGGTGGGCGCTGAGGGGAACAACAGCTCAAGATCTGCCACGCACACAAACACACACCTTTGTTACTGAAGACGACAAACAGACGATACAACTTTCTGAGTGACTTTGTTTCAGAGAGTCAAATGAACTTCACTTACCTTTCTTTAACAGCTCAGGGCAGGAATTTACAGAGCAGTCTGTGCCTGTCTGCGTAAAGTACTGCTCAGCTTTGTGGACTCTGGTGGATATAGGACCCAGTTTTCCCTGATGAACAAACACACACACACATACATGTTGACAAAGCAGCTCTGAAGCCTTCAATCATTTCTTCTGGCAGATAATGATTTTCTAGGCAAATCATTCTTGAAAAATTCTTCAATAAATAACGATAAATATACCCTGAGCTGAGTGTCTTGAATGGTAACTACAGCTCTGGTGCAAATAATACAAAAACCTACGTGGAACTCATTGACGAACTGGGCCAGTATGAACTGCTGTCTCTCTGTGCTGCTTGGGGCCGTCAACACATCCGGCACCGACCTGTGGACCGGAGTCTTCTTTTGGTCCTCCATGCCCTCCAGGTGGCAGTCAAACCCAACGTTACCTGGCAACTGAAAGCGCTGGTCCTGAGGTCCGAATGGTCCCATGCTCTCATCAGGCCACACAGTCCTGGGGCCTGGAGGGGACATGACATAGATATTTGAGCACATCTGCATCCACAACCCCATCTGTTGCCATGTGCGACACACCATCCTGTCTTTACATGTTTTCAAAGCAACAGACTGGAGCAAGCACCAAGAAACAACAAACTAAAACACAACTCATCAGCTTCCCTCAGATCTCGACTGAAGACTGCGCTGACATGTACCACTTGACTCACCTGATTCTGTGGGTGATACAGGGATGTAAGGCTCATCTGAGCTTGCAGCAGAGAAGGTTCTGATTCTGCTGACACGGAGAGCAGCTAATGCTTGATATCCTGCAGTCTGAGAGAGGACAAGCCTGCCTCGACCACACAGCACCTACAAAAGAACAAAGCCATTTGTTAACAGCCAGCAAAATGTCGACATGATCGGTGTCTTAGTTATTCCTCTACATTAACTACAAACTGGCCTGTTACCTGCTGAACTCCTAAATCTACCAGTGACAGGCTACAAAGCACACAATGCTTCAGGCACAGGAAAAAATACAAAGACTAAAAATACTAAATATACAAATACTAAAAACAACACCGTGGGCTAAATAATGAGCATACTGTAAAATTAGCTGATATTTAAATGAAGCCTGGCTGCCTCTTCTCTTGAAATAACAAGCAGGGGTGAGCTCACGTGACCACGAGAAAGTTGTTATGTCACTTACACTGCTGGACATTGTGCTTCGTCTCCGTCTACGCTTTTAACTTTCACCTATTGGATAAAAAAACAACAACAATTGGTGCAATGCTGGACATCCCTACCTGTATTTCTGAAATGAAACACATTTAACTTTAAGAGTACTAGCCACGATGTGTTAGCATAGCTGACATGATGCAATGATGGCGTGCGCGGCTCACGGGGAGGCAAAAGCAGCAAGGTCAAGTCTTCAAACACATCAGAAATAACTTGAACAGCAGCAGTAATAGTGGCAAACTTGTACCAAATATGAACCGTCACAAAATGTTACAACATTATGAAAACGGCCATCTAACTCGCTGCTATCGTTAGCACGCTATATGCTAGCCCAGTCAGCTGATTTCTTAATGACACTTTCCCTTTAAGACAGCAGCTTATCTCTGAACTTGAGATCACCTCGCACAAAATACATGGCAGCGTGGACCATGAACGTCTGAGTACTCTTTCTAAAAAATGTGACAAATATGAATCTGCTAATGGGATTCAATTATACATTGTACATATTGTCCTTACTTGGAAAGTTGTTCGTCCGTTGCTACGCTCTCTCACAAAAGGAAGTGACGCAGATAAACGGTCATGCGCTGTTTGCGTATCAGTAGATGAACATTTTTATGCATATATATGATGTCGATACGTTGATGGGAATTTTGATTAGAGCTTCTACACGATCTTCCTTAAGTTGTGTTATTCTGAGACAATATTAATTTTATGATGCAACACACTGTTTGTCCTTTGAGCCAGCGTTGCACATGATATTATAGACTGTTCTCCCGCGTCTCACCACGAGATGGCAGCAAACTAACAGTTAATAGGACCAATGATTTGATTTTAACAGCACCACTGCTCCTATCTGCCCTGCAATGTGGCCTTGAAGTAGCATGCTTGTTGGTATTATGACTTTTATTGATATTTATGGGTTCCAACATGATGACAATGGTGCCTTGTCTTAGCTTAGACAGGAGATGCTCCAAAAATTAGTTTTAAGAGGCGTTAGAAAAAACAGTGTACTCTCAGATGGAGTGTCAATATAGACAGTATCAACACCCACTGCTCTCAATGCCATGTAAACAGCTCCAGTGGACAGGACCCCCCTGTGTAAATTAAGACATTCAGGGCAGGGAAAGTGCATTAATAGCACTTTCTCTAAAGTTCCCCAAACTCCTTCAATTCTATTGAGCTATACCTTGGCTAACCTCGAAATAATGTCCAGAATCAAAGGCTGAGTGTGTTTGTACTGGGCAGTTCCCAGGTGGAGCGCTATGGAGAAATGGTACACACACTCAGCAAAACCCCCTCCCTTGATCAATAAAGTTTAAAAACTAGAATAGAGGAATTGTCCTAGCAAGAGGAGTGTTGTTTGCTGTCAGAAGTCGGGAAGGACAAGGACATCGAGTAAAGTGCATTTTGCTAACGTAGACACATCTCTTTAGCTGACTTGGACAAGCTGATTGACACTTTCTCTGAGCTGACAGGATATGCAGTGGGAGTTTACCCTGGGACCAACATGCTTCAGTCACCGAGGGCAGCTGCAGCAATGTGATGTGTGTGTGTGTGTGTTTGTATGTGTGTGTGTGGTGATGAGGCATGTAGAACCACACAGAACTTGGCTGTCAGTGAGGCTCCCACAGGATCATTTGTAACAGCAACACAGCATCCACCCTAGATGGAGCCCCTGTAGGTTGCACACACACATACACACACACACACACTGATATGCACCAGCATCTGAAAGCAGCTACTAAATGAATTCTTCACCCCAGGCTCTCTCCGCAGTGTTGTTGTTTCGAGGTGAAGAGCACCAGAGAGCCAACGCTGGTGGAAGTTCAGTACTCTCTGTTTTGTAGTGAGATAATATGCAGACATTAAAATTGTATCCTAATAATTTCTTTTATTGTTGATTAATCTATCCAATAAATTGGTTTCTCAATTAAGTATCGGAAATTAGTTAAACTCTGAATCATATGTTCCCAGAGGCCAAGGTGACGTGTTCAAACTGCTTGTTTTGTCCAACCAGCGGTCCATATTCAAAGCTTTTTCATTCACAGTGATGAAAAGCTGGAACCAACAAATGTTGGCATATTGGCATGAGAAAAGATCTAAACGATGGTCAAAATAGATGAATTTTCAGTCGGTGTACTGATAGTCATAAATGCATGTGGCTTCAACTGATCTTTGCAATTAGAGGCCATTTTGTGCTATTCTTCATTATTTGACCATTTCTTTGCCTGAAACATTTGGCAACAGTGTGCTAGACTTGAAAAGCCTCTAAACAATCTTTAAACAGAGATATAAATCGATTGGAATACCTTCAGGATTTTGTAGCTCTTTGAAGGAACAGTTTGATCCTTTGAGAAAAGCTCTTATTCACTTTGCTGCTGAGAGTTAGATGAGGAGATTAATATCGCTTTGCATCCCTGCTTGTAAATATGAAGCCAGAAGGTGATTAGCTTAGCATAGCAGAGAGTACAGCAGCAGGGGAAAACAGCTAGCCTAGGGCACTTCCAAAGCTCCCTAATTAACACACTGTAGCTTATTCATGTCAGCTTTAAAAAACTAAATAACTAAAAACTAAAAAACTATTGATACAGTTTACCATTTATTCTTCAATGTTTTTATCTGTGGCTGGGGTCAGTGATGAACCTTTACCACAACAGCATGGACTTAGCCATTAGCCAGAGTAAAATCATGCATCAATATCAGGCTTGAATTGTTTCCGAGACACTTTTCCCTCGACGGCGGTAACTGGTTTTGTGAGTGGAATTCCTGAGTGCAGCAAAGCCTTGAGACCTCCGGACAAAGCCATGAGTCAGTCGAGGCCTTTTTATTGCTGCGCTGTCAGGCCACGCCGGATCTTGTCTGGAATCAGCACTTTTCTGTTGCCATTTCATCCAATGTTGAAAACCGCATTTCCATCTCACACATTCTGTGCTACCTGCCTGTGTCAGCACACCATCAGCTGCCCTCAGTCCTTAGCTGATGATTTAGTGAGGGCCATTGAAGGTCTATTTCCCATTTCCTCATCAAGTGTGGATGACAAACCTGTTAGGACTGTAGAGTTACAGGATTTTGTCATGTTTGGCACCCACCACCACCTCCGCCTGATTCTTGATCCATGCTTGCTTGAGCTGGATTTAAAACCCTGGTCCTCGTGTGTAAGGCTTTAAATCTCCTCTATCAAAAGGCTGCAGTCCACTCCTCAATGAAAGCCTTATACATTCCTCACCACGACTAGAAACTTAGACCTTATGGCACTGACATTTCCATTCCTATAACTGGTTACTTGCAGCTGTAAACCAATATCCATCAGGACAGGTCAATCCAATAATAATAATGATAATAAACTTAATTTGTATAGTACCTGCCAGACAAGAAAGTGCTGTAAAAAAATGAAATTCCAAGCACCAAGTGCTTCACTAGAAACAAATACATAGAAAATAAGATTGAAAGTAAAACCCACTTGATAATGTAACATAAATATAATAAAACAAATAATAAAAATAAGAATAAAGATGCATACAAAATTGGAATAGAATGCCATAATTAACATAGAATAAGATGGAGAATAAAACCCACTGAATAATAATAAAAATAATAATAGTACAAATTTAATAAAAATAAGGATGAAAATGGAATAAAGAGAATGCACTGAGAGTACATACCATGCATAATGCATGTTTTATATGATTGCACAGGATTTCTATTATTATGTAATGTTCATAGCCTTCTATAGTTGCTTTGATTTTGTATCTTTTTTTATTGTCTATTTGTTCTCCTTGTTCTGTTGTTCCCCCTTCATGAGATCAATAAAGTCTTATCTTATTTTATCTGATCTGTCTTAAAAGGAAGTGCTTGTATCAGGAAAGTCGAAGTGAGTTAAAGGCTTAAGAGGAGAGACACGACTGGATTTGGTGCTCTTTTTTTCATAGTATGCATACTGTTTCATGATATCGCAGGAAAACTGAGTGTACCGCTTAATATATCAGTTTGTTTTCATTGACACAAAACTACTTTACCTCCATGAACCTCTGGGAGTTGTCAGCATTTCCCAGCAGCTCCTGATTTGCATTCACACTAACTAAAGAAGATGAAGACAATGAAAACTTGAACAGTGAACCTTTAGCTGTATTAATGAGAAGAAATGATCAAATTGATGTAAACATCACAAAATTAAGAAGCTTAATTACCATTTTAATATTCTCATCACTCCAGTTGCCCAGCTCTCAGTTATAATTTAGTGGGTCATGTTTCGTGGTTTGTCTGTCAAGGGCATTGAAACTACTGTTTCTGATACACCTCTGCTGTCACTGCCAGTCTGCTCCTGCAGCGGATCAACCATCAATGTCAAGGCCTCATCTGCAGCTCTCCAGGGTGGGATCTTGGTTTTATGATGGGGTTAATCGTACATTTAACCCAATACCCATTTTATTACTTGCGGTGTCTTCCCTGACCGGCCTAACTTTGTGAATATAGTCACAGTGGGCACTGATGTAAAATGCATGAACAGCCCCTCCTGAAACGTCCGTAATTATATGAATACATAATGTTGGCTCACATGCACAGTGCTATCTCATTAGTGACTGTAAACCTCAGGCATGCACATGGGAAATAATTGAACAGTTCAGCACTGCTGACAACGCTCAGAGCATTCTGGAATCCATTTCAACAAACAAGCACCAGGTGCAAGTATGGAGGACACTACATTTTATTATAATATCTGAAGAAGTAGCACAGAGGCTGGAGCAAGTGCAATAAGCCACTGCAGAGATAATCTTTTGCTTCATGTTATTCAGTCCGTTGACTTTGGGTTGTGGGTATGATGGACAGAGAGGTATTTTAGCATAGCGGCTAGCTAGCTTGTTTGCTGTGCACTCTTTGGCCTTATAAGGCCAAATTAAGCATGACTGGTATTTTTAGCCATTCTAGCAAAAATGCAAACCATGCATGGGTTGATAAATGCACAGCACAGTACTGTCTATAGCTCAGTCAAACACACTTATAGTCTACAGTGATAGTTATGAATGGCCTATTTGAAGGACGTTTAAAACATTTTTTAACACCTAATCAGTCCAAATTCACAACTCCTACTCTCAAGGAACTCAACTGAGCTGACACCTTGTCCCCTGGTGCTCCAGAAAGTTTCAGTGACTTTAGATGAGCTTAACCTGGCAGTCACAGTTGTGACAGGGAGGGTCAGAAATAACAGAATATTACTGTAGGTGCTTGCACCTGATGCTCATTTGTGGAAGTCTGTTCCAAAACGCTCTGAGCGATGTCAGTCCTGCTGAACTGTGCAATTAGGCCTTTTCCCAGATGTGAGCCTGGGGGCTGCAGTCACTAATGAGGTAGCAAGGGTGTGTGTGTCTGCTGTTGCACTGTGCGCATAAAATTATGTATATGTATAGAGAGGCCCTGAGGTGTAGCTGCACCACCAACACTAGTCAACTAGTGACCGGTGGTAGTTTAAGGCAGATTCTGATATACTGGCTAATTTCCTGCCTCCTTGAGTTCCCTGATTCTCAGCTTTACTTTGTTCAATAACACCGACGTCACACCTGAGAACAGCTCCATTACATAGCAAAGGGTTCATTAAAATTCAAGCAAGTAGTAATTATGAGGAAGATAATTACGACACTGTTTGCATGCGAGACCACTCAAGCATGTGGCACCCTGATCATTTATGCCATTTTACATATCTTTACATACCATGAATGCAAGCCTGCAAAGGTTCACAAAGTGCTCTCACATCATCATTCGAATGATATTCCCTACACTTCTTCTCCTCTCATCAGCCTGAGAGCATGGAAGTAACATCTTAAAATAGAAATATGATTGCACATGTATTTCTGACGATCGTGGCAAAAGATTAGAAATACTAAGAAGTGCTGCATGATTTCATTCTGAGGCAATTCCTCTGCTCCCTCAACTGGTTTTCCATCAGGTTCCTTCTGAAAAGTCTCTAAAACCTCAGGATGAATCTATGATGTAACTCAAATCTGATATGTGTGTGTGTGTGAGAGAGAGAGAGAGTGACTTCTACCACTAACCACAAGCAGAACTAATACCTGCACTCTGCGTCTGGTATCTGGAATGTCTGAACTTGACAGACTTTCACGAAATAACACATTTGATTGTCATCTGATGTGTAAGGATTTTTACGTGTTGCACCGCAGCTCAGACCACAGTGTGCTAAAGCCATACAGCTGGCAGCACGGAGGAGACTTGGAACAGTTTATTGCCACATGAAATCAGACAAAAAGTAAACAGTGGGAGAGCAATCTCCTGCTCCAATGGAAAGTGCATCTTCGTCCAGATTTAGGAAAGCTGGGTTATAGATGATATAAAGCGTTGTCCACCTGGGAGGTTTCGAGGCTACAGACAACTGACCGTTAGAAAATAATAATAGTTAGTATTATTAATAGTAAGGTTAGATCCATGAGTTGGTTGAAAACTGTCTCCAGCTGACATATTTCAAAATTCTAACCATGTAAAATGGTTTCAACTACAGACTTGATGGCTAAATACATCTAATCATGCTAAGACACTATGCTAAAGTCAGCATCCTCACCAGTGATGATGACTGAAGAGATAGCATTGTTCTTGCACTGTAGGGTAAGACCTTGTATTGTTGTACAGTATTAAAAAAAAAAAAATAAGAACACTTGATGCTCACTGTAGAAAGGCTTCTAGAAAGATCCATAATCAAATAATAGTTCATTATAATCGAATAAAGAGCAGAACAGATTAGCCTAAACTCTGATATACAGGAGTAAGACACAGAACTGGCGTCCATACAATGAATGTTCACGGACTAAAATGGATTTTTCTATCACCTCTAATCCCACAAAATAATGTCATTAGCAAATGATACTCCTTGGTCTCTGAACTCTGTGGTTTAGGTATTATGGTGGTTAGCCAGGCATGCTAACGTCAGGATCCCAGGATCCCATATGCATGCAGAAAGTCAAGTGATAAACATGAATGGTGCAGAGCAAACTTTCAACAAAATATGAATAGAAAATATGCATGCAATGACATAATTATTCATTCAGTAATTAGCATAGCATTCATGGTCTTGGAAGGTCAGCAGGAGCCTTTGGTCACGAACGCTGCGACAGCAAGATGAGACTTTGAAGGTCAGCCAAGCGAAGCAGCAGGATCGTTTATAACAGACTGTATGTTTGCAGTTCGGAGCAACAGTGCTGGAATTCAGATTTCCTCCTCTCTTATCTCTTGCCTTTTAACCAGGCCTCAATCTAACATTTCTTCTTTTTTCATTTAGTTGAAAAAGCTGTGGTTCAATCCTACCCGCTGACATTTAACTCAGCCAATGAGGTCACTTTTGCCTCTGGATCAGCTAAGCCTGCAAGAAATGTTTGTACTGTACAACTAAAACTTCAATTCTCGTGTACATCCGCGTGGCATCTGGGCGAGTATGTGTGTGAGTGTGTGTCGGCGCTCATCATCTTTCAGGGACCAGAGGTAGGGGTGACATTTCTGAAGGCACGTAAAACCTTGCCACTGTCTCTCAGCACTGTCTGTTTGGATTATGGTGGCGGCGTGCGCAATGTGTCGAGGGGGAAAGCTTTCTGAAAGTGTGTAAAAATATCCATGTCCTGCTCTGTGTGATGCACAGAAAATGAAAATAGACAACATGACTTCAGTGAGTATTAAAGGGGGCTAGTGAGAATCAGCTTATGTTAAATTGTGCATGCATCATGTGCTCTCTAAATGCAGGAAAACAGCTTGAATACTAATGAAGCGATTATCCACAATTTGACAGTTATGGCATATTTTCTTCACGCTTAAGTATAATGTCAGCATTTGGGGTAGTCTTTTGGAATAGCACTGGAATAATAACAAGCTAATGTGTTTCACAGTAAATTAAAGGGTCAGTTCACCTGAATTACAGAATAAACACATTTTCTCACTCAAACCTGGTGCACTGCTTTTTAAGTCATGTCAGACAGTCTGTTTGCTCGGTACAAAGCCGCAATATCAGCAATATTATGGCTTTTTCTCAAAATTCTGACTTTATTCTGGAAGAATATTTTCCTAACATGCCACTAAAAACATTTTTTTTACACCTATTTCTAGCAGATGTTTTGTAATTAAACCCCCTAAATTATCTGAACTGAGGAACAAGAATCCAGCCTTGTTTCAGTGTAATGGTCTGCTCCCAGTCTGACACCTTCAGGCTGAATGACACAAGACAGCATTGTGATGACTGCATGGTGCACAAAGGGTGTGGACGGGGCTCGGCGATGCCACCGCTCATAAAGCCCTGCTAACCTGTGCTTTCAGTTTCTGTTCAAAACAACAGAAGATCACAATCCTTGTCAGACCTCGGAGGGCAGCATCTCAGCGCGAAAGGCAACACTCTTGTGACTCTGATACAGTTTGATAGAGGGGACGGGCTTTCACACTCACTGCCCGACGGTAACGTATTAGCTGATCTCATTGTGCAATGCTGCTGTTTGTCAGCTCTCCGGAGGATGAAACAATTCCTCATAGAAACACAAATCTCTGAGAGATATCCCCACGCGGTGGGCCATTCAATTGGTGCATACACATCCCAGCAAGAAGCATAATGTGTATTGATGTGTTCATGTCAGCTGTCTCTTTTGCTTTGCCACACGCTCTGATGGTCGTCATCCTGCCTGAGAGCCACCTACACAGACCACACGGGGCTTTGAGACAATGACAGACTTATACAATGTATAGGAGGATGTGACGGGGAAGCAGACAGGATGGAAGGATGTCAGTGTTGAATAATTCTTGCTGTGGGTTGATAAATTTTTTTATTCTTCCGCTGAATCGTCAATACACATCTGAAAGACGTAAAGCTGCTTGAAATGTATTCTGTGACGCACATTTTCACTCACACCAACCAGGTAGCGCTAAAACAATTAAATGTGTGAATTAGCCTGCAGGAAACTGACCAACAGTATTAAACAGGAAGGCAGATAATGTTAGCAGACAGCTGGAGGTGCTCCAATGAGTTCATCACACATCAGGCACCGCAGGGCTGATTTAACTCCTCATGGTTGGATTACACACACCAGCATGATACTGTGCCGAAGGGGAAAGCACCTTTGAGACGCACACACTGTGACCTCGTAAGCTAAAATAAACTCAAAGGTCAAGGGTTGTAAGGACCAAACAGTCTTAGAAGAAGCTTCCTTTATTGTTTCATACAGTCATACTGAGTACAATGTACGGAAATCTGTTGTCACTAAGAAGCAGTGGGCAGCCACTGTGCAAACAGGCAAGAAATGTTAATACTTGGAAACGAGGCTAACTGAAAAGGGTGAGAAGCAGCATTTTCACAAGTCGACAAAACTGGCTCCAAACACAGTGCTCTTCCAGCACAGTTCATCTCAATCAACATGAATTAATATGTAAAAAAAAACAGAGTTAGCCAAGATTTTCACTTGCAGGAACAATCACATGCCAGAATGTTGAATGGCCAAATCCGCAAAAATGAAGATGTCTTACATATTCGTTACAGCTGCACTCACTGCACATACATGACACATTACAACGTCACATAATAAACAGATAAACCAGAAGAAGGATTACAAGCAAAAATGACATAATGACATGGTAAAATTGATGAAGAAAAGCAAAGAAATCAATCCTTGAATATCCTTCAGATGTTCACTCAGAAAAGTTTCCAAAGACATTAAATACGACTCTATCCATGTTATATAAAGTATTATAAAAAAAACATTTGGTAGGTGTGGGTGACATTCACCTTGGCCAACTCCAACACGCTGCTGTCTGCCAAAAGCACTTGGAAACGTCCTGGACAGGCCTGCATGCCATCGTAGAGCAATTAGTGCCAAATATGCGAACACATGAGACTCTTAAAAACTGAAATAATTTAGTTTCTTGTCCCCTTGGGAAACTTGTAAGCATGTATGTTAGCAAACATCTAGCAGATACAAAATAACATTAGGATTCATTTGTGGTTGTGTTTCAGGAGACCTTATCAATGTAGTTTAATCTCCTTTTAACTCTGTTTTGGTCTCTGCCAGACACCCTGAGATAAATATCTGCAGCTAAATGCTCTACTGTGCTCACCAGCTTCTTGCTAACAGTGTCTGTCTGCTGTTTGGTTCTGGGTAGTAGTGCGCAGTGAGTTTATAAGAGCTTTTTTAAAGAAAATGCTGCCTGCTGCTGCTGCTGCTGCTGCTGGAATCAAGGCTGATGAGAGCTGAAGGCTGGGAAAAAAATTTGCTTAAGGATGCTCCAACCCTCCATAAAGCTGAGGGCAACTGCAGGGCTGGGGGATAATTACCTGTGGGTTCAACACTGCAAGTGACCCCTTTCACATTATGTAGTATGTTGATCATCCATTTTGAATGTAAAAAATAAGAGCAGCTTTAAGTAACCTCAAAGAGTTGGGAATCAAACACAGGTCCAACTTCAGTCTTTTTAGCCGTAATAATCATCTGAGCTCCTCAGTGTTTGTTGCCGTGTAGTCCTGGTAACCTTTGCTCTGCAACACCATTAAATTAAAGCCTAGTGACATATCAAAGTGCACACATGTCCTCTTTTAATGACTCACACTCTATAAACCAGAACGCTGCCACACTTTTCCTAGGTTTTTGTGTTTTCCAGTCTGCGGGCAGGGCTACAGCGGTGAGCGCTGAAGCATGACCATATTGTGCTGCTATTACTGGCTTTGTCTCCTGGCTTTGTGCCTGCGTACAGTGTAGGAATGTGTATGTGCGTGGCATGCCAGACAAGGTGAAGGCGGCGACCTCTCTCAATCAGACAGGGGCAATGATCCGACCAGTACTGACCTAATTTGGTGGGGTATCGCTGATCCGCTCATGTTACCATCAGCAACCTGTGCGCCGTTTAAATTCCCTGCAGCTGTTAGTCGTGACAGGTGGAGGGAAATCAGTGGTGGGTGCTGCGTTAGGTGATCCAGGGCTGTGCTGTAGTTTGTCTATGAGGCCTTTTTTGTTGTCAGGTAAAAACAAAATTGCTAAAATGCTTTTCCCCCTTCTTTTAATGTCAATAAAATCAAATATGCATATTTTGCATGACGAAATGTTTGTTTCTATCGTACGTTATCTTTTCAAAGGTCCACTTACTCTTTTGTTATTTACTGACCTCAACTGACCTTACACATGTTAGCATGCTGACATTACACCTCAGCTTAAAGCGCTGCTATGCTCGAGCACAGCCTGTTTTGTTGTTGTCACATAAGCCTTGTAGCTGTGAAGGAATGTGCGCTAACCTTCACTTCTCTAATAAAATGCACATTTCAAACTTCTTTTATGAAACTGCATTCATTGTTGTACTGCGGCAACACTACATCAGGCTAATGTACGATACGACCATGCAGAGACAGTTCCTCCTGTTCCTCTTTTAGTCCCTCATGAATATGAAAGGAGATGAATTGTATCTACTGTGGTATTGATTGACCAGCCATTTCGAAAGGTCAAAATAATCCATCTGGACCAGGAGTCACACTGAATGAATTTGACTAAATAGAAAAATGTGTGCATTCAGGGGCATTTGTGTGACAGAAAGACAAGGCGGGGAGGACCTGAATCTGATTATCTGGGCATATATAATGTGTTTATCGTAACAATTACCCAGTCAAGATAAGTTATCAATTAAAAGAATGTTCAAGTAACATTAAAAGAATAGATTACAAACATTAACATTAAATGAAGAAATTAGGCCAGATCCATTATTAATCACACATTTCCTATTAAAAAAGATGAAAAAGGCTGTCAAATGACACTGATCTCGAGGACAATTTGGACCAGTTCTCTCATTATTTACTTCTCCCACTGGATTAAGGCCATTGATTCACCCAGTGCACTTCGAGGTCAAAAGCTGGCTATTTGCTCAATCTTTGGCCACCTGTCTGTCTGTCTGTCTGTCTGTCTATCTGTCTGTCTGTCTGTCTGCCAGCCAATCAATAGGCCTACCTGCTATAATCTCCCTTCCTCTCAACATGTAACCCAGTATCTATCCTGAATATGGCACAGCATCCTCACCAACGAAAACTCATAACAGGGACCAAATTGGTCAGGATCTCCCGAGAAAGAAGTTAAAAATCAATACTTTGGAGGATGCAGGCAATGGTGCTTGTTATGAGCCTCTTCCAGCGAGATGATCAAAATCTTATGCACACAAAGATGGAGGTTATGTGGAAAACTGACTGTAGAGAGATCCAATTGTGACTTTTCTTATTTTTGAGTCTGATGGACAGAAATCTCCTGGCGCAGGAGCAAAACATACTCAAACATTTTATTTTCAGATGCTACAAAATATTTGAGGTCTGCAAGAGACCTTCATGGTCTCTATAGTCTAAAATGATGACGAGACTAGATAAGTACCCAGTGAATAAAGAAACAGCCAGGCTGTTGAGCAGCAGTACCCTCAAGGTTCCCCAAATCCCATGAGGGAAGGGTGAGCAAAAACAATTCTTCCCACTGACAACCATTAATGAGGTGTTTGTACAAGATACCAAACCTTCAGTGGCCAACAGTAGACCAGTCACACCTGCATGAACTCATTTTTAAGACTGACATGGCTAACAGGTTAGCAAACACTTGACTACATCCTGGGAAAAATATCTGGCTCAGTGAGCTGAAGTCGCCAAAAAACCCTGTCGAGCTGAGGGGAGCTGCTGATTCGGTGATAATTTTCTAATTTTCATATTAAAAGTGCTCATTTGATCCATTGTTCATGAACAAATATTGTCTAGAGCAGCTTCAATATGGCCTTTATGCTGCCTGCTATGACTGATGTAATCACAATGGGAAAATTAATGAAAGCTTTATTCTTTTTCTTTTCTTTTTTTTTTTTACAGGAAGTGATGTGTTTTGTTTCCAGTAAACAGCAGAAGGCAGAGAGGAATGACGGCCAGAGGCAGCCACAAACTCTAACTAAATCACTTTGGCTTGATAAGTGATCTCTGGGAAAAAGAAACGGCAATAACCACTTTACCAGGAACAATGGAGAAAAAAAGGATGATCTTGTGGATTACCACACAGTAAGGGGTAGCAACATATAACATCAAGCCCACCACCCCCACTGTGCACTCATGGTGCAGCAACAGGCCCAGATGAAGGAGGTAAATAGGTTTTGACAGCACATTACAAAGCCTCTCGGCTGGGCTGGGCAGCAGCATTGTGTGTTTTAAAGGATGATGAAGGACATACAACAAACACACACACCAACAACACATTTATATTCAGGGTCTCTATAGTCCAGACACAATGAGTGTAAGCAGGTACAGGTGCGACATGTTGGCATGATAAGAACCCTTTAGTAGGGTTATGTTTTGAACTTGTAGCCTCGTCATTAGACACAACTGTATTTTTTAAATCCTATATGTAGTATCATTTTGACAAAAATATCAGATTGAGTGAAGAAGATTGATACCAGTCTCATGGCTGTACGCTAAATATGAGGCTAAAGCCAGCAGGCATTTCGTTATTTTGTAATGAAACTCAGCTCACATCTCCACTGCAGAAACTTACTCCTAAATAAAAAATACAACAAATTTGACAGACATTTGTCCTTCTCTGACTCTCTTTCTTGAGACAATCACTCAATCAAGGTCACACGAACTGCCTCCCGAGCTCGTAGCAAATTAAGACGACCGTCTGGATGTGCAGGCATGTGTGGAATCTATTATCTTCTGCTCTGAGGAGCCTTGAATGATTGTTGGTGCAAATGCTGTGATGCACCGCTCCTCCATCCTCTATAGAGCCGCTCTGAACCAACCAGAATTCAGCTGCTTTTTTTCAGACGCTCTGCTCTGCAAAGGTTAAAAAAAGACCTTTACCACTGCACACACAATGTCGCCCTCCATTGCTTATTCATACGCGCGCGCACAGACAGGCAAACACACAAACACACACACACCGGCAACAGAAGATGAGGGTCAAGGACAGGTGGGACCTCAGAAAGACATTGTTGGAAGCTGATGGCCTCTCGAAAACAAGCACACAGGCTGGGATGCAGGGAAGGAGAGAGCGGCAAATGAAAGAAAGCTATCAGAAGGAGCAGCTGGATTGGTTGTGACAAGGCACTGATGGGATAGAGAGGCTCCACCAATATAGAAAGCCCTGCCATCAGCAGTTCTGTGCCTTCAGGTAATGGGCAAATAACATGAATTCACTTCCTCGCTGATGCACTTGCTGCAACACTTTGATTCCTGTGAGAGTGCTTTCCTTTGTCGCCTAGCAGAGCAGCAAGGGATGGTGGTCGTAGCGGCAGATAAACTTCCGCCTTTGTCTTCCTTACGGTTGCTGCTGCCTGCATGTTTTTGCTGAGCATCCAAAATGGAGAAAAAAAACTTGTAATTTTAGGCTGCTTCTTTTCCCCGTTACTCAAAACCAGCCTTGATATGAAATAGCTCTGATTCACTTTCCCCTGACAAATGGAGGTGAATCGCCTTTTCCGATTTGCAGCTACCAGCCGAGCTTCACTCAATTACCCGGTGGTATTTTTGTGACCTTGCACAAGATAGTAATGACCTCGCTGTCCCACTGAGCTCTTCTTTTATTTTTTTCTCCTTTTTTTTTTCCAGGGGACGGCAAGTCCTCCATCGCAGCATGAGCTGATCGATGCCTTAGATGCATGACCTCATGTTAGACGAGAATGACAGCAAATCCATTCCCAGCTCTCTATTTCGACGTCCATTGTGCAGCGCAATTTGTTTTTTAAAGGCAACAGATTTCCAGTTTTTTATTTTAATTTGAAGATTTTTTTACATCTTGAATCAATAAAATAAATGAGATTCCTTTTCTGTTAAATATTAACCAAACCACACACGGACTCAGTTTGCTCCCTGTGAATCGAACGAGCCCTCTTGTTGGATAATCAGAAGCATAAGAAGGGACTAAAGCACTGCTTTGCAAATGATGACATGAAAGTTCTGCTCAAATGTTGTTGTGCAAAGAAAAAAGCTGTGCATGCTGAGAGCAATAACCACAGATTGTGCAGCTGCAGACAGGATCATTTAAACATGCTAAATTGTAAATCAGTGTAGTCATGCAAAACATGAAACAATACAAATATTTCACAGCCAAACTGAAGCTAATGATACAATGTGAACAGGACCTCACATACAGGGCGGCTAGGATGCTATTAGCACCGTGCATGCTGCTGAGTTCCAGTATCGTCACGGTTTTCCTTGCAAAACATTCACATAAAATTCAGAACATTCCTCGAAAATGAAACAATGAAAAGGCACGTATTGTGGCGTGCCAAGCCTCCATCCTAATAAAATGAGCTAACAAGCAAAAGAAATCGCATCATTCATCGTCTCCTCATTATAAAATTCTGCTCCAGAGAACAGGAGGAAACCTTGACAGGAACGGCTGAAATTTAAGCTTTGGTGGAGAATATTTGGCCGGGGAAAAAAGAAAGAATGGACTTGACCTTTGACCTCGTCCACATCAAGGATTGTTTATGCCGTTAGAGGGAGATGATGTCAAATGATATCTGATCTGGTTCCAGGTCAGCAGAAGCTTTAACAGATAGTTAATCATTATGCTTTGTGTAACATGTGCACAGTCGTTTACGTGACTGAAGGGTATCGGCCTCAAAAAGAAGCTGACTGTGCAGTTGCTTCGAGGTGGACGCATTTATCTGCAGCGCCTCATTGCTTCTGTAGTTTTTGGACTGTGACCTGGTGACAGTTGTGGTGCATCGCTCCACCAGCTGAGCTTTAAACCAGAATTACAGTCATTAATGGAGGTTGACCACAGGACCAAACAACAAGAGCATCCAAAGTCATCTGGGGCACATCTCGACACATGCACCTGCCTCATGTGGAGGTCACTCAGTCTCAGCTGGATAGAAAATCCAGCTCATCATCATCATTATTCAGTATTTGGCCCTTTTGATTTGTGTTTCATTCGTGGTATGTATGGAATCCTAATAGTCATGCCCACAAGCAACTATTTATCAGTGAATATATGTATGATTTCTAGCTAGGTAATTATTCATTTATATATATAACAGCCTTCACATCCTATTCATTTCATCATATAATTAATGAAATCATCATAGTCCTTAAATCATTAAGGGAAAATAGACACAATGTACCAGCTCCAACCTAGAAATGGTATAGTACTTCTAATAATTGTTTGGTGGTAAAGGCTCAGTTCAGCAGGTAACAGACTCGAAAGCATGACCCAGCATGACCTAACAGGCAGAAAAAACAGAATATGGTGAGGCTGGACATGCAATACGATGGTATGCACAACAGACTATCTGGCAGGGAGGTGAGGGAAGCTGGCCAGTACATATACTGGAGGAGCTGATTAGGAGAATGACGAGCAGGTGTGTCGGCAGGTGAAGCTCAGGTGATGGCTGGGAGAGGTGATGACAGCTGCTGGATGGTGGGGGTCATAAATGACAGCACCCAATTCCATATAATCCCGTACACTACACACTATATGCTCATCTATCAGAGTATACTGATTTGAGGTTTCTGTACAGGAAATCAACATATTCAACCTTTTTACACAAACAGGAGATGACACAACATGTGCACCATTGGATGTCAGTCAAACTGCTACTTTATATATTTATTTTACTGCAGAGTTTGGAGAGCTTTTTTTTAATTTGAGTACTAGACACCAGACATTAAATGATAATTCCTCGATGCATTTACATCAGCGATGTTGCTTTCATAAACTCAGATATAGACAATGGCAGCTTTGTTTGTCTTAACAGTAACTCACTAAATTAGTTTTCTCAGTCAGACCTTATGCCATTAGACTCACTTCATTACTACCTCATCCTCCTCACATTATCGCACACCATCTAGCTTCAAGCTGCACACACATTAAACTATAATGCCTTGATGAGTGGTGACAGTGATCAGAGTGCAGCGCCTGATTAAAACACACACGCGACACACACCTAACCACTGACGAGCGGCGATACGAGCAGTGACAGTCATTGCTGTGAACTGTCTAATGAAAAATGGCGGCTTTGCTCCATATTTAATATGTCAGCTGCTTGTGTGTCATTGTGGGACTAAACTGTTGTGA
Organism: Chaetodon trifasciatus; assembly: GCA_037975065.1. Lineage (NCBI taxonomy): Eukaryota > Metazoa > Chordata > Actinopteri > Chaetodontiformes > Chaetodontidae > Chaetodon > Chaetodon trifasciatus. The sequence goes on along the minus strand of JBBMOE010000048.1, from coordinate 788,576 downwards.
CTCTGAATAAGAAGTCTTGATACAGTAGCTCTCTGTTCAGCAGTGCTGCACTGACACCCTGAGGCCTATGTGTCACTCCTCCTGTACAAGATGATGAAGTCATTCATGGGATAGAGCCCAGCTATAAACACAATGTTGGTTTAAGTCTAGAAAATGCTGGAAAAAATGGACAATTTGGAATAATTTATAGACAAATATCACTTAACATTTCGTATAAAGAAGATTATATTGTATTCTTGTGGTGTAATAAAGCAGTACATGCACCAAATTCAATCTGAAGTGATGAAACAAAATCATTTAAAGGCAATAAGCAGCCTTATCAACATTTTACAGAGTCTGCAGAAGGTTGGCTCAGTGAGATATCATTTTCAGCTTCCTGGGGGAATGTGCTACTGTTCATTTAATCTGTGGCTCCCTGCAACATTTCCCTCAAAGAGACGGAAAACAAAGAGGGAGAGAAAGGAAAACACAACTCATATTTCATTAAATCGGTGAGAAACCAGAAAGCAATCAATGCAGAACACGACTTTGCCATTTTCTTATCCACTGACTCAGAAATTGAAGGATAGAGATCTTGTAATTTGAAAGTTTAATATGAATTCTGTTTGAGTGGCAGCTGCTACAGTTTGCGCATATAAAAATGAATGTGCACACGTGGGTAAGAGCGCACTCACATCAACACTGTGTCAAAGCTGATTATTCATTACCAATTTCTCCACAGTCAAAGAGTGTAAACACACTGTCATAGTGATTAAAAGCCACACCAGTGTTAAAGAAGCAGCTTTTTTAAGTGCCAGAATTTGTATTTTCTTGACTGAAACTGGGTGAAATTAGGAGATAATTAGACATAAGAGGCTTTCCCAAGGGCGGCAAAATGGGAGCTTCAGCATAGCATAATTTGATAGCAAGATAAAAGTAGCAATGCATTTTGTGGAAAGCTGGACGTGTGAAATACAGCTACTGAAATGGGAAAAGGTACATTTTTTCTGCTTTTTGTGCACCTCTTTTGTCCAAATCAAAGGCGAAACAAAATTCAATGAAAGCAATCCAGAATGATGGAGCAGTGACACTATTGTGTATGTAATATTTGTAATATTTCAAAGACATCTCTGCTTTGCAGCGTCCGCAGAGTGTCACAGGATGTGACAGCGGGCTGTGGAGACCACTGTGCTCTGCGGTGACACTCTGTCCACTCGCATCAGCGGCACTGTTCCCTACAGCGGCCTGTCACAGCTCTGCCTTTAACCACCTGCTCAGGGGGGGAATAAAGCAGCTATGGCAACACCTGCCCACATCTGGTGCCTCTGCAGCCACCCAGTCACTGTTTTTATGGGTCACAAGATGATGGCTGGTCATTTTTTTTTGATGTTCCAAAACACTGGCAGCCTGCTGAAGTGGAGCAGGGGCTGTAGTAGGAGGATTTAGTATTGCTGCATGTGCAGCTCCACAGGAAAAGCACAACAAAGCATCATATATATTTTGTATCTGATGATGCTAGTGCACGCAGTTGTTTTCTGTTAACATCTCTGATTGCTAGATGCTACCTGACCAGCACCTAAAAAGCAGGCAGACATAGTTAGCAGCTAGCTAGTGAACATAGTGGAGCATTTCATAGCTGAAGAGTCAGATGCTTTTCTCAGGAGTTAAAATGGGAAAAATGACAGTGAATATTGGACTGTTAATGCTAACATTGCTCCATGCCTGCTGGATGTGTTAATACACAACCGTTTGGTCACATGTTAGCTGTATCAACTTGTGCATCTTGCATCTGAGAGCACTATTCTCTTCCATCAGACACTTCTCTTCAATCTTGCCCGATAAGCCTCTTGTTTATGTGTCAGGGCGGCATGGTGCGTGATGGTGATTAAATTTCAGCACTTATCTTTATCATCGTCACAGCTGGGCTCTGCATTTATCTGAAGATTAAATTAATTCAAATGTGAGCTGATCTAACTGTGGAGCGATCAGTCGGCCGTGCTGTCAGACACACACCGAGAATCAGACGCTGGGAGATTAAAAAGGTGTAAAATGAACTGACTTAGTTTGTAATGAACAGGGACGCAGTGAGTGTTGAATCTATCAGGTTAGATTGTATCTGCAGCAACGGTTCAAATCTTTCATGTGCAAATATGTGAACAATAACAGAGATGAAGAGAAAAATAAACGTCCGTACATATTCTTTCTTTTTCAGGCCTGACAGCTAATGTTGTCCGAAGCGCTGTGATCATTTTTTGCCACATGACAAAGAGGCAGAAGATGGTTTCTTTTGAAACTCACTTGAGAATTTAAGCATTAAATAAGCTACCTGTGCACTTCTGTGTGTTGAATTCTTATTTGAGTGAAAATAATATCTCCCACCCTGTCTCAGAAGTTATTAACAAACATAAAATGCTGCCAGTGTTTGGAGAGGGGGTTTCAGTATTCATCCAAGCACACTGAGGAGATTAAGTTTCTGGAGCACACGCTGAAAGTAGGACTTTCACCAAGACACTCATCTCTATGAAAGTTCTCTGCTTATGAGCAAAGTTAAGAAAATGGGGCTCTTAAATCAGCAGTTTGCAGCAAGTTCTGCTAATATACAAAGTCTGAACGCTGTGAAGGCTTTTTCATGGCCTTTGTGATATTATCTGGAAATCAAGCAAAGCAATGTGCTATGAAGGCAAAGAACAATACTGTATGATGTTTCAGAATCATAAAACTCTGAGGCAAACATTGTCCCAGTATATTTAATTTAAAACTTTTCCCTTTGCACAGTGTGAGTGCAAACACTGAGTAAGAGCTTTAGAAGCAGGTGAACCAGGAGAGGAGGGAGACAGAAAGGGGAAAAAGTCTGTTTAAAAAAACGTGGTTCCATTTTGAGAGTCACCTGCACACGGCTCGTACCTGGATTTTTGTTGTTGCGTTGACGGGCAGGGTTAGGGTGGTTTGTGCTGTACGACCTGCAGCACAAATCAAAGGCACATTTCCATCAACGCATGTTTGCTCGTCAAGCTTCACACCCCGTCAGCTTCTGGCTGCTCCCTCCGTAAATGTCACGGCGATGAGAAAGTGAGCAACTGGGAATTCCACATTTCAGATTCTGCAGTTTCACACGTTACTCGCTTGAAAATGAATTCACGAAATCTCATTTCCAAATCTAATTTGCCTCACGATGCTAAACTCCCCAGTGATAAGAATAGATTAAATGCAGCCAAACCACATGTGTAGCACTACAGTAAAACACCAGGAGATTAAATTTCCTCTTGAAGTTGCACAGCAGCAAATTACTTTTAAAACTGTTATGCTTATTAAAAAAACATTCAGAACTAATTTCAAAATCTAATTAAAAATCAGCGTTGCTAAGAAATCAGCATGTATATCTTCTATCTGTTGTGCACTTCAATATTGTTATTAACATAAAGAGGAAATGAAAGATTCATTTATTGTTCTGCAGTGACAGCGAGCCCGACATTTTCATTTTCAAGCCGCATGAATTATGTTTCTGTCTGATAAGGAAAATTTGATTGGTCCAAAATTTGTGTGGGCAGGCACCTAAATGAATTCCAAAAGTCACACTGGCCGCTCACCAGGTGGGGCTGTCATGTTAGTAGCAGATGTAGCTGTTTCTTATGCGGCGTTCACATATCAGAATTATCATAATTATGAGTTTCTGACTTATTAATATCGTTCACATTAACATCTGAGTCATAATTAGAAACTCAGACTCTTCTGAAAGCTCTGATACATGTGACTCGGTGCTTCTTAATATGGAAGAATCAAGTGAATAAGGAAGCATAAGCTCATTGCTCAAGGTGACTGAACCCACACACTGTCATATACTGTCTTACGTAATAAGAAAGTACATAACCCAGCTCTGTTGCGAGGTTTATTAAAATCAGGACTGGACTGTTAAAAAGATCAAAACACAGAAACAATATGCACAGCAGTGGTTATATCCTTATCATTTCTCATTTCAGCTAAGCACGATATATGGCAGTCATGAGTTGAGAACACTGTGCAGAGAATATCTTGAGCCAAATGTGTGGCTGTTGTACAAACAGCAGCTGGTTGCTTTTTGTTGATCAGAGGTCTGCAGATCACACCGGCCTGCAGCATCAGCGCCTCCCTGGCAGCAGCGACGTGGCACTGCACTGTCTGCGGTCTGTGGATCTCCTCTCCAGCTCATCTGTGGCTCCTCTTTCCCGTGGAACCCGCCTGGGCCGATAATGAGTTTGTTATCAAAATACCAGTAGCCTTTTCGTGGCTGGTCTGTTGCTCAGCAGGACGTTCGCGAGCCTGGAGCCAGCAGCCTGCTGCCTCTGCAGAGCTGCAGGAGAATGAGCGCTCGACCTTACACAGCAGCAGAACATAATCGGTGTGCTTTCATTTGACAAAGCTAAAATGTCATAGCATTTTAGTAGAAAGCAGTTTAAAGGTCTTATACGATTAGGTGGCGACTGATGGCTACGTTTCCTTTTTTATCTTAATAGGGTTTTTTAAATGTATGCATGAACATCTTATCCCTTCACTTATGTAGAACTCCAGATGCCAAAACACTGGAGGTGAAAAGCACCAAAACATGTAAATCTGTAAGATGCTTGACTCCCACACAGCACCTGTTCTTTCTGCCTGTGACTCAGCCAATCTGCTGGCTCCGTTACACTGACGAACATCTTCTGTGTGTGTGTCTCTGAGGACTCATCAAGGTATGTACGCTTGATACACACACAATTCACAGAAAGGGTTGAACCCTCTCTCTGACTTAATCCTGATTTGTTTGTCTTCCAGTAAATAAGCCACTGTGACAGTTCTGGAGAGATATGCAGCTTGCTTTTGTTGAACCGCTATCCTCCGCCTGGAACAGAGAAACTCGCCATTTTACTGTCCCAAATTACAAAACATAGAAAACAAAGGAAAACCACAAAGAGCCTGAAGCATCAGTCTGGGATTTTTTATGACGAAAAGGCTGCAGCTGGACTTTAAACTGATTGCAGACACATTAGATCTTGTGCTTTTGCTTATTATTGATGACAATACTGACAAATATCAGAGCTCTAATTTTGTTCTGGGGTCACTGGAGTTCTCTGCCACAATGTGAGCAAATAATCCCATCACTTCTGCTTCTGTTCTCCATCAATCTCAGCACTGGACTTTTCTTCAACTTTTGATTTTGAAAGTGCTCAGAAGCCACACAGATATAAAGAGGTTTTTGAGTAAGTGTGAAGTCATGGCTACAGGCCAAAAGATTACATTTGATTCTGAAGATTTACAAAAGCAGTGGGTCCTTTATTCAGCCTTGCCATCATGCTCTTTGTCTGAACACGTTGAAATAATGAAAATAGACTTAAATCAATTCCAAGAACATCTTCCATTGCCTTGCCACAGAACAAAAACTCCTTTGAGAGACTGGAAGAGAAGATTAAGCAATCCCTCCTCAGGCTGCAAGTTGCATGCATCACTAACAAAACATCACTTTTACTGTCAATGTTTCCTGGGCACAGACATGTGCATCGCTCTCAGTCGTTTTCTGTCTTTTTGTGGTAGTTTGCAGGTTAACCATCACACTGATGTTCTGCTGCTGGTGGAAAACAGAACCTGTATTTTCAATCATTTTGGTGTTAAAGAGAGACTGTCTAAACCTTTTCTGCCACACCACATTGACACTGACACGTCCTCACGTATATCATACATAATAGTATATCATACTGTAGAAAATATCATAGGAAACCGTCAAAATAAACCAGTGATGCAGGTTAAAGGGATAAGGCCGCATGAAAAGACCAAAACCAACATGTACGACCATCTCGCTCCCTTTCTGACTTCAGTCTGTGGCACTCACTGGTTCCCCGAAAGATGTGAATCTTTAAAAACAAGTCACAAAAATTTTATCCTAAAAACAAGGCTAAATAATTTCTTTAAACAGCTTGGCTCTTTAGTTTTGAGAAAACATTGCTCAAACAGGAGGAAACAGGACTATTTTCAGCGGTGGATTAATGGTAGCATGATGGTGTACAGCATGTGTGTGTATGGTAATGAAAGAACGTGTCACAGAGTGCAACAGCCCTTGCTGTGTTTTCAGAAGTTCTTGGAAAACAATGGTGCTCTGTGGCACAGCGGGATAAGATATATGAGGCTTTGGACACACAATACTTGTTAGCAGGATACATTCATCCATATTGTCCTACTCCTCTCGATGCACACATGATACAAAAACATATTGTAGCGCTTCATTTTCTCAAAAAAGCCTCACCGCAGAACATAATCCAAGCAAAATTTTCCAACAAAGCATACTTGCAAAATAAATTAGCATCTAGACAAAAACTGTTTGTCTTTTCACTCATTTCAGGTCCTTCCACTGACATTGTCTACAAAAACCAAAGGGCAAAGTGTGTGTGTGTGTGTGCGTGAGTATTTACATGTGCATCTAACTGTGTGTCTGCGTGCGAGGAAGGGTGAACGTCATGTTTACACAATCTGACAAGCAAATCTATAGCGGAGGAAAAATGCTCAGCCACTGGAGTAAAAGTCTGCAGCTTCAGAATTTGAAAAGATAAGTCTTCTATAAAACACATCACAGATATGACATATCTGGGTCTCCACCAGCGTGGAAAAATTGTCTCAGACTCGTACAAGTGAAGTCACAACAACTCGCTGTCACATTTCTGCTCCTCGCTGGCGTTAGTGAGTCAGCTGAGTTCAGGATTTCAGGTTTAAATTAGTCAAGCTGCTCCTGCTGCGTCAGATGATTTCACAAATGCACATCATGACTATTTCTAGGTATACAGTTACTATGCACAATCTACAGCACACTACTCTATATACGTAAAAACAGAGTTAAAAGTGGCTTTTAAATCATTGAATTTGCTTCTAGCTTTGACTCTGAACCCACATCTGCTTTCCGAATAACCTCCTGGTAAATACCATCACTTATATGGTGTTTCATCCCCTGTGAGGGCATTGGCTCCACATACACACACACATCCTGTTGCCCAAGTGACAGCCGGATGCCAGTGGCGCGTAGTGCAGGATCCTGTTGACAACGCATGAGTGTGTTCTGCACCACACTGCAGACACACAACACAGATCAGGTCTTTTTCATTTTTGAGGTCGGGGAGGTTGCAAATGTCTTCATTTAATGTGTACTTTTACGAAACAAAGCTAGATTATAGTTCAAGTAAATGCTTTCATCAACTGGTCATGGAGGATCCAGGATGTCTGCTGCTCTGTGAGAAATAAAGCAGGTCACTGTGACAGCCATGTGTGTGCAGTAGTGTGGGATTCAGATTTCTCACCGCCTGATGAAGACAAATGGAACCAATCACATTTTTTCTCTGAAATCTTGATAAATCTGAACAAAATCCTGTAACACGACCCGGATGCATGCTTTTCAGTGGACATCAACACTGCGCACTGGCAGGAGATGATGAATTCTTTTTTTCATTGGCCTAAATGCAATCAACACACACAGTCTGACATATCTCATTCTCCAGCACTTAGAGCTCCACCGTTGCCCAAAAGCCCAAAAGCAAAAGTTGCTTCATTACCATGACCATGTGCACTGTACTTTGTTTTGACTCACACACACACACTTGCTGCTACTCATTAAAACACCAAATGTGTATTAATCCACAACTGAAAACACTCGCTGACAACGGCACTATTTCATCCTGGTTGAGTAACATTTGCTAAAAACCACAGTGCCCAGTTGTTTTAATGAATGACTCAGCATTTTTGAAGATTGAAAGTGGATGTGCGTCACTTGTTTTCAAGGACTGACATCTTCAGCAGGAACCAGTGGGTTTGAGGACGGGTCTCACAGAGAGAGCTGACTTGCTGACTTGCTACACACCTACACACCACCTCGACTTCCTCACCTTTCCTCTCCATCGCAGTGGACCTCAGCATTGCATGCAAACTGCGTGATGCAGAATCGACCAATACGGACGTGGTTCCTCTGGATACTGGACTGCAGCCTAAGGGGGTCAAAAAGCAGAGAGAGGAGTTGTTGGAAGACTCCTGCTCTGTTTTCACTGATTTTGAACACTCTGCCTCAAACTGTATCCCCTCTGTCCTTTTTCTTATTCACCTCTGCAAATGCACACTTTTCCAGCATGTCAGCAAGTTTGCCTGTCGCCGCTCTATCGAGAGTAACATGAAAGGAGCGTCTGACTGCGACTTGGCTCGCTAAGCCTCTGGATAGACTCCCACCGCCATCCTCTGGCACAGAGAAAACCCCCACCCCCACCCGCTCGCCTTAACAGTGTGTAGGAAGCTTGTGGAAACACACAGGAGATAATAACTAACATGTCAAACCTGGAGCGAGATCAAAGCAACCTGGCTGACAAGAAACTTTCTTACCACCACAGCAATAGCAGTGGTGGGGGTGAGGAATTTACATGTTATGCAATGTGTTGGCTGTCGTATTAATGCTCAAAATGTGCCCAAAAGTTCTCAATGTAATGTTCCTATTAGCCTTGCATTGAACCCGACAACCTTGAAATCCTCCCATGCAGTAATTCAGCATTGTGTAGAAACAAAGACTGAATCCCACGTACAACTGCAGCAGTATTACGGGATATTATTTCCAAATGCCAGCTGCAGCAGTCCAGGAGTTTGATGTAAATTGATCTTCTATTGTTGTACAGAGGGATCCCGAAAAGCAATTAAATGCTTTTCAGTTTGTTCTCTTCAACTGAAGACTAATTGTGTTTTCATCAGAGGCGAGGGAAGAGCCTGAGCACACCTGCAGCGTTTTTTAATTAGTCATTTTTCTAAGGCACTGTTAAAGAGACTAATCTATGGAGAGACGCTGGAGTCTCTTGATGTTTAGCTCCTTACTCCCACATGGGTTCACACAGAGAATGTGAGGACAATAAAGTGTAATGTAAAAACAGGTAGAGGGGATGGAGGAACGACAGAAAGACAGCTATTTCTTTCTTTGCTTTGGCTCACATCACATCAGCCCCACTTCATCTGAGCAAAGTTTCTGTGTGGCAGTGACCTTGAAAACAAAGCAAAGTTGTTAGTACTCTGACGATGAAACAGGTTTCTAGCAACTTCTTTGAGCAGCAGATAACTGTGTTTCCATTGTCACCAGTGTTGGGCCATAAGACAAGATTATGTAAAGCATTACAATTTGGGGGTCAGTTTCTTTGCTGTCTGACTGAGAGTTCAATGGATTATTGATATGCAGCCTATAAATTTGGTCTTTTGTTTGCTTGGTGTAGGGGCAGAAGGTGTGGAGAGGTGGCTATCCTCCACCAAAAGAGGTGAAATGTGTCTCCTGATGGGTAAAAATGGAGGCTAAGCTCATGCTAGCTGTTGGTGGTTAGGGTTTGGGTAAGGGTTGAATACATTTTCCAAGTGATTTGCCAAATGTGGGTCATCCCATGAGGCATCTTATAGAAAACGCAATTCCTGACATAACTGCACACACACGTCTTGTTTTTCCAGAGTTTGTATCGGTGCACTTCAGTTCAGCTGACAATCTTGCCATTTTGCTGGATTTCAATTTCAATTATATGGAGAAAAAAAAAAAAAAATCAGCATTAGTGGATCAATCAGCCTCTCTAATCAACAGATAAGATAAATTGCCAGAGGAGATAATCTTGGCTTTAATCACAAACCATGACGTGTTTTCAATTCCAGCTTGCGAATATCTGGGAGGTAGCCTGGAATGAGATTATCCCATTTTATAATCCATCTATTGGTGAGATCAGGTCTCACCAATGCCAAAAAGTTTGTTCCACTTTTCAAGTTTGGAAAAATAACAATGAAAATTACTATTGACTTCGAAAGATAGATCCTATACATGCTAATAATGTGCTGGATTTTATCCCGAGGACATCCAACAAATGTCAAACGATGCAATGAATCCATGAAATACAAATCTATATCCACACATAGAGTGTTTACATTCCATATTTAAGGTCCAGTGAGTAAAAGGTGAAATTAAGTTTAAATTCATAGAAGTCAATGTATAAAAAAAACTTGGGGCTCATAGTTGTAGCAAAGATTCAGTTCACTAGTTTATGCAAACAGTTATACCTTTGAACAGAATTTAAAGGGAAGGCAGCGATCAGGATGTTTAGAGAGCCCAGCCCTCCCTCTCTGCTTCTCTGTTTCTTCTTCTTCCTCTGCTTCCCCCTTTGAACTCCACTGGCTTCAATCCCAGCTGAGAGGAAGGAAAGACGAAGAGAGAGAAGAGGAAATACGAGAGCTGAGGAGGAGGATGAGAGGGACGGTGCGGAGGAGAGGGTGGGGGCACTTCCTGTGAAACCTCCAGCAGTTAAGGATCTGAGAGGAGATGAGCTCCTTCAACCAGCACACACACTGCTGCAAAGTCCCATTTCACAGAGGGTCAAAGTGGAAAGAAACACATTCTGCAACAAGGGTGTTAAACTGAGGAGTCCAGTTTGTAAGAGACTGTCCTGTAAGAGAGGATAAAATCATCCATGTGTTCAAGGTCAAGTGTCCCATGTTGACACTTACACCGCACAGTGACGGCAAGAAGAAGCAGAAACTATGATCATGTGCAGCAGCCCTATGCTAAATCATCAGTAATGTAAGCTGATGTGTGTTTTGTTTAGAGTATGTAATTTCTGCCGCTAGGGGTCTCTCAATCTCGATGATGTCATGCCAGAAAAAGTTTGAGAACCACTGGACTACCAGCATTTTAGTGCCGACTTTTCTGGAGGCTTCTTGTGCATTACTTTCCTTGACTCGCTCAAAGATTTGCCCACTTTTTAATTCATCTTCCATCACTGCCGGAGGAGGACGACAACTTGAGCCGCCCAATTAATGCCTAAATGTGTTATCTGTAACAGCGAGTGCTTTTCTGATTACTCTGTGATGGAGCAATTATATCTGTCCTACTCCTGCACGGTCATAAGATAGATGGTGTTTTTTTTCTCCACTGAACAAATATTGATCATATGCTTCAGCAAAAGATAAAATGAGGCTCAGCAGGATGTGGTCGTACTGCTGTCATATGATACAGGAGACTGTTTGGAGGACGTAGCTGTATTGATTCCACTGTGTGTGTATGTGTGCATGCTTATACTGAGTATAGGAGTTTTTATTGCTTGGGTGTGTGGAGTATCTGTTTAAGTATCTATCAAAAGGTAACTGCTCATCTCTGCTTGGCTTTTCAGACAAATTGGTGGCAGAAAACTGATCATTGACATCTATTTGAGCTTTTACATTTCAGTCAAGTTTCCAATGATGAAGTTTATCCAGCATACAGTATAAATGCTTTTTTTGGGGGGGGCATTTCAAGTAACTGAAGGTAAACTGAAGGTGCCACAGTCCACAGAGCAACATTAATGTTTTTCCCAAGCCGCTTTATTGTTTTATATTTATTTAACTCGATGCATTTGAGAACATGTCACACGTGTCGGCAGCTTTCAGTGTGGATTTATGGATCAGTGCTGAAGGAGATGATTTGTTTGTTTTTTTTAAATCCAATCCACAAGGTCGTGTATCAGTGCTCCCCATGCACCAAATGCTTTACATGGATCAATGCAAAGCCAACATGGGTGACTGCCGGGTTACACATGGTCTCCTTTGATCCATTATTAATAATGCTGAGGTGCTGCTTTTCAGTGTGTTTTGTGTGTGAGAGAGGGGGAATGCTGAGAAGATTTTTTGTGTACACAGCATATATTACTGGCAGTAGTGACGAGAAAAATTGTCCTTGGCAAATTTCCTGGAAAGTTTGTAAGTGTCATCAGTTTGGCTTGTTATTAATGTAGTGGTGGATTAATGCTGCAGGCATTAAAGTCATCATAAATATCATTGTTGTCATCCTCCTCCTCATCTGGAATTAAGAGCTGAATGGAAAAAAAAACTCTTTGTCCTTTTGTGTCATCGTGGTTCTTTTTAAATGAAGCAAAAATAAAAATTTAAGAAGCGAATCATTTTTCATTTTACTGTTATTACCCTCTTGGTTGTGTTCAAGTTCATCTCTTCAGAATCAGCTGCTTTGTGTAAAAACACACTCGCTGCCATCCCTCCTCTAAATAAAATTGACATCCACACAGAGTCGAATCAAAACTCCTCTTGTGCTCAGTCACCCAAACAAAGAATTGCCCTTAAAATACGACACAGGTGTGACTCCTGGATCAAGATGTAGAAATCAGTGGTGACAAAAAGCAACCTTGTTCAGTTTATCCTTGTGTCTGAAGCAAGTAAACACAAGCCGGTGAATCAATTTTTCAGGCAAACAATAGCTGAGGATTAGTGCTGTGCCTGCGGATGCCTGACTCAGGCTCTAGTCTTGCTTTAGTACAAATGGAGAAAGAAGACTTTTCACTGTTTGCAACTAACTGACACTTTGCAAAAAGTTGTAAAATATGCACTCAGATATTTGCCTTCTCACCAGTGAGTCACCATTCATATAGAAGACATGGAAATAAAGGACAGGCATTGTATTGCAGTGTAGCGCTAGTTAGCCATAGCATAGTACAGTATTTAAATAAGAATGTATTTAAAATGTTATTTTGCATTTCGCAGACAGTTAATTACACATTTTGGACCCCTGTGACACCTGCTAATGCTGGTTAGATTGAAAACCTTTGATCATTTAAATGAAAAGAGCAAATTAGGATATAAAGACTCAAGAAAATGCTTCTCTTCCCCCTTCCTGTTTGGCATACAGTAAATGACACCATTCGCTCAAGAACACAAGGTAACAAAGCAAAAAGCCATTTTTAATTTAATGGGGCCATTAAGAGATCTCTTAAGGGACCTCTGTGAATGTCTGACATTAAAGCAGCGCAAGGCTATATCACATATTGGCAGCAAATGGAAGTGAGAGATAAGTGTTTGAAACGTAATGACGTAAGTCGCCAGAAATCCAACAGTGTGTCTGCAGGAAACCGTGCTGGGCACCGAAGCACACTTGAGGAACAATCGAGGCAAAAGGTCTGATGTTGGTTCAGCTTTCTCACAATGGAGAGCTTTCACTTCGTTCAACGTTCAGCCAAGAAATTAGAATATTTCTTGAAGCTTCTTGATGCTGCTCTCACATTTTGGTGGCCTCATGTGGCAGCCAGAAGAAAACGCTTGAATTTCTGGAGCTTCATTACCCAGAAATCATGTAATATTAAGTCAGAAATCTCATATCAAACACCCAGATTTCTTCATTGTGGCCTGAGGGAGTGAAGCTGGTGAATTATTTTGCAGCTGGAGCAGCCGTTGTGGAATGATTTTCGGATGGGAGGGAATGTTTTACAGTATATTTCATTTTTGAGGTTTCCTTTGTCGCTTCTTCTGGGTGGGGATCATTTCCCACCATTGTCCAATCCACTGCTGAAATTTAATTACAACAAACATCCAAATCTGCCGTGTTTTTTTTTTTTTTAAGAATGACCTACATATGTTCTTTCAGGTGTTTTTAAAATACCTGAAGATGTAGGATGTCCAGTAACCTTTGGGATTTTTCTGTTGGGTTATTTCTTAATTTTCCAGATGGTGGGGAAATCCCCAGAGTTTGTGTTGAAATATGCAGAATGACAGCAGAGGCACAGTGTTCCCCTTGTTTAATTGCATTTCAGTTTTTGGGCCCCCACCTCACAGGGACTTTGAGTCATCCATAACCTCGCTGAGATTTAATTGCTTTTGGCTGTTGAGCACCTCGGGGAGAAAACTGGCAGCTGCGCAGGATTCCTATGTTAGGAGGTACTCAGGCACATTTTCACTGAACTAAAAGGCTTTATTACACTCAAAGAGCACCATGGATACACCAATCCAAATGTGTTGTAGTGCTACTAGTACCTCTTTATTCACATAAGGGAGTCAAATGTGTTAATTTTGCCATTTAAAGAGTGCAGTCAAACCTTGGCTCCCTGTATGTTCTCCATTGTATGCAACAGCAAATTAACAATTATTCTACATTTTCAACCCACAAATGTGATCTTACTCATAAATTCACTTTCTTCTCTGGTGAACTGCTGCTTGAAAAAAGAAGCTGACGCACTCTTTTGTGTGCCACTGTTAAAAGAAGAGCCTTGATTTTTTTTTTTTTTTTTTTCTAATGGCTATCCAACTGCTTTCTGCACCAATGTCGTCACCAGAGTTATCCCCTCAACCACACAAAGGAGTGCCGCAGTTTTCCTGTTTCACCTTGATCCGAATGAGCATGTCGGTTAACAACAAACGGTTTGGTGAAGCGAAAGCAAAAGATGGTTTTCCTCTCAGTCCAGCAAGCTGCTGGCTGCTCTCTGGCTGCATGCATGTGAATGTTTCTAATAAGGTTTCTAATAATAGTGTTGCTGTAGCTTCTTCCATCTGTGATCCATCCTCAATCTTTGGCTTAGCACAGAGATGACTGATAGGTGAAGAGTCAGAAGGCTGCACACAGCCGATAAGCCAAGCCTGCACAACCCTATGGACTCACCTCTAATCTCCACACACAGTTTGATTCCAGAGATTCTTGTGTGTACAAATGTGAGTTTGTGTGTGTGTTTTGGGCCACCTAACCTTGACAGTTTTTTCTTCTTCTTTTTTTTTTTTTTACCAGGCTGAAGAGATGTTATCTAGCTGGCTTAAAGTGGAAGACTATAAACAGAGCCACTGGTCGCCCACTTTGACCCTTCAAACTGTTTTATGTTCAAACGACTGCAGTGGCTTCAGGAAAAATCTTTAGTGCAAGTGATTAGTAGCATTTTCTCGAACCCTACTGATGGAACAGACCAATGCATTTATTGTTAATTAAGTGGGCTGTCTCAATGTGCAGTAATCGCTTCTTCAAGGAAACAGAAAGTGTAAAAGCTGGTCTGTATAAACAGTGACTTTAGCGCTGTTGAGCAACAGTGTTGTTACCATGTCCATTTGAAACATAGAGCTTTCACGGTGAAGATAAACTACACCTGTCTCAGACTATGAATGCAGATGGAGCTTCGAATGCAGCGGTTACCCACCCGTGGTTAGATACTACCACAAGAGCACAAATCTGAGGGCTTACAAGACAGTTATCAGCAGGAAATATTAATTAATATTAACCAAGAGTCTGCAGGCACGCTCACAGCTCTGTGAGGCTCTGCTTAGACACTGCAGCGCTGCCCTGCTGGTGTTCAGTTCAATTCAGTACAACTTTATTGACCCATAGTATGCAGCAGCCACGCGCCCTGATCAACAGTCTAACACACACAGTAGGTACAAAAAGAAAGAAGCGCAAAACTAGGAACATTCAGAGGTTATAAGCTGAAAACTGTATGTGGAGTTTGTGATAAATACATTAATTAATAACTATTAATACCTACATATGGGATTAGAAGACTGTTTCACTACTATAATTATAAAAATAGGTCTTAACAAAACAGGTCAGGCTTTTTCTGTCCCAAGTACTTTAAAGAGTGAGACAGTTTCCCTGTGATGTTATGTCTGATGTGTCTAAAATCATTAAGTAGATCCTTGGTGGTGGATGCATTCATCACCAAAAGACTGTCATTGTAGACTTTGCAGTAGTAGGAAGAGCACAGTCCTGTTCTGAGACAGCAGTGCAGTGTCGTCTGAGAGCTGGTCTGCCTCACTGGCCGGACTCAGTACGTCACAGTGGATGTTTGTGCCTGTGAGGTTGTGATAAGCAACATCAGCGCACCTCAAGGAGCTGTCCACCATTCCTCCTCACACTCTACGCCTCAGACTTCCACTTCAGCTCACCCCGTAATGCTGAGGCCCTCCTCAGGAACAGGGACGGAGCGGACTGATCCTTCAGTGAGTGAAACAGGCTCCTGAAGGTCTTCCATTGCATTACTGTCACTTCATCTGTAAATTTGTCTCCAAGTGTTCTTGTATGGCTTCTATGTTGTGGGGTTTTTTTTTTTGTTTTTTGTTTTTTTTTTTTGACCAAAGTGTGTCAGATTCATCCTCTGGGGACCATAAATGTCTGGTGATGAATGTAAGGGGAAAGTAGCTCATTAGGATCTTTTTCTTCTCTTCAGACATCTAAAATTAAACAACTTGAGAAGAGGAACTCATGAAATTGTGATTCAGTCCAATGCTGAGCTCACAAAAAAACAAAAAAAAACAAAAAAAAACAAAAAAAAAACAGCGTTACTATGGAAATACAACAAAATCACTCAGATACTGACTCCTGATTGGTCCATATCTGACCTTGGCAGGAGGTTGATCGGCTTTGTAAACAGTTATGTTAATGATGCTGCATCTCCACCCGCTGCTCCATCAGCATCAGCACATGAAGGATCCCCGAGGAGTTCTCCTCCCCTCTTCCCCCCTGCTGAGATGCCAGACACTCACAGTTTAAGAGCATGTGGAGATGCTACTACTTGCATATGCATTATTATCTGTAATAAACCACCGTGATTATTTGTACTTTTAAAGTGAAATGCGTGCAGCTTGGACAACAAATCGTTCTGAGCAGTTTTGAGAGACTCATAAAAAATAACATTTTAAATCCTCCCTCTCTGTTTCTTTATTCCTTGTGGGCGGACTCCTCATTGTAAGAGTCTTCAATTTCAGAGGCTCTCTGCTGAGCTAATGCATCTGAGTCCATTACAGTCCATTAACAAACAGCCACAGCAGGGACGTAATTGTGATTTAACAGCCTGAGACAGGAAAAGCACCAAATGGATAAGACAAGTTTGATTAAGAAGATGATCATTAAGTGTGAACCATCCTGAAATGTGCATAAACAGCATGTTAAGGTGACATTTAGCTTTACCTCAAGCTTTATCTGTGCGTTATTTATACGCCACAATAAATGTTTGCACTCCAGATGTTTTTCTTGTCTCATAAAAGTGGGATTTCCTTATTTAGCACATTTATCTCTGCACACACACTTGACGGAATCCAAGCATGCACCGCAGTCGTACTTGCACAATGAGCCTGTTCGCGTGGGACTTGAGGCAAAATATTTAATGACAATACGACAAAGAAAACTTGTCATAGATTCAGTTTTTACTGACAAAATGAATATTTTATTCTGTTACCTTTCACAGCTCATCAGAAGAAAACAACGTCCATGAGCACAAGTATGATTTTTAAGCAAATTGAGTTACAGCTCAGCAAAACAAATGCACAGCAGGGTGTCAGCAGCTCACCAGGAGTGGCTGACAACTGATAAGCGTCTTTGGCTCAGTGTTGAATAAGTGGAACAGTTGGGGGTTTGGGTGGGGAGGTGTGATTGTTGGGGTGTTGATGGGTGGCGGGCATGCCAGGGACCCATCCGGAGCTGATTCATGCTAATCAGGGCAGGTGGGAGTCGTGGGTGCTTTTTGTTAGGGGTGAAGTAAACACGCTCAGCAGGGGGAGTCACTCTGTGTCTCTCTCACACCACACACACAAAGTGATTTTAGCAACACTCCACTTTCTCCCATCTTGAGGGGATCCTCGACTCATGGAGATACTGTAAATGAACTAATAAATGAACAAACACACAGGCAGGCGTTAATGCTTCATTGAGAACGGCTGGAATTTGGATTAGTTGTGACCCAAGTGTGTGTGTGGGCCAAAGCCAAGTCCGGGACTGCTGAACAGGAAGTGGTTACAGCCGAGGTTAACGAGGTTAAAGCCCGGAGGAGAGGCTGTTAAAAAGATGGAGAGAGGAGGTGAAGTCACAATAGAATCACAAAATATTTGTCTTGCTAATGAAGAGGAAGCTGTGAAATCATTATATGCCCGAAGCAATCGTGTTTACATCCTTTCATTCATAGTAAACTTTGCTTTGGAGGTGGCTAAAATATTGGCTAAAATATTCATTTGAAAAGACAAAATTGTGAAAGCATCGAAAGTGTGTAGGAAAAAACAGAAGTGCCCAAAGCTGACCAATCATAGCTCTTGTGTCTCAGGAGCAAAACTGACACAAGAATGGCAAAACTAAATATGTTTGAAGCAGCCAATCACCAGGCATGAATGTCAGTACTGGACACTAATGAATAAGACAAAAGAAGTTAAATGAAAGTAAAAAAATAAATGTTAACTTGCTCACAATGACAATACTTATGTTAGCATGCTAACATTTGCTATTGAGCATAAACAGGAAGCTACAGCTGAGGCTGATGGAAGTGTTTTGCAGGTATTTAGTCATAAGGCAAAGTCCAAGTTGAAATTATGACTCGTTAATTGCACTAGAGGAAAAGCAACAGCCAACATAATTCATTATCTGGGGAACACAAATGTGTGGGGTGAATTTCACAGTAATCCCTCTAATAGCTGCTGAGACATTTCTTTCTGGGCTGCAGCCGTTGGACCAGCATCTCTTAACCTCTCGGTTTTGACTTTGTACTTTCACTTAATAAGCAGATTTCTCATGTACGTAAACGGGTTGAGACCTAAATCTATGATCATAACAAGGTTGAAAAATGGGCTTCAGTTGTTAACTAAGAGGTTTTTCTGTTGGTTATTCTGCATGTTTAAGGAGAAGAAGACAAAAACAAATGTTGCCGTGTCCCCATTGGTTCCTGCCTACTGTAGCATGCATGATGTTGACTGATATTATTCCTCTGCAGCAGATAAATTTAAGGCTTGAGCAGCCTTTCTCCTGACAACATACTCAGACATGTGTTGAGTCAGTCAAGATTTGGCCCCTGACCAAAAAGGCCAAGCCGGGGAGCAGATGGCAAGGAGAGGGGAGATGCAGGAGGTCAGTAGTCTGGATGAAGCTCACAGTGAAGATCAGACATATGGCAAACCAGAGCAGAGAGGAGAGGAGAGGAGAGGATGTTGAGGAAAGAAGAGGGGATCCAGTTCAGAATATAAAAATCTGTCAAGTATATAAACGCAGTTTAATGTCAACTTTAAATGTCAGAACAGCTTCGAGCTTTGTAGCCTGAGCTCGCTTCATCTCAAAATCCACTGAAAAATCTGGCCCTCGCTAGTTTACTGGCAAACTGCATCCAATAAAACATGAGTCAGGAACTTTTCGGGTTATTTGGAAACAACTCTGCAGCTCGCCGCAGAAATATTCCACCAAGAGGCATGAAAAGGTTTTCCTGTTGTTCCCACAGTGTTCTCCAAAATCAGTCCCCCGTGGAGGGCAGCAGTGAGCCAAAGTGAAACATTTTTCAGCTTCACTAAAATAACAACTGACTGGTGAGTTGCACGAAGTGAAAACAGTCCTTTTTAGTGTGAAAAGTTCTTTTTAGCATAATTACAACATCCCATAGAATACATATGTTTTGACAGAAAAACATTCTTACTTTTGCTTCATGAAGTGCATTATCTGAGTCACCACTCCTGCACACCGAGCTTCCACATTGTTACTTCTTGTGTCAGCATTTTAGATTAAGCCACATTTTTCCCATGTTGCACCAGTTCATTCACAGTGAACTGAAGGCTTGTCATTAAGCCCAAGCCGTTTGTTTGCCTCAGAGCCGCAGGGAACACGTTCTTCATCTTCATCCTCTTTTCTCAAGACCTTCAGCGCGAGTCCAACACAAGCTTTTTCTGTAAAATCGCCCATTGTTTTGCTTTCAGCCTGTCTCTATTTTACAGCTGTGCATGACTGATTGTCTGGGGCAGGAGGACTGGGGGGGGAAACAATGCACCACCGGTTTAGACCTATTGATCCACATGCTCCCAGTCTGTGTCCGTCCCAGCTGGTCCTGCAGGAAAATAGAAAAACTGTGTGGGGGTTGAGGTTAGCGGCTGGTCTCACACACACACCAACAACTTGGGGAAGCCTGCAGATTTACATTCAGAGAGCTTAAAGAGTGTGTGAGGATATTCTGTGGGTGAGCAGGGATGACTTCTGCTTTATTGAGCTGAAACACAGCAGCTCGCTGCACTGCAGCCCTGACTTCAATATCAGGCAGTCGACTGCACGTAAAAAGTAATATGTGGGTGATAGATGATCATTCCATCTCAATCGAGTTGTTGCTTTTGTCAGGATAGTTCATCAGAGCAATTTTATTTCTTAATCAAGACGAAGAAAGGGTTTCTTCGCTCCTGCAAAGATGGTGATGAACAGTGTCTCTCTCTCTCTAAGCTTGTTACTACAGATAGATTAAGAAGTGTAGCCTGTTTTGCACTGGAGAGCAGAGAGGGACCTTTGGCTTAATATTAAAACTATTTATCAAAGAGGTGCATGCACACACTCCTGATTGATAGTTTACAGATTTGCCCTTTATGAATCAAAGTCAAACAAGCAATCCAAATGACCAAAACTCCACTTATTTGTGCAGAATTAGAAGAAAAAAAAAAAGGCTGAATGAGGAATGCATCCTGTAAATCACCCTTCAGCACAATTTCAAACCACCCAGTTTGTCACCTGTCAGATTAACGGACTGGTGTAAACAAAAGAACATGACAGCAAGATTCTTTAATCTCTTTTCTTCAAACTGAGGTGCCAAAGGCTACAATGGAGCTAACCTTTTCACATGCACCACATAGGCATAGCTTCTCGTTACATTTCTCTCAGAAATGCCACCAGTGTGTGTGTGTGTGTGTGTGTGTGTGTGTGTGTGTGTGTGTGTGTGTGTGTGTGTGTGTGTGTGTGTGTGTGTGAGTCATGTCAGTGGGTGCAACATAGTTCTGTATTAAGCAACACTAAGACTCTACAGCAACACTCGCAGCTCTGTGAGACTGTGCTAATGCAAAGTGGTGCTTTAAGCTAAATGCTAACATCAGCATGTTAACATGCTCACAGTTACAATGTTAACATGCTGATGTTTAGCAGATATAATGTTTAATATGCTCACTACCCTAGTTTAGCATGCATGCATGCTAACATTTCTTAATTAGACAAAGTAAAGCTGAGGCTGATGGAGATGTCATTATGCAGGTACAGTCTTTTGGATTCATCCTCTGGGGACAATGAATATCTGACACTAACATAGCCAAAAAAAACATCCTGAGCATATCTGACCAGCTGCAGAGTCTATGAACACAACCTTGGGAGAATGGCGGAAACCACTCAGAGCACATCTGCAATCAATGGATTAGCTCACTTCACCTCCCAGACTTACACAACATGGCTGGGTGGGTAAAATGAGGCGTCGTGGGACACATACAGTACAAGACAGGGTGGACTGCAGACTTGCTAAAGACTGATTTTCTGCCAGCTCAACCCACGCAAAGGGAGTGTTTAAGACCATAGCTGCGCTCCAGCGCTCTGCTTTTGTGGGATTCCTCACTTGTTACAGTATCTAGGTCAGGCTATACCGTTACAGTCTGGACCCAGCTGTAGAATTGAGGTTAAATGGCCTCAGAGAAGTTGTGTCGGCCTATCACAGTGAGTCAGCAGTGAAATGTTTGAAGGTGTAAACATATATGAAAGAGCAGCTGCATGTGTTAACATGTGGACTGCTCTGCCTCTAGCTGCTGTTAGTGTGAAATTGAAGGGAAAAAAATGTCTTTTCTTGTATGCAATACATGTCTGATGTTCAGGTGCTTGCTGAAAGGGCCTCAGAGAACTTGCCTGGACATCACAATTCAATGCGTGCATGCAGGAGCCAGCGTATAAAAACGAGTAACAGTGTAAGCAATAAGGGAGCAGGATTTTCCAGTTGAAAGAAGTGCAAAAAGTTGCGTCCTTCGCTCTAATGCTCAACATGCCAGACATATTACACTCTGGTTTATGAGGCTCTGGGTGGAGAACGTGTGAGTTAGATGATCTACATCGTGCACAAAAGACTACTCCCCTGTGTGTCTGATGAATGTCGAGGCAAAGCCGACTCCAGAAAGAAGCCTTTGCTGAGGGACTGACACTGAAACCTGATTACAGCCGTTTTGCTGAAAAAAAGTACTTCCAATTGCACTTTGCTGGAAATAATGTCACTGTAACAATATGAAAGCAGGAACATCCGTTAGCATTTAGAGCTGAAAGACATACTTAAGACTTGAGGTCAAATCTACAACAGAGATTTATTAGAGCTGTTAGGATATTTGGATATTGTAGCTGCAGCATGTCAGCCCCCTTAGAAGTGTAAGAAATGAGAAAGACTTTCCAAATGAGACTTCAATCTAATATTAATGCATGTTAGTGGAAAAAGAAAAGGCCCTCCATGCTGTCATAAGCAGCACAGTTGTGCCTCTTTCATCACTGACATATATTTTTCACCTGACCGCCCTGCTTTCCTGCCCCTGACAGCCTCATACATCTGAGGCCTCACATATATGTGATGAAGTCATTGCATGATGTATAGGCTTGCTGTGTGAGGAAAAGCAGTTTGCATGCTCGGCAGCCCCGGGGAATTTGCCACGGCCTGCACGGCGGTGTCTGCTTCCAGTGATACTGAAGCTTTTCAAGCGGACGAGACAATGCAGTCTGACTCACAGAGAGCTTTTTGTTCCATTCAGCTGCTAAAAAAACCTGTTTTTCACGGAGATGTCAAGACAGTCAAGGACTCAAGACCAACTTTTTCTTTTTTTTTCTGAAAGGAAAGACTGGTATCATGATGAAGAGTGTTAACTCTGTTGTGTAAATCCAAATCTGTTTCACTGTGCCAGTTTTTTCCAGCTCGCTCAGTCAACAGTTTCTTTTTCTTTTATGTGCTGCTGCACATCTGGCCCCTCCAGCGCTGGGCCACATTCTTCCAGCTAAAACGGCATTAACTCTCCTCCAGCCAAATGTGGCTCTTTGAATGGACCGAAATGGTTTGACTTAAAGTTTTCTTGAACACCAGTGCAGTCTTTTTTGAAACAGAGGCAGCATGAGCAGAGACCAGTCGATCAGTTGAGCAAACTTTCCTGCAGCTGCACAGTTCATTTGAAGTCCCTCATTAGGCTGATCAGGACTTAGAGATTGAAAAATTTGAGTAAAATTTCTTTAATCCAACAATTTATACCCGTGATTTGACTGATGATTGTGAAAATCCAACAAACACACCTGCAGATGTTGACACTTCTCCATGTTCTCATCTGAAATCATTTTTCAGCTCGTGCATTTGTGTCTGAAATGACTTCACGTCTGCCGCTCAGGTTGAAAAGTCTTTTTGGTCCAGCCGACTGTGAATAAACTGAGCGTTTGCATTTGGGCTTAAGGGCTCGTTGCTATGACAGCGGCTCCGAATAAACTTTAAACCAGCCTTGAAGGACTGAGAAAAAGCAGACTTGTGTCAAATCATCAACAATCAAATCAAGTTAATTCAGTTAAGCTGTGTATGAAGAGCGGGGCCCGGCAGAGGATTTGCAGCATTGTTGACGTGACTGGCGCTCATTCCACACCCAAAATGTCTCCACCTGGGCATCAGTAAACCTTCCTGTGGCAAGCTCACACCTCATCTCCATTTAGGTGGCTCTTTCAAATCGCCCTAGTCTGGCAAAAGTAAACTTTGCATAATCCACCAAAGCACATACAAACCCAGTGGAAAATATTGACTTTACTTCTGGTTTCTGAGAGATCTGACTCCGGGCATGTCCGTGTACGGCACATGTAAAAAGCTTTTGTCAGAGAGAGCAAACAAAAGCTTCCAGCTCATTTCGGCTGCATGGCTTTGTCTGAGTGTCACAGATTAGGAAACTAGCTGGCCTTAAATGGGCCTCACCTGTGCAGTCATGCCACTTGATCACAGGTGTGCCTTTTGTCCCAGTTGGTAAAGCTGAAGGACAAAGGAAAACAAAATCTTACTCATCCAAAGGACAGCCAGTATAACCTGCCTGTGCTCATCTCTAATTCAGATTTAGTGTAGATTTAATACCCAGGCTTCCTTTTTTGTGCATTCCACTGATTTCATTTCCTGTTTTAAATGAGGAAGCTGATTTGTTCTTCTAACGTTCACTTTTTCAGCTGCCGCGATAGAAATTTTAAACACATTTGAGACAACATTCATTTGATCTCTGCAACAATGCAGCGGCTCCACAGAAACACTCCGTTCATTCATTCATGAGGCGTTTTGGGTCCAGTTTTGCTCTCAGAGAGCAGACACCTGGCTCATATCGCCATGATTGCAAAGCTCCTCACCTAAACACACAGACGTGCCTGGAATGAAGCCGCTGACATCTCAGGCGCTCAAGTCGCACATTTTGGTTTAGAGCACACGCTTTGACCTCGATCTGATACCTGTGTTTACACAAGAGCTCTCTGGCTGATCACTGAACAACCACACAGTCCAATTACCATCTGTGATTGATGTACATGTGGAGGAAATACTATTTCAAGCCATTTCTTTCTGTATAAATGATGAAAAAGACAGAACACCCTTGACAGTCGTCTGACATTGTGCAGGAATGACTGCTGTTACCTCAGCTCAGAGGAAAGTGTCAAACCTGGTGAGACATGTGCATGGCCTCACCTGGCCTCACATGGAAACCAGGGGTGCTTCCTGTGAGTGAACTGGGTGAAATATGACATTGCGCTTCCTCCCAATGACCAGAAAACACGCTTCTCTTCAATTCCATTTGCATTTATTCTAAAGGGAAAATATAGGGCTCAATAAATATTGCGGCGACAACATCGGAAAAGACATCTGAAGGTGACATCAACATTCAAGAAAAACATGATAATGTACACGGGGGAGAGACGACAAATTAGAAAGTGAAGGGAAGAGTCAGGCCTGAGCTGCCACGTGTGACAGCGCTGGCATTTGGACAAGGTAACAGGGAAGTTTGAAAGTTACATTAAAAGTGCATCAATACCTTTGCTTTTCTCCTTAATTGCACTGTTGTTGGAAGAAATGTAAGAACGCTTTAGGAAAGTCTACGTTCCATGAATGCACAGATTATTCAAAAACGTATTCTTTGTACCAAGTGTCTGCAAACCAGTGCTCTTGGGTTAATACTCAACATGTGGATGGTGCAACACAGCTGATAAGATATGGCAGCTTTTTGACTTTCTGGCTGGCCATTCCCTCAAAACTCAGCCCTCTCAAGACTGTTAACTATTGATCAATGGCACAAATTCACCAAATTTTTTACACCACACGAGAAAGAATCCACTCCTTCAGGCTCTTCCTTTGGAAAGAATTGATTTTACTGCCATTTTAAATGCTGGTGCGACCGCGCCTTTAGGAGGATTTTACCCAACAGCGATCTGAGCACTTGAGGGAAATGCAATGCAGAGATGTGCTCAGAGCTCTAATGAACTCACTTTAATTGTTGCTTTCATTTCCACTCCCTCACTGAAGCGCAGAGGAAAGATGATTCATAGCTCAAACCGGCTGTCAGCCTGTTAGGACGGACACATTTTACACAATTAGTCAAATTGGTTAAGTGTTGGTCAATTAAAGCTTTTGGGCCCATTAAGGGTTTTAAAATGTGTGATGGAAGTTTTTTAATCTCAAAACACAGATTGGTGGAAAATGCTTTGAGCCATTTTACTTGCGGTATGGCACAGAGGACTCAGCGTGGACAACTGTGAGGACAATCTGTCTACAGGGAGTCGTTTTTGTATCTATAGCTGAAATAAATGGGCACAGGATGGCTGCCTGACTGGAACACATGTGCAGCTATCAACTCAAACAGCTCAACGTGATCACAGGATTGGTTCAGCTCCGAGCATCGCGGCCGGGACTCATTAGGATGAAGCTAAGATTAAAAAAAAAAAAAGAAAAAGAAAAAGTGATGCAATTACACACCAATGACTTCACATTATATCGACAACATATCAGAGACAGGGGACAAACAGCATCAGGTTTCCTTTGTGCAGGACTACGAAATTCCTCCTCTAACCTCCTCTGCACACAGACTAACAGTGAGAGGAGCAGGGGTGAGAGTGAGTCAGTTCCAGACGACAGTGACGAGCTGTTGTACAAGCCCTCCGAGCAAAAAGTCTTTGATCCAGCGCAAACAACAACAGCAGCTCCTCGTTCTCTTCCCAGGCAGCAAACCCCCGTCGCCGGCTTTGGCTCTTGTCCAAAACATCACATGTTCTTACGCCCTTCCTCTGCAAATGAGCATCTCCCAATGACATCACTCCTCCTGCTCATTTCCTGTTGGCGTGGAAAGCCTCACCCGCATCCGCTTCGTGGTCCCAGAGGAAGCGGGTCACTTCCCCGAGCAGGTAGCTCGCTGACGGATAGCTTCCTCGTCTGGTGGGGGCGGGGGGGGGCCACATGGATTGGGACGCTACTACGCATTGAGTTTTCATTGGTGCAGAGTATTCCAGTAACATGTACATCAACTGAAGCTTATAAAACCCCTTTCCAGACAAATAAGGGGTCTTTAGCATGCAGGAAAGAGCGCTGCCCCGTAGCTTCCTGCTTGCACTGTGCTCTCTCCTCCTTCTCAGTCTTATCCTCCTCAGTCTGATCAGTCACATGACCGAGCAACTTTTGGCCTTGTCCTTCCGGAGGTCCGAGGCTACGGCCGCCAGGTCGGGCCTGCCGGGCATGTGTGAAATCCTCTTGTTGCCGCGGGCGGCCTTACTGCGCTTGACGTTTTTGTTGTTCTTGTTGATGCAAGCCAGCGTGGCCACGTGAAAAATGTCTCTGACGCTGTTCTCCGACTGCTGAGCCGAGCACTCGATGTAGGGCGCCGAGATCTGCTTCGCCATGCTGGAACCCTGGGGAGGAAGAGGTCAAATATGGTCACCGGCGGAAGAGCAGGCTCAGGTTAGGAGGAGGCTAACGCATACTTAAGCGCTCGGATTTTCGCTCTTAAACATGGCTTAAAGCAGAGTACAATGAGTGATTCTTCATGAATGACTGAAGACACTAAACTAGTTTACTAACTGCATGATTCACTCACATTTCAGGTATTTTAACATCCGCCATTTTCAACATACCTGGTCATAAGAGACAGGTGTCTGTCTGTGGTTGGAAAGCTCCACCAGCGTGCTCAGGTCGGTGCGCAGGTCTGACTTACATCCAACCAACAGCATCTTAGTGTTGGGACAAAACTCCTGGATCTCCCCTTTCCACTGTGGAGAAAGACAAAAACGTATCTACCACCGCTGCTAGAGAAAGGTATTATATGAGCAAAAGATTAATATTTAGCTCCATTTCCCCATAGAACCACACATCTAAAGCTAGAAGAGCATAATGTTTGGAAATGATGATTTAAATAAATAAAGGGTTTAAATATTTGTTAAAATTCATCCAGAATGACCAAACACAAGATCCCATGAGGACCACCCTCCCCGCCACCCGTCCTTTACGTACAAAGGTTACAGCTGCCACTTCCTGGAGCCCCCATGCTTTGAACCCTGAAAAGGAACCAAAAATAATCCCCATGTTTCCTCCCTGACAACAATAAATGCCCTGTGATCAATGGCATTTCTCCAGGGGCTTTAATCTGAGGCTAATGTGCCTGAGGGCTGGCTGGCCGGCTGGTCAGGGGATCAAGTTCATCGACGTCCAGAGAGGAAGTTGTTTTGTACAGCGTGTCCATCACTTTTCTGTCTGCACAAACACCACTCGGCTAAAAGCTTCGAGCAACGCTAGACGCTCATTGTGTGAAACATGACCTTTGACTAACATAAGCAAACACACAGTTTGATCACCTGGCGCTCACATTGCAGAGTGTGAGCAGACAGCCACCAGAGCAAATGGTCAGCGTGTTCCTAATTACTGCTAATGATAATTACAGCATGCAAACCAGATGAACAAGAAGATGTGATGGCGAGCCAGCTGACACCGACGTCATCAAACAATAACACAGTTGGACATGTGGTGAAATTACGCATTCCCAGCTCAACAGATTTTGTTTTCCAGCAAATCGTGTACATTGAGACCTCCAATATGGCTGCCACACATGGCTGTACCTTGCAGTCAGCACTCTCACGTGACTTTAGCAGTTTCTTCTGTGTGAAAATAAACTGCATTTTAACCCGGGAAGACTTCTAATTTAGGAAACTTGGCCATGGTAACTTTTATGGACAGCTAAAATAAGGACCACGGGAACAGGAAGTTCCTTACAAAACAAGAGCACAAGCCAGGTGTGTTTTTTAACTATAAAAGAACAATGGTTTCACATTTTTAGCATTTTTACTAGCATTCCAGCAGTCAGATGACTGCATGCCCTGCTTTAGTTGACCTGTATAACCACAGTCATCAGACTACACCAGACCACCAGCTCCATGTGAGTAACCGGTGGCTACGCCTCAGTACGAGCTGAGAGGTCAGTCAGTGTTACTTCCCTCTTCCAGCCACCTTCCAGTCACACTACAGCTTCACATCTTCACATCACGAGATCTGATGTGAGCGAAGCCTCACAAAAAACCCCCTTGACTGTAGACTTCAGACTGCTGATCCGGCTAAATGCGACATGGCCCGGATCAAACTGAGTTTCAAGGCTAAAGACTTCCGCTGAGCTTATCAAAGGCTTAATGATCGGCCCTTGGATAAACGTGTGAGCGAGGGGCGACAAACCTTTTTCAGTACGCTGTCGAGCGTTTCGGGGCGGCTGATGTCGAAACAGATGAGGACGGCGTCGGAGTCCGGATAGGAGAGGGGCCTTACGTTGTCGTAGTATGGAGATCCTGAGAGAGAGGAAAACAAAGTGAAATGTTAAGATTCAGCTTGGCTGGTCTTTGCAGCACACGTATATCCACCCAAGCTTATGCAACGCTTCATTTCATCCTTGTGAATTTAAAGCCTGCAGCGACCAAAACCTACAGAAAACCTCAAATATAGTGTGTGGAATGCATGAACACGGCCCAATCAGCTCTTTAAGCTCCAGAGCATTTCTGACAGTTATTCTCATATGACATGATTGCAGCTCAGCCGTAATCCATGGCAACCGGGCGAGGAAAACAAATAACGCAGCATCAGTAGAAAATATGTGCTGACTACGACGAGATGGCTCAACGAAGGAGTCTTCTCCGGAGAAACGGAGAACTTCAGAGCGAGGAAATGACTCCCTCACCCAAAATTGAAACCATGTGTGAGGGCGACGCCCATCTCGCCAGACTCAAACGTCCTCGGAGAGGAGGAGGAGGAGGAGGAGGAGCGGTGGCGTCATGTCAAGGTGAGTCAAGATCACATGACAAGCAAGAGGGGGCCACACACGAGTGGCTGCCAAAAAATCTGGAGAATTTTGTTTTTGGTAACTGAAGGTTCCCCTGGGAGGTCCTCTCTAAACACCGCTGTGGAGAAAAGCCAGGAATGCACTGTCACACACTCACACACACACACACACACACACACACAGGAATCCAGTGATCCTAATCTAAACAGTCTGGATGGGAGACGACACCGTTTAAACAATCTACGCTTCCTTCCAGGACTGGGCCTCGCGGAACAAAGCACGACGCTGGCTGATGTGTGTGCAATAAATGTACCGCTGCTGCACAAAGAAATCTGAAGCCGATCCATGTCCATACATAATCATGCACTGAGAGTGTGTGTGTGTGTGCCAGGACTTGCCTGGGAGGAGGGCAAACGGGCTGATTAGAACCTCTCTCGGGGTCACCGCTCCATCCGACAGGGACAATAAACAACACAGTGGAAACTGCACACAGACTGAGTGCAGCAACGTCATATCACAATGATGAGGATTAATATCAGCCTCTTTGTTGTTGTGCCACTACTTTAATCAATACCTTGCCTTCAAATAACTGGACCGTTGTGTTTTTTTCCAACCGACTATGTGACTCCTCAACCACAAAGTCTTCAGCGAACTCGTGTCTTCCATTCGCCGGTGTGTGTGTGCACTTCAGAGCGTCTGCTGAAGTCATGAGATCTTGCTCTTCCTCTCTCTTCGGACATGACTCAATGTGTGCGGGACACCAAAACATAGCGGCACGGTTTTATTTCTGCTCATCTGGCTTAGGCGCTGTGAAGAAAACATCTATAATGTTCGGGAAAATCCCTATTTTTATAAAGTATTAGTTCCACCTCCCCGCTTGGCTGAAATCACAGGGCGCTACTCTTGGTCCTCTTTTGAGAAAGCAAACTTTGGGAATGTCAAAACAGCAACCGAGTGGCGTTTCTAACAACTCACATTTGGCTATGCACGACGTTCAATGCACGTTTACAAGCTGACAGGCCGCAGCTGAACAGCCCTTGGTTTTATGGGGGTCTATCAGGCGCAGTGACAGGACATTTTATGCTTTCAGGGTGTCCGTGATGACTTGGCGTGCTCTGGCTCAAACCCTGAACTCCACAGGATCACCTTCCCAAATGTTGCCTCACACAGCCAATCCAGGATGTAGCTAATTTGCGCCTCGATGCCTTTTACCGTTTCAAAAACCAAAATTCAGAGAAGCACGGACGCCAGGAGCTGCACAGGATTAATTATTGTGATCTCTTGAGCTGAACATAATGTGTTTCATATGGGAACAGGCTTGTCGTTTCCCAGCAACTCGCTGCTTTTCCAGTTACTCTCTGACGAAAGGCGGACGATAGGTAACACCACAGAGACAAAAAAGGACTTGGAGCAGCTACGATCAACCCAACACAGGAAGTGCAAGGCCAGGAGGAATGTGCGATCCCCCCACAAGAATTCAGTTGCCATTTTTCATTGCTGCCTCACAATCAATCACGACCACATTGCATTGTTTCAAGATTTCACGTGTTTTGTTTCCAGCCCTCGCTGCCTGGAACCGATCACTAGAAAAATAAGACCGTGCGGCTGAGAGGGTAAGCTGCAGTCGCTCGACGTTTTACAATGAATTGATTTTTAACCACCCCGATGAGATGAAATGCACACATCTGAGTTGCTGGGTTCAGTGTGTGAGGTCTTGCTTTCAAAGTGTCTGCACATATTCCTGTGAATTCACCTGGAGATTAAAGTATTTATAGCTGCAAATCCTCCGAGTGCATCCAAGCAAACCACTTCAAGCTGCACAACGTAAACAGGAAAATGAAGAGCAGTAACTTTCACAGGGGATCAAAATGTGTGTGTGTGTGTGTGTGTGATGTGCTGAACTGTGTGTGTGCGGGTCTGTTAATGGTTTTCAGGAGACGTTCTCCCTCTTGTCTGCCGTTTATAGGGGAGTCGTAACCGCATCAGGCCTGCGTTTGAGACTAAACTCTGCTTTGAGGTCATCTTCCTGCCAACCGGAAAGATAAGAGGAAATCCCAGAGCAAACACACGTAGTATACACACACACACACACACACACACACACACACACACACACACACACAAAGACCTGGTGACTGTCATCTAATTAGCTCCTGTCATTGTTCTCCCACAGGATCTCTAAATCTGGAAGGAAGACACACACCCTGTCCACCCTCTGTCCTTTAAACACACAGTGACACACACTCTCCAGCCCCCCTCGCCTTCAACACATCCTCCCTTGTGTCTTGCTCGTGGCACACGAATACTGTTGTGTTCAAGGACATGAGAGGATAGCGAACTTCCACTGTGGTCCTGATGAAAAACCGGACGGCTTTCCATGACTAAGTAGAAATTCTTCCAAGATGGAAGAATGTCCTTCCTTCCTGCTCCGCTCGTGTGCTTTTTCAGGCTCATTTCCACACCAGCTGGGATGAAAAGCATCGCTAAATGCAATGAATCCACCCAAAACAAGCTGGAGAATACATACTGCTCTATTCACATTATGTGACGCCTTATTTAAATTTCCAGATGTTCCCCCAACTTCCACAAAAAAAGATCCTGATGTTGCCTGTCTGGAATACGGTTCTAAAATACTGTTTGATGTTAAAGACATTCCACTTTGTGTAGGGAGCCTTCGCACAAATGTCTCACTGACATGGAAGTTTACTTTATCTCACACTAACACACATAGTCCTGAGGTAAGCCAGCTGCGTCTGACAGTCTGGAGGTATGGCAACAGGTCTGCAGGCCTGCTGATTTACTGCATAGCTCGCATACTGAAGCCGAGCAGAACTGAGCCGAGGGCTGGTGAGCATGTATGTGTCTATGTGTGTGTGTGTGTGTGTGTGTGTGTGTGGGGAGGCGTTAAGCCTTCGGGAACACCTGTGGAAACAACAAACAGCGACAGGCACGTCCAGCCATCCCACACCACCAAGCTTAAATATATAACCTCTAGCCAGCCAGACACACTCAGCACACACACAGAGGACAAAGAGCGAGTTAAACTGAAGTAACCTGAACCCATATCTGCTGTGGTTGCTGTGGTTACCAAGATGTGTGTTGCTCGCTAACGCTGCATCCTGCCGTGTAAAATGTGAAAAGGCATCGCGCTAATATGACGCAATACAATATTTTAGAACACGTTACGATGCAAGACGATGCGTTATGACACAATATCCAACGTGATGATACGTCACCATGAGATGTTAATCTTGCTGTGTTACTGTAGCACAAGCTACAAGACAACATTATACAACGCCATGATATGATACATGTTATCACTGACACTGTATGTGACAGCATCACTTCATGATCCAATACTTCATGCTAAAATTATTCTAAAACACTGTGCGTTACTATACAATAAGCTATGGTATATGTTTAGATATATTATACGTAACATTACAGTATATTATATAATATACATCTAACACATGCTGCTCAACTGGAGTTTCAGCATCTTAGTGCCTTAAATTGATGAAGAAATGTCTGACTGTCGGGAAGTGGATGTTCAATAACTGCTTCACTCCTCTAACTTCTCTGTGGATGACATTCATTCATTTTCAGATCTCATCCTCTCTGATCCAACTGAATGAAAAACCCCCCATCATCCAGGTGTGAACGCCCCTAAAACACACTACAAAGATCTACGTGCACAAGCTTTGAAGGTGCGTTTAATGACACTCGAGGCCACACAAGGCTCCGCACTGCAACTGATGCAAAAACACCAAAGTGGTTCAACATGGGCGTTCCAACAGGCAGCGCATTTGAGCAGGTGAACGGAAGGAAGGAAGGAGCCAAGAATGCAAGGTGTTCAGAGTTAAGTCCGGACGCAGGCTAATGTCAGGTGTAACATCACACAGAGAGTCCTCCCACAACACTAGAAGACAGGAAGTCTTTTAATCTCTCCCAGGATCCCACTGTCCTTTAGCTCATACACTGTATAACCACGGCTGGCTAAAGGCTCTCTCGCCAGTCGGCAAATTCCAGTGTGATTCAATTTCCCCTTGGAAACGAGGTAGGGCTTAGTGAACCACGCCACTTCTCTTTCACTCCGCCAAGGATCTGGGCCTGGTGGGTACAATAGGGGTCTTTGTGGAGGAGGAAGTAGAAACCTTTAGTCTGAGGAATGCCAGACATGCGGCTCCAATTCGCTGAGCCCAGAAATGTGATCCAATGCAACAATGGCCGCCGACAGGGGAACGGAGGGGGCACAGTGTGTGTGTGTGAGCGGCAGAGGAGTTTACTGAGTGCATGGAAAAGCCCCATAGCAGAGCGGTCCAGCAGTACAGGGGAAACGGCACATGCGACATGCTGCAGAAACTACACAAGGAAATGCTAATCCGGGCTGCTCTAACCAAACTCTGTCATTATGCATCTGCCTTTAAAAACTTCTGACTTTCTTCCTGTTTTTCAAAGTGGGTCATCTTTCAGTCGGCAGCTGTTCAAATCAGCTCTAAACAGAAAACAACAAGAACTTTCCCACAAGGTTCCCCGGATAAATATTATCAAATGAGATCCGTGGGGTCTGTCGCGTCTCTCTTTGGGGGTCCTTCATGTGAAAATGCCTCAGAGTTCCAGCGTTTTTCTGATGAGCAAGTTTTTCTGAGGATCTTGTTGAAGCTTTTATTTATCCTGGCTTTGGAAAGTTTCACAAGAAAGTTGCAAAAGTTGTTTCCAGCAGTACATGATGAATATTTCACCAGTGCAAAGGTGCACAATCTGTATAAACCATGAGCCTGGGATTAGCACAGAAACCATGGGTTGCGTGACAAAAATATTTAAGAAGGGCAATTTTAAGGCGTCTATAATCAGTGTTTTAATACAAACAATGGGTCAGATGACTGTGTGTTGTGTGAAAGAGGTCGATTTGAACATACAGACACAGATTTCCCTCAGGAGTGACAACAGGCCAGCGCTAACAGGAACACTGAACATACAATTATCATGTGGCCAGACACACGAACCTAATTAAACACGCCTGTAGCTCTGGATCTGCTGGACTGTTTGCTAACACATTAGTCATTAGCTGTAAGTGTGTCAATGCTGTGTTTACAGCCTGCTGTGCTGCCCCCCATGCACACAAAAAACATCCATTTATGCAGGTTTAAGAATCACTAAACTGTAAAAAAGCCAAGCATTTGCCTGTTTCAGCTTCTGCTCTTCACTGTTTTGTATGACAAGCAATTATAAGGAGTGGGCTCTGGGAAGGTGTGATGGGCATTTACCTGCCATTTTCTGACATTTTAAGAATTGTCAAGCACAATAATGCATATCATTGTTAGCTGCAGCCCTGCCTGAGATCACCTTACTTGCAGGTGCTGTGATGCATTTTAGCTCTTTAAACTCAGTAAATGGGAAGAGGCCTCAAGGCCCCCAGGCGCTGAGAGACGGGGCTTGTTCTGTTTACCTCCACCGGCTCTTCCTTTCCTCCAGTTTGACTCTCAAACAAACATCTTTGCAGCTCAATAAAAGGAGCAGGCAGACAGAGAGACAGACTAAACCGCTTCCTCTGCTGGTGAAAGAGGTGCGAAGCATCAAAGGCTGCGCCTCGGCCCCGACGGGCCCCACCCTGAGTCCGGGAAGCAGAGCTAGCACAGACAAGCAGGGTGGGGGACAAATGGAAGGCAAAACGGCTGGCAGGCATTTACCTTAATGACCTGAATTAGTCTCATCACCCTCCCTTTTAAACACACACACACACACACACACACACACCAGGCAGCTCATTAGGCCACTCATCACTGCAGAACAAAGACAACCACAGTGTGTGTAGGTGTGTGTTTGTGAGGGAGGAGGGTGGCAGTCCAGAGTGTTTGTCTTCAGCTCTGCCTCCTGGTCTTTGTCCGAGTGCATGCTGGGGTCACACACACACACACACAGCCCCCCCCACGCACACCTCTGGAGATAAGAGATCGATTGGATTGGCCATGGCCGATGGGTGTCTCTACAAAGGGACCAGTCAAGCCGAAAGCTGTATCAATCAGTTGCTGGGTGTGTGCATGCTTGTGTGTGTTGGGTGGAGGTGAGGATTTGAAGGGGGTCTGGCTCCATCTCAGACCCACTGATCTAATAGGAACCCCCCCCTCCCCTCGCTCGCTGTTTTATGAAGCAGAGAAAAAAAGAAAAACAGCTCCAGGCGTCCGGCCAACACAGCGCAATAAAACAAAATTCTCACTCTGGCTGGTTTTCATTTCTCCGTCTTTCCACTTCTGCAGAAAACACACACTGTCAGGGTGGAAGAATCTGAAATGTGAGCTCCTTGTTTTGCTTGCCTGTCGTGTTACCGAGCCTGAAATTGAGGATTATCTGCTGACGCTTTAACAAAACGGCAAAAATCGAACTTTCAGGTGCTGCTCGTCTCCTCCAGTGAGCTCCAGCTGTCGTCAAATCTGAAAAAAATCTCAATTTGTCAATCGAGTCTGCTGCTCTGTTTCTCGTGAGGAGGACAAACGGCCTCACGCTGGCCTTCAGATTACAAAAAGTTACTCAAACATCGCTCAGGAATTCCAGGCCAGAGCCCCGCAACAGCTGGCTGTCGACTTGTCCCCGCCCATCACACCCACACACACACACACACACACACACACACACACACACCACATGCTCGCACACACGCAACATACGCCTCACTCACGCCTGACTCCTGTGCTATTCACCGCTCGGACATTGATGGATGGGAAAGTGGGTTTGTTTACACACATTCAAGCACACACACAGGGGACGCAGCAGCTGGTTTGGACCCTGAACACAAAGTCCAACCAGCGAGCGATAAAAGTTGGACAGTCCGAGCACGTGTTGCACAACTGAACTTTCCCAAAAAACAGGGAGATTTCCACAGTGTGTTCTCCAGATGGATAAATGTGGGCTCCACTCAGCCTTGTCATTATCTTTCCTCTCCTGGTTCTGCTTTCTCTTTGCTCAGCTGGGAGGAATTCAGAAATCAAACCCAGCATTTCTGTTTGAACACTTAGCTGTCACACTAAACACTTCTATGTAGGTAAAAGGTGAGCCGCTTTCCCAATCTGAGGGGAAACGTGTCTGGCTTGTGAGAGCAGGAACTCCAGACTATGAGAAAGGATTAACCCAGCTTTATTGATTAAAATGGGTCAGAGATTAATTTCATTATTCAAAAATGCAACATAGAGCCTCTTTAAATCTCATGATTCTGACATTTTGAGGGAAATACCTCAGCTATTGATGTTTATTCATGAGGATGTGGCCAAACTTGATTAAGACTGCACCTCTATCTGATCAGTCTGCATGTCCAGAGGGGTTACAGAGGGTTTGTGTGTGAACCTGCATGCTTGGACATGTACGGACATTTCACCAGAACCCATTTGCAGTGACACCCAGCAGCAAGCAGACAAGAGAGGTGACGGAGGGCGTAATTACCTGAGGTGTCCCACAAACTGAGCTCAATCCTCTGCGTGTCGATTTCAAAACTGGCTGTGTAGTTTTCAAAGACCGTGGGGACGTAGCTCTGCAGGAGACACGGACAGAGGCCACATTAGACAGGACAGTGAGTGTGCACACTGATAAAATAACCAAAATAAGCTTGAAAGTGGGCTAATGCAACTGCAGCTAGAATTACCATTACAATAACTAGTACCAAAACTCAAACCTGCAGCACTATTAGCCCTCATTACAGCTGCTACACATACTAATACACATGCATAATACAGGGATTACACAGAGCATGTCCTTCATCATTACTGAAGCACCAGCCTATCTGTCACATCCATCTCCATTAAAGCACGACATGTTAGGTTATCATGGCACCGTGGATTAGTAAAATCAGGTTAATTAGCATCCTGCTCATCAGTGCGCAGGTTTGCAGGGTCTCACCTCAGGGAAGCAGTCCTTGGCGAACACGTGAAGCAGGGCAGTCTTCCCGCACTGGCTGTCTCCCACCACCACTATCTTACACTTCACACTCTGACTGGGATCCATGCCGGATTTCAGAGATAATTTCTGACACGAGCGTCTCTCCTTCATTGATTTCAGTCGGGATGAAATGTAAAAAAAAGTCCAGTCCTGTACGTGCGAAAAGCGTCGAGATGTGGCGACCGATGCAGTCACGGAGCCTCCTGACTTGCCTGCCTTCCTGCCTCACTCTCTGTCTCCGCCTGCTCTGAGCCGGTAAATGCCATTTGCTTGTATTTATAACGTCGCAGGAGCCAATGGCAGCGGTCTGGACGAGGTTCGTCCCTCTCGCGAGCCTCCACACAGCGGCCTGCTGGACCCGTCCGCCATGATGGCGCCCCCGCTTGGTCTACAACTGACCACAACTTTTACATCCAATATATGAAAGATAATTACCATTGCAGTTTACAGAACAGAAAAGTAAATTTCGACGAGGATGTAATGAGAGGAAAACACAGGATTAAAAGAAAAAGGGACATGAACACAAAATACTGTTAGAGTAATTGCAGTCGTTTTCAAACGTCTAACTTTAGTCTAATAATTTTAAAAATGTGAAAAACTAAAATGTGCCTGCTTTACGGTTAAATGCTCCAGGGGGGATCTTGTCAAACAGTTTTATTTTCCCAATCTAAAGTTTGTTGATGCGTAAAAATAAATAAAACATACAAATACCACAACCTCTGGAAAAACAAACAAACAAACAAACATTATACCACAAAAGGACAGGAAGTGAACTCATCATGCTACTAGCTTGTTAGCATAGAGCAAAAGCTAACTGCTAACTAAAGTTAGCATTTACCGTATCATGCTATAGTAGTCAAAATAAACACAATTTATTTTACTCAGTATAATTTGAAAATATCCCTAAAAACAAATGCTCTTGATTAAATAGTATTCTTTATTTCAATTATAAATTATTTAGCTTATTTTGTACCAACACGTTTGTCCAAAGTTAGTAAGAGTTAGTATATGTATAATTGTACTTAACATGCTTAAACATTCACATTCAAAAGTCTCAATGTTTTTAATTGGGAGGTCTTCCCCTGTTTATGTGCCTGTATATTGGACAAAAAAGAGTAAACATAGTTTAGAGTACATGAAAAGAATTATTACAAAAATAAAACTGGATATGGAATATAGTTTTTAATTACAAGCCGAGGTTTGCTAATTACAAAAGTCATATCCTCTGTTTAATTTCACCTATGACACTAAAGGAGAAATAATCCACTAATTTATATTCCCCACACTTTACATTTTAAATAATATGCTAATTGTTGTGGTTTCAATACAAAAGGCACTTTAAAAATGCTTCTGCTGGCCCAGAGCATAATGAAGAGCCCCATGAGGGCCCACTAACTCACATGGAGTCAAATTTGATCTCAAGGCGACGCAGCAAGACATCTTATTATTATCATTTTTTATGTTTTATACACATTTCACTCAACTCTTACATAGAATGAGGCCTCAGGTTGCGTCTTAGCTGAATATTGTGAGCAGGGATTGTTTGAGTCACACACATTGTGGATTTTCTTTACAAACAAGCAAATTTGAAATCTCTGCCCTACAGAGAACCAATACACCCAGTGAACCCAGTACCAGATGCCGCTTATTTCCAGTGAGCAGCTTTGGTAGCTTCCACTGAGGATTCCCTCATTATCTGTGAGTTATAAACATACTTATTGCGACATACACAGCCAGAGAAAACACATTAGCTTTCATCCAGATCCTTATGAGAAAACACAGAGAAAAGAGGAAAATGAAAACGACATTTCCCCATGGGCTCCATAATGTGCCACATTCACGTTTTTCTATCTCTTTCAGAGTGTGAACAGGCACCCTTCTGGTCTCAAGGCCGCATCTCTCAGCCTTCAGGCTACTTTCTCAACATGGCATCACTGCTAATTTTACAAAAATGGGAAAACAGCAGCGTTCTGCATCAGCTCTCCCCTCTGTGACAGAGTGATTGGACTCTCAGTGCTGCTGGCAGCGTTTTTACAGTGAGACAGCTCCACCCTGCAGGCTGTGTGGTGGGAGCCCCGTCTGTTGTGTGGGAGCTCTGCCTCCAGGACACAACACTGCCAGGGGGATTTTACTCACTATAGCACTGCTATTTGGCTGCCATCTCCACACCATATGCATTTGACCTCATTCAAATTCTGAATCAGAAGATTATGGAGATCCTACCTGCGTGTGTTGCAAACCACTCATTTTTGTGGTCTCTATCTTATCTGCCGGCCCTCTTCTGATCATTATCATTTCTTTATGTTCAGATAAATCCAGCTCGCGGAGATTGAAAGGGCCAAAGCAGAGGAGACAGTGAGCAAAACCACATTAACTGAGGTGTTTACACACTGTGCCCCTGTGCCCTTCTCCAGTTTTATTCAGGCTGACTGCCTTTGTGTGTGTGCTGCACTCTGCTATAGCCTGCAGCGTTGCCAATCTCGCTTGGGTGCAGCCACACATTTGGGACAAAGTGAGAGTGTGCAGATTGATGGCAGAAACATCTTAAAGTAAAATTGCACCAATTTCTATCATCAATCTGTAATGCATAGGATTGATTGAACATGTTCATCTTTGTTGTTGCTGTCATTGTTCAGATGAACATACAATGAACTCAAAATGAAACTGGGTCTTTCACCAGATCGACAGTTGCCCAAATACTGTACATGGTTCCCAGAATAGAAATGAGGGTACCACCTGTTTCTGGTCACATGGTGCTGTCAACGTCTTGTACATCTTGTACATTTCCATGAGGGCATGCAAACATGAACTACTCCTGATCAGAGCTCATTTCCTACAACCTCCTAAACTTTTATTGTGCTGGTATTTTTATTTTCATGAGGCATCTTTAGTGGCTTTAAACAGGAGGAAATGGAAGCAGACTCGTCTTTTTAAGCACCGCAGTGGTCTTATTTTGGAATTTGTGTGGGTTAACAGAACATGGAGCTCAGCATCTCCTGTGTTGTAGAGATGATCTTGAGGTACCCTTGACCAAAACGTCAATAAGCTCAAGCACTATTTATGTCCATTGGGAACCCTTTCACCACATATAGCAACCTCCCATCTTCACTGCCTGTCACATACAATAAAATAATGCAGAGATGCCCTTGGAAAGTAAGGGATTTCTAGTCGCTCTCTGAATGTATGTGACAACTGTGTCAATGCAAGTCACTGCAAGCAAATCGAAGTCCAAGACTGAATGATTTTTGGATGTTCAAACATCAATTTATGAGAACAAAATAATGATGTACTTCATGTTTCAATGAATACACTGCGATTAATAAAAGTGTAGATGCTGTATGAGTGGACACTGGATGAGACCTGAGTCTATTCCCATAATGCTTTATTACACAACTAGGTCAGCACATATCCACCTTGCAGTATTTTTAAAGTAGTTCAGTGTTCAATGTGTTGGCACTGTAAAAAAAAAAAAAAAAAAAAAAAAAAGAGGGAGAAAGGTCTGCTAACATTAAATCAGCAGCAGATATTTTTAAGCCTATAAATAATGTGAATTATTCATACTGAAAATACCTCAAAGCTGCAGTGCTGTAGTTTCCAATGATAAACTGGCATCTGTGTGTGTTTTGTACGCAAGCAGCCGTCGCTATCTGTGATATCCAGCACAGTTCAGGTCTGGGTCACGCATCGGTGCACATAACTCTTCCTGTGTGAGGAAAGCTTCTCGGAGCACCGAAGGAGAGGGATTTGCCATATTACTGCAATGATCTCCAGAAATGTTAGGCAATCACAGGTAACCATATGAAATTATGATTAAGAAACCTGTTTCACATTCTCCAAGCAGGTCACAAGATGATTAAGAATGAGTAACAAATGATAGAGTTTGATCCAGGTCTGAAGTGGTTTTCGCCGGCGGGGCAGCAGTGCCGGAGGTGTGTGACGAGTCTAGGTCACTGGGCCGCTCTCCCTCTGCCATGACAGCATGCTGCCCCACAGTTATCTCTGTCGACGCGCATTCAATCAGCGGCGCACTGACATTTACTGCTGGGGCGAACACAGCGCACATTCACTTGTTTCAGTTTGAGAGGGATTTCCTCGACAGTTAGTCACCATGACTGGGAAATTAAGGGCAGATTCAGAACAGTTCAGGGAGAAACAGTGATGGATTTTTTGTTCTATATTCAAAAAACAAGTGCATACTCCAGGGGATGACGTGCAGTCGATTATTGCTGCTGTCTTGGCCTGCGTACCCATAAAAAGAAGGTTTTTATGAGTCAGAATGTTGGAAAACATAAATTAAATATATAAGTAGTTAACTAACAGTGACATAATCTTTCAATCATCCTTAACTGACCTGTCCACTGCGTTATGGCTATGAATGACTAAAACCTTCAAAGTGCCACTGCAAAATAAAATACAAGATGTCAGTCGTTTGACCTCCGATGACACGCCGCCTAACTGCTCCTGCCTTCAGCTCTCAGCCTTGATCTTTGGCTGACAGCAGCAGGGGGTTACAGTCTGAAAGGACTCTACTTTCAGAACAAGGGGAGGTGTTATTTTACACCAGCTGAGCTTGTGAGTAACCCTCATGTGAGTGTGTGTGTGCGCATGCCTGGATGTCTTCACACTCAAATTCTTTTTCCTAAAATAAATGTTATCATGGGCTGTGACTTTGCTGGAGTTACTGCAGTTCCACCACAGTGATGTGATAAAGAGACACAACTGCAGTTTTACTATATTGATGGTGTCATTTGAAATATGTCATTATGTTAACAAGTAGATGTTAATTGACTTTGCGGAGCTCTGTTCCCCTTACAGTTGTTGCCATTTACAGTGATAAAGGTGGAAAATTTAATAATCTATGATCGAATCAATGCTTTTAAGGGTGGGGATGGTGGTGTTAATGAACAATCAGTTATACCTATAGACGACTAGATCTACTCCTCAGTGGTTCTTTTCACATGGCATCGCTGAACTTTCTGAAATTTCACCTCCACGCTGCTGTTGTGAAATCATTGTTTCTGTAACATCACAGTGGAGAAGCTTCTATATTTAAAATGATGTGACTGTTGTGTAATTACTCTAAATACACACACGCTGTGTTGTGAAATCCATTGTTGGATTGGACATTTTTGTCTACTATGATTTTCTTTTTTGGATCTCATATAATATAAATGGAGTGTGGACTGGAACACAGTGAACATGACTGAACACAACTGGGAAGATTTCCAAAACTCCTTTTAGCATTAAACATCTCTTACGAAATTGCTTTTCTTTTCCTGTTTCCAGAAACCCTCTGAGTTCATTCTGTTCTCATTTATGGCTCAAGCTTTCAGGCACACACGTTTTCCATATTGATGATCTGTTCATTTTCCAATGTAAACTCTATTGTTGATGATGTTTTTCTCTGTTGAAATCACTGAGGATCCTTTAATCCCCGTTTCCAGTAATTAGAAATAACCTACCCAGGGTTAATCTCTTGCAACTTTCATAGGAGTACACAGTTTTACCAAACAGCATGAGTCACCTGCTATCACTCAGCATTGTATCAGCTGAAATGCAGCACCAGAGCCAAAATGTTTCATTTAACAGGTAAACTGTGGAACAGCGGGACTGTCTCACACTACTTGTAAAATCGACAGATAACAAAAAGTTTCATTCCTCAATCCTGGGGTTTCTGGTGCATGAAACAGTGGTAACTTACTGGAACCCCCTAATGATTCCTAATAAGCTTCGGCTCTTATTTTCCTCCCCCCTTGGCTCACGAACACATGACATTTTGTTTTAATAAACCATTAGCTTAATATCCTCCACCGAATGTACTGTAGGGCAGCAAGGGCATGAGACACACACACACACACACACACACACACACACACACACACACAGAGGCAATGACGCGTTAGCCAGAGTACAGTAAGCCTGTCGAGTGTCTCCCGTCAGTCATTATGTCTGTTCAGGCATGGATACACACACTGATGTAATGAGGCACAGTGAATGTGTTCAGTGTGTGTGAGTGTTTAATAGTTGGAAAGATGAATCATTGCAAGGATGACCTGATTCTTCAGGGAAGTTTCACCGTGTGTGTGTGTGTGTGTGTGTGTGCGTGTGTGTTTGGGGCTTAATGGTGCATGAAATTATGTCTTCATTAGCATCTCCTTAAGATAAACCACATGATGGGACAATAATCATATCTGTCACTTACATGACAGAAACAAAGGATATTTGTGAGTCTAATCATTAAACGTCAGTGAAAAGATTATTAAAACCTTTTGTATTGCGTTTTAATTACACCTGTCCTGACGTGATTGGATTGAAACATGAAAAACTGCCTCCTGAAAGGAAGCTAACACTACACCCACATACCGTTAAGCTCTTCACAAGGAAACAGCAGCATTAGCTTACCTTTTCATAAATGTCAGTGCGCTTTAGTGGGTTTTTCATCCTTAGAGGAAGCGCTAACACTGGCTAGCATTAGCATTTGGGTGGCGGAGGATCTTTTTTTGCCCAACTATAATGTGTTTTTGCATGCATATATATAGAATATAGTACATAACGGTGCATCTGTCTATCATTCACAATATTGTTTGTCTGGGGCTGTTCATGAATATTTGTCACTAATGCAACGAAAACTCCCCATTTCATCCCAGTTCTGGCTCCATCCTGCAGCCATGCCGCCTGGGATCCAAACCAGTGCCTGCTGTAATTCCTCCTGATCCTCGGAAATGTGCGGCTGCTGTGCGAGGATGTGGGTTTTTTTATTTAACGACCACGCGCAGACCCACCGCAGTCACCTCCATGAGTCAAATCACATCACAGGGCGATCCAGATCTGAGGCGGCGTGTGTGTGATGTGTGAGGTGCAGATGAGGGTGACAGCCAGGAAACAGCCTCCGGTGTCATCCAGCTCTTTATCACAGCAATAACAAATGAGAAGCTCCATATGTGTGGCGATGATTTTAATGTTCAGACTGAAATCTGCCTTCAGATCTCAAATACACCAAACAGAGATAATGTGTCCACAGCTGTCAGTCTGATCAAAACCTATGAAATACAAATAAGCACTGACTGATGATAATGCTGACATGATTGGCTTTTCACATGAGCTCACATGGCTTTCAGGTGACACAATGTGCCCACTGGCTGCTCTATCGGA
This sequence comes from Chaetodon trifasciatus, assembly GCA_037975065.1. Lineage (NCBI taxonomy): Eukaryota > Metazoa > Chordata > Actinopteri > Chaetodontiformes > Chaetodontidae > Chaetodon > Chaetodon trifasciatus. The sequence goes on along the minus strand of JBBMOE010000048.1, from coordinate 744,713 downwards.
GGTCCTCAGCTGTTAATGGTGGACATGAGCTGATTATATTTCTAAATGCATGACCAGGGGCATCCCTTTTTCCGTGAGGGGCCTCAGTTTCAAAACTCTATGACCAGTTTTAGCTCATCACAAAGGCGATTGCTTTATTAAAGAAGAAGAAACATCTAATATTGATGTTGGAGGTGGAGGTCCCACATAACACTGTATATTGGTTTATTCTGGACGAATTAAGCTGCTTTGTGCCACTTAAAAGAAAAGCAGAATAAAATTTCTTTCTCATTTTTTCAAAGGATCCAGTGTGTCTGGACCCTAAGCCTCGCGGCGCTCGTCATAGTCTGTGGCGCTAGCCTGCACTCATTGGCTCGCACCAGCCTTGACAATGACACGTTGATTGATGAATGCAGGTACAGACAATCACAGCTGAATTCATAGGTGGTCATTTTCAGAGCTGTAACCTTTACTTAGCTAACCAGAATGGCCTTGTTTTTGACACATTTGATTGAGTACGTAGTAGAAGTCAGCTATGTCACAATAAGTCAAGAATTCGATAGAAATCAGCTTGCTAACGCTCTTAAAAAGGCCTCTACATCCACGCTTACCTCAGAAATCTCATGTTCTGGATAAATATAGCAAACAACCAGGCCATCCCTCTCTGGCCCATATATGTGCTAACTCTCCAACAGACCTATATGAAAGTGCCAGACATGGCTGCTGGGAGATTTGAGAGCCTCTTCAGAGCAATGAAGTGCTAAAGTACACTGTGCCGTGTTACCTGTGAACTGATGCTTTTCTATACTGACGTCCAACGATGAAATGTTCCTTTAATGTCAGTGCCTTTACATTTTGTTGCCCCGCATTATTCACAGTAAACATTTTTACACAGAAGGAAAATCACAGCTGTAACTAACATGATGGCTGGATTCCATTCAGCTGCTTCAGTTTCAGCATCCTGGTACTGTGCATGCTGGCTCACTGTCACAGCTTGCTGGAACAGAACACAGCCATTGTTAATGTGATCAGTGACACCTTTTCACCGCTTCTCCTACGATGGCAAATTGAAATGTCTGCTGTGAAAAGGCTGTTTTTATTGGTACTTTAACTTTCTTTTTGTGAAATTAGTTTGATTCATTCATAATTTGTTGAATCATTTCGTTCATACTATGTGAAAATAACTGTGAGGATGGCATTTAAAATCTGAACATTTTAGAATTTCCAATGATACAAGAGAGAGAAAAGCAGAAAAATGTCCATATTTCAGAAGGCTTAATGAGCAGATATTGGCACGTGCTGCATGGTAAATTACTTGAACAATGACTCATTTATCAAGTGCCCTGATGGAAATCAATGATTCCACTAATTGTTTCAGTGCTGCTGTTCATTGAGGAAACACTGTTGGCAGCAGAAAGCAGAGCATCACTGTCATCTGGACCCCTCCCTGTGGTGTGCCACACAGTCAGTTAAGAGCATCACAGAGAAGCTCAGAGTCCCCTTCTCTTTGTCAGCACTGCGGTGATGTTCATGCGATCTTTGGAGCTCTTCCACAGCTCAGCCCTGCAACCCCCCCGCCTACTGGCAAGCCTCGGCACTGTGGCCTGGAAATCAGCGCCAGACATGGCGAGGATGCGGCGTGTTGAGCCAAGCCAGAGTGCTGCCCAAACTGATGGAGGGAGCTCAGGAGGGGGATGGGTGTGGAAGGAGGAGGTGTGATCGTGTCAGCATCTGTGAGAGTGCATTTATCTGCCCGGATATGGGAATCCTGCATACAGAGTATGAGAATATGTGGATCTTGAATGTCTGTGCGCACACAAAACAGCCATCAGAGATATCAAATATCTTTCCTGACGGTTTGGATAAGACAAGACTGAGAGCTTGGGTTGGAAATCAAATGGAGGCATGCTGACCCTGTTACAGCTCAGTCTGTCAGGGCTTCTGTCAAGGCTTCCTGAAAGGGGAAGAGCAGCTGAAGCAAGAATGTGTTGAGGGGTTACATGGAGCCACTCGGCTGGTGTTGCTGGGATTTTGAGGCTTTGGGGGGCTGCTTTGATCTACTGAAGTGGCCTGAGGTCTGAGCAGCCTGCTGTGGGTTGAGCGGGGGTGTGGAGGGTAAGTGGGTGGGGTGGAGGTGTGTGCAATTGAACACATAAAAACCAAGGTTACACATGAAAACACTGCAGTGGACAGCCTTGTACTGAAAGGTAATTGTTTTAATGAGATTACGTGTCAGGTGAGATTAATATGAGAGGCTGTTGAGATCATAAATCATACTCGCACACACACCTTTGTCTAATAAAAACACTCCAATTCAACGCTTTCGCACACACATTATCACATGTGAGTCAGAACAGTGGTGTGTATGAAATAGAATAATGGTATGTGCATGTGTATGATAATATATGCGACACAGGCAGTTTAAATTCTGAGTTCCTGATTGGCTCACTGCTTGAACAATTTCAGCACATGCTCAGTACTGCTGCCAACAATGCTGAAGCTACACACAGTTGATGGTTTTCCAATGCTTTCAACAACCACTTGCTACAAAATATGAGCATGCAGCAAAAAAGACAATCAATTAGATTCCACTGAACATAAAGTTAAAGACAGCACATGCAAGTTTTGACCACTAGTGGTGCTGTGGATGCGATGGATGGAACCAACACGTGATTAGAAATTTCTGGTGTGAGGCGGGAAATGCCTTCACCATATTTATTATGCTTCCAGGATACACAAAATGACTTTTGGTGAGAAACACTGAATGTAAACAAAGCTCTGTTTGTTTACATGAAACCTCCATGATTTCACATACCGTCAGTTTCTTCAACTTCTGCACATTTTCTTAACATAAAGTTTGGGCTTGTGTGGGAGAGTGTTGAGGTGATTATGTGAGATTATGAAGCTGTGTATGAGAGCAAGTATGATCTGTGACTCAAAAAAATTACATGAAATTACTATCCTCAATTCTCATGTTGACTAAACATTTGGCTGTCTCGGTGGCAAAACCCACCATTTGTCCTTTAGGTGGAGGGGAAAAAACATGAAAATGACTACCTCTGTTCCATACAGGGCAGGGCAGGAAAGCAACTTATCTCGCAGAGGTGGTAATGCAAGGAGAAAGTGCATTAAAGTAATATACTGGGGAGGGTTAGGGCCTTAGCAAACAAAGCAGAATTCCTTGTAAAACAAGGGTGATATCACACAGAGTGCATGTGACACAACTGCAAATGCAGCAGAGAGTTGGTGGGCCGAGGGTGTAGCTAAGAGGGGGAAATGTCACTTGTCTCTCCCCCGATTTCAGCCTGTCTCCACTTATAAAACTCCCATAAAACCAATAATGTTGTGCAGATGTAGACATTTTACCCGTGAGCTAACAGTATAGAAGGCGCAGTATGTCGAGAATGCCTTTGATCAAGGCTTTATGAAGGAGACGGCCGCTTTGATGATTTTGCTGACATTTCCAGGAGACTTTAAAGACCCAAGTCGGGCTAATCAAATCAGTGTGCTTTCCCTCACTTCGAGGTTAAGTAGCATGTATGTGGCCAGCCTCTCAGGAGTTTGGTTTTTTTTATGGCTTAGAGATGAGGAGACACTGTGTCTAAGTGCTTTTTGAATTAATGAAAAGATGTTTGCATTTTCTGTACAGATACAAGTCGTTCTGCAGACCTCTTAATGCGATGCATGTTTGCACCAGTGGTGGAAGAAGTATCCAGAGCTTTTACTTAAGTAAAAGCAGCAATACTACTGTATTAAAAAACTCTGTTACAAGTAAAAGTCATGCATTCAAAACCTTACTTAAAGTACACAAATATCAGCATTGAAATATATTTAAAGTATCAAAAGTACTCAGAATGATCCACTTCAAAATCACGTACATTATATTATTGTAGTGACACATTAATGTGTACATCACTCTGATGTTGCAGCTGGTAAAATGGGGCTTATTATAATGATGTGACGATACACTGCTGGGTCGCTTCACCTGTAATATAATAAATCATTTATAAGTTGACTTATATGGAGTATCAATAATGTGAATGTACAAAGTAATATATAGCTGAAGCTATCAAATAAATGCCGTGGAATAAAAAGTACAATATTTGCCTCCAAAATGTAGTACAATATAGTATAAAGTAGCCTAAAATGGAATACTCCAGTGAAGTACAATTACCTCAGAACTGTACAGTCCATCACTGACTTGCCTCCTTTGACTTCTTCCATTTTAAGTCTGTGAACCATTATTGTTTCTGCAATGATACTACATTTCCATGTATTTGCATGTTTCTCATCATACATGCAGAATGTACTGTATATTCTGGAGTTCAGCTGGGACCACTGACTGGTTTGACTGGTGTGTTGGTTTACATAATCTGTTGAAGCATATTTTTGCGGTGGACTTTGTATGAATATCTTTTGTCCTTTGTCTGAGCATTAACATTTTGAGCACCATTCATCTTCACCACGCCACTGATTTCACATGCCGGCAGCATACAAATGTGCTCATCACACACACCTGCATGTGCAAACACACCCATGCTGGCACATCCTGTTGGCTCAGTAGGCCATTGATGTATTCACAACCTTTTCTTACATGCTGTCGCCTCTCTCTTCTCCATCTGTCCCCTCTCTTTTTCCCGTTTAGACCAGAGAAACCTAAAACAGTCAGAAAACACTGGTGTGGACAGAGCGAGGAATGAATTATACAGGGATTCATTTAATGTCATCTGTTCCCAGTATAATTATGTAAATCTTCTCATTGTCAAGGGGAACTGGATTTCTTGGACTTCTCTGTTTGGCTGTCCCTCAAAGTAAACTGGCAAAGTACTCACTTTCTTGGGTCCAACTCATTGCTGTCTTTCACACCGTGTAATTGAACTCACCACGCCGATTCCGTGATCTGAACCCTCAGCGTTGCAGATCTTATGATCAACCTGGGGTCCTGTCATGGTCAGTGCAGCATGTGTAATGGCAGACAGAATATGAGATGGTGCCACTGATGCCATTTCTGTAGAGACTTCAATTTTGAACATGTCCAGGCCTGACACAAAACTGAATTATTACACCTATTTCTGGAGTATTTTCCCCTCCTGGACGCATCCACACACAGTTTAAGGTAAGACAGACTGCCTCAAATAATCCACAGGCCCACAAATCATCTGATGCCACGCCGTGCCACCTGAGAAATGTGCCTCTCTCCGGCCTCTGGTATCTTTTGTCAGCTAATGGAGCTGAGAGATGAGGGCTGAAATTGAGAAGCTCTCCCACAAGGCAGCGTAACCAATCATATGATATTTTGGACCGGCTGCAGACGATCACAGCGGACAGTGAAACCATTAAGCCTGTGTCTGAGGCTAAATCTACTACAAGTTTTTATCTTCTTCATGCAGTGAGTTATATCTCCCAAAGGCTACATGGTATTGATAGCATCCCCAAGGATTTAATGATCTATTATCATTACATTTTATAAAATAATTTGTTTGGTGTCATAAGATTATAAGAGAATACAGTTAGAGGGAACCTAATCTGAAAATAACCCTCAAAAAAGGATTCAGTCCCAGAGGCCTTTGCTAGCATCCACAAGAAATCACCGTACTGAGATCCTGCAGTGGCAGCTTCAGCCTCGACTGCCCCCTGTCTCTGAACATAATAAATAATAGTTCTAAACTCAGGGGGGGCCTCATGTGGCGTCCGTGTGTCAAGCGTTGCAGCCCGCAGTGTTGAGGTTTAACAGGCAATCACGTTTCTTCTTCACACCCCAGAGCCTGCGAGCTTTTTGAAATGGTCGGAGGAGAGCCTGATAATTACGCTGACACTTCCTGGATCGGCTCGTAAGTGAGGCTGTACAGATGGGGCGTCGTGATGTGAGGAAGGAGGAAGACGGAGCAGGTGACGTGCGGTCAAGTGAACAGCAGCTCAGGCTGCTTTATTGCAGCTTGGGCCTTGTTTTCCTAGTTTTGACCATGGTTTTATTGACCGTGCTTCCACTGCACTGACTAAAGTAACTGATCTGAGAACACAGCAGCACTGTTACAGCAAAGTCTGGGTGGACTGGTTGTACGAGCCAAGCATTGGGCCAGATTATCTACTGCTGGCTGCCACACTGTGGATTTAGTTGCTCACACGACTGCATACCAGTCATGGATAGAGGGATAAGAATAACCAGGTTACTTGTGCTCCATGCAAACAACACGCATGATCAGGAGTGCTGCGCATGCATGTGCTCAGCTCTGAGTCACAGCAGTTGATTAGACAAAGCACAATGATAATGATCTACGATGGGGATAGGACAGGAAATATAAGAAGGAAAACATGTCTACAGTGCTTTTCTAGTTTTAATGTGGTGTATTATGCATTATATGTATTATATTATAGGCTGAGAGCACACTGTCTTTTGCATAAATGTAGCAAAATGAGTTGTTGATGACATTATGCAGGCAGAAGTTGAGTTAAATTGAATTCAGCTAAAACATCATTAAATTATCTGGCTGTGAACAGATTAGTGTCCTCAGGGACGCCAGTGGATGTGTGGCCTAAGGCAACAAAATGGCCAGAAACAGCCGTGATGCGCTCACTGCTTCAGCAAGTAGGGTTTGGAAACTAATGAAAGTTTAAGGCAGACATTAACATGACTGTCTGCCTTCATTTCCCCTTCAAAATAAAAACCATGTTCCCAGGTCACAGCTCTTGATTTGCTGAGCAAAATGAGAGTCAAGTTGTCATAAATAACTGTTCTTTGCATTTCTGTCCACAAACACACTGTTTTTTACAGCCTGACCAGTGAGGGAGTGAGCAGGCAGGTATATATATAGACACATGTGCTCTGTGGGGATAATGAGAGTCAGGTGTGAAGGCAGGAACGAGGGACAGGTGTGCAGGGAGGTGCAAGGTCAGGTGACCGGCAAAGGCAGGAGACTCACTGAGGACAACTGGTGTAGAGATGGGGAACCGACAGACACGCAAGGACAGTTTCAACACCCCTGGCAGAGCAGAAAAGCATCAGAAAATCTAATTTAATAGAGCCTTGTGTTTTTAAAGCTGCACTAATCAACACTTTCAAAAGAGTATTAAATAGGCGCACAGTGAAGGAGATAAGTGGGGTGACACAAATCTGAGGACACACATTTTACACACGAATCATTAGTCACACACGGGTCACATTTGTTAAATTCAAGGGGATCTGGTCTGTTTACATTATGGGTCATATGTTGTGAGACCAATTAAACACCGTTCATCCTTCTTCCACAGCCAGCACACATTAAACTGTTTTCTTGGTCTGTTGCTCCCAATTTCTTCTACAAGCCTCTTCAATCACAGCTCTCTAATACCCACACAGCATTTGAGCAGAGCAGCAGGGACGGCACAACTCGCATCCCTCGCCACGCTCCCCTCCCAGGCAGGGTGATGGTCTGTAAAGAGAGTCATTAAGACGCAATTTGTGACTGCAACACGCGCACACACACTGCCTGGAGAAGACTATTCATCACCAGCAGCCCATTCCTCACTGTGAGGAAAGAATGATGCAGAGGCTCACTGCTCGTCTGCATGACCTCTGACCTCCAGGACGTGTGTGCATGAACATGACCGCGTGGGCGCACACGCTCAGAAATGAAACAATCGCTTCAAATCAATGGATGGATTTTGAGACAATGGCCCCTGATCATAGACATGGACCCCCGACTGCTCCTACATGAGCATCATTTGTTGTAGTTTGTAGCCGTTTTACATCTCTTTGTCATCATTTTGCATCTGTTTGTGGTCATTTTGCGCATCTTTGTGGCCGTTTTGAGTACCTTATGGCCGTTCTGCATCTCTCTGCACTTGTTTTGTGTCTTTGCTGTCATTCTTCATCTCTTTGTAGTCGTTTTGTGGTAGTTTTGCATCTATTTGTGGTGCTTTTGCTCCTCTTTGTGGTCGTTTTGTGTCTTTGAGGCCACTCTTAGTACATCGTTGTCTTTCCAAAATGTTGACAGTCACCTCAGAGAGCCTGGGCCTGTGCCTGGTAAACCATCCATAGTCCAATCACAGGTTTGATCCCCAGCAGACCCCGTCCCTGATGAAATGCCCTTGAGAAAGACACTGAGGCGTCTTTTCCTGGCCTGCTCCTGTTTTTGACCTCCATCCTGAAAGTCGAGCGTTTAATATATTCAGAAATGCAGTTACCTAATTATACTTTACGCATAATGAGGAGAAAGAATGAATCGGGGCGTAATGGAGAGCCGGCGTCGGGGCCATTTAAGGAAAAATAATTCATACTTTCTGCTTGTTGACCCTCCTTTCTATTTTACAATAACCTCAGCCCCCACCCAAATAATGGGTAATTGTTCAAGACGTGCCATCAAAGGGGCAGCAGAGAGGTCTGGGTGTGAAGAGGCAGTTCTCCCTGCTCGTCTTTGATGAAGGGCTCTTCTGCTGAAAATGTAATTCCTCCTTCCTCCTGGATGTTTTCATTGTATTCGAGAGCTTCCCCCAACGACGCCCAGCTCTGCAGCTCGGCAACCTCTTCCACTATGTTCCTATGGTAACAACCCAGAGTGTGTGTGTGTGTCTGGGAGATGAGCGATTGTCTCTGTTTGTGTGTCTTCATTGTGGCAGTGCGGCTTATTTTTCCATAATGAATCAATTATCGAGGCCGTGGAGGGAGCTCATTTGAATAATTGCAGAGGAGCAAACGTTCTCCGCGCAACCCGATTTTACTGAGCATCTTCACACGTCGTCACAGGTACGGATCAGTGTTTGCCTTGGAGAAGACGCAACACTATGTATGTGTGTGTGTGTGTGTGTGTGTGTGTGTGGAGGGGAGAGGGTGTATGGTAGGACATCCAACTGCACCATGCTTGCCAAACTCAGCCTCTGTAATAGCCTCACTGAGCAGGATGACGGCAGCTCCAGTGTCTCTATTCTTTAACAGTTGATCACACAGAAAACAGTGTCACACCGCCCCCTACTGTCCAACGTCGGCCCATGATTCTGATTATAGCAAAACCAGGGTTTCTAAACACCACAGCCACGCATTGAACATACACAGCCATATTTCAAGCTTCCTCCCAAAAAATGTCTTGAGCTTTTTTGTCGATTGGGTGTTTGAGCTTCACTGTGCAGTTTACAACAAACATCTAAACATCCAGAGACCGGACAGGTTTATACGCTGACAAACGACGACGAAAGAATCTGTGTACTCGAGATTATGTGAGACAGGCTGGCATCTGTCATTTTTGGCTTTAATTAAAACTCTATCTTTCATAATTACGATGCGAGGAGGTTAATTAATGCTTATCTCCACTGCTGTGAGAACATCATACGGATTAAGACCTGCTGTTTGAAGGCCTAATTATGAATGCATGCATAAACAAAAGCGAAGCTTTAACAGAGAAACAAAGCAAAAGCACTGGAAAAGGTTTTTTTTTAATTTTATTTAGTAAGAGCACTGAACTGAGCTTTCTGAGGCAGATGTTATAGATACAGTAATCTGCATTCCTATAGTTCTAATTATTAGCCAGGAACACGTAACACAGGGATCAGAACTGTGGCTGGAAAGTAACTCAAAACTTGCATTTGTTTGGGGAGGATCTTGACTTCAGATGCGCACACTGTGAAGGGAGCATGCAGCACAACAACACCCCCTTGTGGTCAAGGATGATATTGCATGCACCTACATTTGCCTCATCTGCTATACTCTCAGGGATTTGTCTTTGAGTTTAGCAATTCTATTGTCCGCTGTCTTATAGAACAGGTGAGTGGACACCGAGGGGCCAATGACCTTTATGCAAGAATCCTCGACTATGTACAGAACGTCATCAAACAGGAAATTCACATCTTCGCAGATCTGAATCAGTTTCTGTTTCTCGGCCTGCTCCTCCTCGTCATAGTAGAGCTGATGAACTCTTAAGGAGGACTGCCAAAGGTCCACCAGAGTGCTGAGTTTTATCAGGGCCTGATGGATCCTCGAGGCTGACTTGGAGGTTTGCTTCTCAGTCAACAATATCTGCATGAGGTCGACTCCTTCAACGCACTCAAAGGACGCATCGACACCTCTCAGGCACCTGTCTAACTCCTTCTTGTCAAATTTTTCGATGTATCTCAATGTGTATGAGTCGACAAATATGCTCGTATCCTCAGGATCCTCTCGACAGACTGCAGGCAGCTCTTCTGTATCCTGAGCATCGCTCTCGGAGGACTGCGAGACATCTTTGAGTCTGGTCTGGGGGAGCTCAGCAGTGACGGCTGAGCTGCTCTGATCTGATTCCTTCAGATAGTCAGTGCTGCTGTACTGGGAGCCCAAATGATTCTCTCCTCTGATCTTGGCTGCTGAGACTCTGTCTGGTCTGCTGTGTTTTTGGGAAACATCACCTTCTAGTGCCTGTTTTGCTGATTTTTCCTCTGCAGGGAGCAGGCCGAGGCCAGATAAGGGAGATCTAATCCTTGCATTGATCTCCCCTCCGAACGCTTGTCTGGGGTTGGCCTTTGCTCCCTCGGTTCTATATTCTGTGGGCATTTGGAGCCTGGACTGAGATCTCTGCTCCTCTTCATCACTGTCTGTGCTCCAAAAGCTCCCTCCAGCCGGACTCCCACAGGAAACATTTTGCCTCGAGTAAGTCTTTTGAGTTTTTGCATTTGAGAGCGGGGTCTGGACTTTACTTGCCTCACCTGTGGTGTGCAGCGGTGTTGATAAGCTGTTTGAGCTCGCAGGCTCCAGCTCAGCTTTAGAACCGCTGCAGCTTACAGAGCTGACACACTCGTGATGAGATGTTACCCTGGCGTTAAGAGGAGTTTCTTTTAGTTCAACGGCAGCAGTTTGGGCTGAGACTGTGGACTTAAGCTGGCTGGCCCTGCGGATGAGGTCCTCTCTTAGGGCCTGGAAGGCAGCGAAGGGCCCCTCAATCGTAGCTTTCCTCTGCTGGAGCAAAGGCTGGAAACGTAGCGACCTGTGAGCTGACTGCAGGCTCTGAATGAGCGAGGCTTGATCTCTGCCGAATACGGAGAGATCGATCGTGGCACTGGAAACATAGAGGAACACCTGCAGCACAAGAACACATTCAAATCTATATCTTATACCATGTGATACTTACGTACACTATAAATTAGATGGTCATACTTACATCTCTGGTGAAGGGGAACACAGTGAGAACGTAGTCTTCAGGAAACTCGCTGTCCGCCATGATGTGTTGCTCTTTTTGCACCACCCTCTCTGCATCTGCCAAGAGGATTGTAGTGTTCTGCTATGGTCTCCACCCATGTCAGCATTATCATGATGCTCGTCACTTTTTTCACAGAGAGCTCATGAAAGCCGAACTCTACTCATTGCGCTGCTGATGTTGGCCTGCTCGTGACAGGCTATGAATCTGTGACGAATTAACCCACTCATCAGCTGTGCATACAAACAAGCGGCGCTCCATGCAAATAAATGCTTGATTTATACTTCACCTCTCCACACAACCCACTGGGATATTCCCATGGGAACCGCAATGCATCCCCATGGCAACCAATTATAGCAGAAAACAGGAGATGTGTTAAGCAATGGCTGCTAAAATACAGCTGCTTTAAGGCCCTAATGTCTTTTCATTCCACTGATGAGGTTTGTGCCTCTCAATTGTTACCATTACATTTAAGTCACCAATAATGAGCATCTGAATTTCTACAAATGAAGTCGAGGTTTAACTATATTTGAAAAACCCAGAAGCTGCTGATCATCTGAGTGGTAAAAAAAATTAAATCAGTTTATCAGTTTGCTCCTGTATCTCCTGATTCAGGTAGTTGGCACGTACGTACACGCTTGCTCTTTTAGTGAATCCTTAGCAGAAATATTTAGCATTAAAGTGAATGTAAAATATTGGAAAGAAACATCATTATAACTGATTTTACTTATTTCACTGTTCGGGTACTTCTTTATGCTCATCTCTGTGACATTTACATGTAATATTACATTAAACACAGAGCAGGCACAGACTAGGGCTCATGTTAATGGATACGGAAGCGACCCTTAAAGTTGCCTGTTTTTGAATGGGGTTCGGCGTGTTAACAACAGCCAGCTATTAAGTTGTTGTTATGAACTTATGTACTTCAACTTGTGCTCCTCAAAGTGGAGACATCTTAAGAGACACATGAAACTATCATTAGCTTGTGGACTGTTCTTGGTTTTACCTCCAGCTTCGTCAAAAGTGACAAACGCAACTCCGTCCATGTCGGTGGGATATCGGACCCCCTCGACGTCTCCGCCATGGCTCCTCCTGCGGGTTTGGAAATGAATAGTCAGCTTGTCAATCATCCTGCTGACGGGGAGCACGTCGGGCACACCGGACACAACCACGGTTCTCATCTCACTCCAGGAGCCGGCCTCCATTTCGGCTGCAGACACGAAGGCTAGCAAACATCTCAGCTAGCGGCTTTCCACGCCGTTACCTCAACAGTCATTTTCATTTTCACTCCGCCTGTGTTAGTTACACACTGTAGGAACAGCATTTGTCCACCAGGTGTCTCTGTTTCTCTACATTTCCCTCCCTAACAGAAGGGTATTCAAAATGGCTAATTTATGCAGCTGGAAATTAGGCTACTAAGCAGAGCAAATATCCCTTCAAATGCCCAAAAGGCAGACACACAAACTCTGCAACAACATTTTCCAAACAGTTGCCTCATCTGTTGCTATTTTCTCTCACGCTCAATGAACATCTTGCTCTGAGGAAGACCCTGAAATTGCTGGCTGGATAAGCGCTCGCCTTTTCGCTTGGAAAAAGTTCCGTCAACACGTGTGGTGCAAACATTTATTAGAGTCAAACAAACAAAAAAGAAAAAAGAAAAATGAAAGAAAAGCCACACCAGACACAGAGCACCTCTCATGATTCACACAAACAAATCCCACCCCCCACCCCCCTGAAAAAAGAAGCCAAATAGAGTGACAAACTCGATTGCATTTTTCTTGTGCATATAAACATTTTAATTAAATATAAAAGAAAGTGGCCTGGCCGAGTGCAACAAACAGGTACGAGGGGGTTGATAAAAGAAAATCCAGGCCCTGTCCGACACCATCAAACATCCACCTCCTTCATCACTTCAGTGCAAATCCAACATTCACTGTGTATCAAAGTGACTTTAAATAATTCAGGTAGTATATCTATTATTCAGTGTTTATTATTGTATGGGCTCACATTGTACAAGTGCTGCTGCGTGTTATTGTTGGGAGCATGTCAAACGAGAGAAGAAACCCGCTCTGCTGCTCAGCTTCATGAGTCGGTGGCTGGGACACAGATGATGGAAGTATTGATGAAATGTTAAAACACCAGTTTTGATACGAGTGCTCGGTCTGAATGCAACGATATTGTAAAGAAACCCAATTTCACAGGTCTAATTCTCTAAAGTGGACACAAAAACTGGAAGCAGGAACAGGTAGATTATGTGTGCGATTGGTGCTGTCACACTCATACACCTGCTATTAGAAAGAACCACAGTGGAGTCGCGAACAGATGGCAAATGAACCCTGAAGCTCTCCAAACACTTTTCATCAGCAAACTAGACTTTTAGAATAAAGAGGGGCCTCGAGTTGAGCTCAGCAGCCATGGACGCGTCTCACAAACAAAAACAAACTGGTAGGTGGTGCTTGGTTTCCACCCTGCGCAGACCTGTTGGCCAGAAAACAAACAAAAAAGATAAAATGAACTAAAACTAAATAAAAGTCAACATTCATTCTTCACACATTGGATACGGCTTTTGATTTGGAGTCTGGGACTAAAACCGAGACAGTCCAGACCGAGGCAGCAGAGGCAGGTGGTTGGATGTGCGTTCATGTGGCGCTCCTCAGGTGCACCGAGATCTTAGCAGCTATGAGCCGGCTTTGTCCGAGTCGCACAGCTCCCCTTTGTGTCTGGTACTAGTTCGGAGTTTAAAGGTAGCCTGGGGGCCGCCGTGGTGGAGCGCGGAGCTCGGGGCAGCGAATCTGGAGGGAAGCATGGAGAAGATGGAGTATGATGAGGCCAGGTCCCCGCTGGGAGCGTCTCTGGTTGTGCTGCACAGCCGGGGCCGATGATCCGACAGCCGCTGGATCAATTCGCCCCCTTTGCAGAGCTCTGCCAGGAGGTGGTGGGAGTCTGCACAGCTGATCCCCTCCGGAGGATCTGTCACTTCCAGGATCTGACTGCTCACTGCAGACACACACAGACAGCGCTGTGAGCAGCGGAGCCAGTAAATAAAACAACTGTCATGGGTGAAGAGAAAAATCAGACCTGCACCATCGGGAGGCTTCAATAAACTGCTGCTGTCAGCCTAAAAGCTTGAGGTGGATGGACGGTCCAACCTGCCGCCGTGCGCTCGAGCAACATGATGTCACCATATTACTCAGATTCTGTATTTTCAGCTTCCAGATATTATCGAAAGTGCACGATGCTGCTTTTCTGATTTTCACACAGCGTGACATTTTCGAGGCAGCGATGTAAAGTTGAACTTTGCATTAACGCACACGAGCCCCCATCCTCGTTGATTGCGCTAATGGGATTGTTGACACGAGCGCCTGAATAATGCAAAAAAATAACTGGGCGAGTGCAAAAAATACGACGCCATATTTGAAATAATCAGCACATTTCTGTCGGCACAATACCGCCGGGGCTGCAGGTTCCACTGCCAGGTGTGAATTCTGCCCTGTCTGTGATTTATTCTGCTTACATCCCCAAACACACGCTTTCTCCACAGTTACGGAGCGCAGCAAGCATATTTTGACACAATAAAAACCTGATGTGATTTCAGTGAATCTGCTAAACAGGCTACACAGCAGCTGACTTTATCATGTGATGAAACTGATGACTTTCCCTCTCTGATTGACATCTGCAGCCTGATGTTTCACCGAAGGCTGCTCGGCTGAATTCCAATACAAAACCACCTTCATATTTTACCAGGTTTATATTTGGTGCTTCTCTCTGTGGAGGGAAGGTCAAATTTCGGTCATGACTGCTGTTAACTTGAGGTTCACTAAACTCAAGCCTCCCTCTGGACTTCCTATTACCTGCTTCACCTACACTGAGATCTGAAGACAGAGGTTTCCTGCTGGCCTTCCTCCCATGACCGCTACGCCAAACCCCCAGTGGACCCTGAGGAGAGACAGGTCAGCTGTTATTTGTGGAAGGCAGGGAGGGATGTTTGCTGTATAAATCCTGAAGATTCCCTGATATTTATATAGTAAAACTCTAAAACAGCCATCATATGAGCTGATTTTAAGCATTCTATGAACAATGCGCAGAATAATCAAGGCACAAACAACATATTTTACTAAAGAGGGAAAACTGCAGGCTGAGAAAACAACTTTGAGAAGACTTAAAAAACGTTCAAATCAAGAGTAATAAGTGCTGTGTGTGTGTGTGACCTGGTGTTTGGCCACCATGTGGGCAGTGTGGATCAGCGGAGGTCTGATGGCGGGTTTGTACTGCAGAGGCTGGCCCAGTAGAGAGTAGTGTGCTTCACCTAGAGGTCACAGCCAAAACACACAGTTAGCAAAATGAGTGAAATTTCGGATGAGTAGAAACAACAACCTGAGTTTCCTGAGGGAACGATGGGACATTTAAAGAATTATATTTCATATAAAAATTATAAGTTCTAAAACATAATGTATTTGATCAAACTGAAATCTGTTTTGTGATTATAATTATTATAATTACAACAACCTAGGCCTCTTTGTAGCACCGAGCTAACTTCAGCCAGAAAAGCAGTTTCTAACTAAGCTAGCTGGCTAATTTGATAATTCCTGCAATACAGCCAAGACATAATCATGAAGGCAGCTGCTTTAAAAACATTAATTTTTAACTGTGCCTATAAATCTGAAAAATGAAATCAAAGATACAACATTTGTAAGACAGAGTGCTAAATCTTATTTTAAAAGCACGCTATAAGGTGTTTAATAGGGAAGTGAGCCAACTATAAATATTGGAGTCATCTCAGGGCTTTACATTTACAAATTCTATGGCCTTCACAACAACAAATATCAAGTTAGCCAACTTAGCGAAGCTGAGCTAGCTACTGCTACTCTGGCGCCACCTAGCTACGAAGACGACAAGGCTGCAAGCTAACAGAAGTACAGACTAACTTACAAAAAGAAAGATTTTATGAAGATTAATAAAACTAAATATGTAATCACAACTATATAAACTACTTAATGGCTGCTTACTGTTCAGTAACAGCTAATCCTTGCACCAATCAGAAATGACCTACTCCAATTTTCTTAGTAACTTCGCCACAAAATGCACACTGAGGACTGAGGCGCAAAAAACACCCCCATCAGTTTCAGTCAGCCTGCTGTGCTGGTCTTTAATGCATTGTTCTGTGTCTGTGAGTAAACGCCCTGGTGGCCCATGCGTCTCTGACCTTGTCCACTGTGGCAGAACGCTGTAGGGAGCTGCGGGTGGTGGGCCATGACAGGGATGGACGAGATGCCTGATGGGAGGCCCTTGACGCTGGGCGGCTGACCTGGCAAGGGAGTGAGTGCCGGAGACGAGGGCAAGCTGCTCTACACACAACACACCGGCAGTGCGGCGAGAGATTACGGGGAGGAACACAAACACTTTCATTCAAAAAAAACAAAAAAAAAAAAACACAACCAGCCATCAGTATTTCTCTCTTTGGAAAAGTCATTGCGCTGTTCAAGTCGTTGCTTTAATGTACCATTCCATCCACATTAGTCCCCCTAATGTACCATTACACCCTAATGCTAAGGACTATTTTCTCCTCATTTTCAGGCTACGCCAGCGTTGATTTCATTTGCAGAGCCTATTTACTACGACATTTAACCTGCCTGGAGAGCCGGGGAGGCTGGGTTTGGCTCGAGGGGGCAATTCTCACGTCACTGTCAGACTCCGACAACCAAACTAAATTGGCTTTCAAATTGCTTCTTGTGACCGTCTTAACTTTCTGACACGTACCATATTGTCCTATGTGGCAAACATTACCTGAGCAAATTTAGAATTTAATTTAAAATCATTTGGAAATTGCTGTTGTCACGTCAAAACCTCCAGGCCACTGAGCTAATTAAATCTTTTCAAAACCGTGAGACAAGTTTTTAAAAGGTTGTAACTACAATATTTTCACTTGACAGCACAAAAGTTCAATTTCATTTTAACCACTGTCTGCAAAGTGTTTTTGTTTTGAGCGATTGTCTTTGCCTAATCGATGCACTCGGGCAGCGTTTGTACCTGGGTGTTGTCTGGAGGCGGGGGGAGCTCAGCGGGCCTGCGGCTGCGCTGGTGCTCGGTGCCCGGGTGTTTGTAGTTGGGCTGCTTCCGCTGGCAGGGGGAGAGGGCCCGGGGCTGCTGGCAGGGGGGTGCTGTCATTTGCAGCATCACCATGCCGCTGCTGGGGCCCGGGGGTAATAACCCTGCACACACACACACCAAAAATAAAAAAAAACAGGCTAGAATTGAAATATAGTATTGACAAGAGGCAAATCAGGTCAGGCAGACATGGCGAAACACTTAATGCTGCTTATTTTTATTCAATTCATCACATAAACCCTTAATTTATGCACCAAAGTAAACTGACAGACTGAATGTGTTTTCGCCCCAAAGCTCGATTTCAGCACTTTTGTTCAGCTACACACCTCATCAGCGAAACACCGTTAGCCGCTGAGCAATTAGGTTTTAAGTGCCTTGATTATAAGGGCACAACCGTAGTGGCAATAACAGCCTCCATTCCCTTTTCCTGCTAAATCCTCTGCGATGATCCGGGAGATCCAATTATCTTATTAGTTTGTGACGCATGAACGTGACTGATGTGACTTTAAAAAAAAAAAAAAAAACGAAAGAAAAAAACCCATCAGAGGTTGACAAGCGAATGAAGTAAAAAAGCAAAACAAAACAAAATATCCTATATAATTAACTTGTGTTTACATGAAGCTCACATGAGGTGGAAATCTTCCTGCGAACTTTGCACAGCTGACGCCACTGTTGATTTATGAATTAATGCCCAACAACAGTAGCAAGGACAATGAATATTTGGACTTAATCTGCAGATTATTTCTGGCCCCGGCCTAGCCAATTAAAAATGTTTACTGGTGACGCTGTAGGTAAGGCCGTCGCGAGACCTTCATCTGACCTCATTACTGACGGGTTGGAAATGATGGCTCCCTCCATTGCTCTCCCATAATAATCAGACATGAATAATAAAGGTCATTAGTGAGGAGACTGCCCCACCTGAGCTCTCCACAGAGATCCTGTGAGCCCGCGAAAGGCCAATACTAAACGGGGGATACATGAAAAGATGAGTTATTAGGGTGATTTTTATTTATTTAAACTTCACAGCAAATGATTCAGACTTTCATCTACCAGTCTCCCAATTTACCTTCTGTATTTATCTATAGACTGCTATGCTAGACTGATATTAGCTCCATGCCTCAGTGAGCTTTAATATCTGTCATCTACCTATTCATAGAAGCATTTTAAGTTGTAGTGACATAAGTAAAATAATAGAATTTCTCTCTGTATGCAAAGGACGATGCATAATGCAAAAATGTCTTCCCCCTTTTAGCACACTAGTTATTAACATAATACGCAGACAGAAGAAAAATGGCCTCCTTGGGTTACAAGATAGTTGGACTGCAGCGACTACAGTGCATGCAAATGCAAATACACACAGCTGTACATGTACAGAAATATGTAGGAGTACACATATATTCACACATTAATAATAATATACTTTTGTCTTGTAGAGAACAGCAAGGAGTTTGATGCTGCTGCTAAACATGTAGGACACTTCCTTCATTGTAATCATGATAAATTAAGCAGAGAATCACTGTTTAGGAGCAGAGACAGTTGGGAATATTCTTACTTATAGTATTCAATTTAACCACGCCAAACCCTGTGATAATCTATCCCAATACAACCACTGGAGCAGAGCTTGCGCTGGAGATGCCTCAATGATTTCTTACTTTAATCGTTTTCCACTGTACCAAACAATATTTTGACTGAGTTGTTGTCAACATAACAGTAGCAGTGGTCGACCCACTAGCTGTTTAATCTGTGCGCAGCTCCGGAGGAAGAGGTGGATGTGCAAATCACTTTCACTTATCCAAACTCCAGGGAGCCGTCATCACCACGCCTCACTGTTTTTCATTTTGAAAATCCGGAGTGTAAATCTAATCACGCGTCGGACGCACATACAATGGCAGAGTAAACCCAGGGAAGATTATTTCATTAAGAAGCCCGAGTCGTAGCTATGAAGGAATACATTCTGCAGTTATTGACACTGAGAGATGAGGAAAAATACAGAATGCCGGAGCGCTGGCACTGATGGGGAATCTCCAGGGTGGCTAATGTCAGAGACTGAAAATATCCTCACTCTCCTGCGTGATCCTGCTGCAGATCACCGTGTGTTTGAATCCAGAGCTCGGCTGTGGTTTGGGTTTCAGAAGGGGAGCGTACCTGCATACTGCTGGCCTGGGTGCTGCTGGGAGACGCAGGGGGACGAGGTCTGAGGAAACTGGAGCTGCTCCATCATCTGGGCCGGCAGGAAACTCACTGTGGAACTGTGACCAACACACAGAGTAAACCGAGGGCTTTAAAACAGGGTTTCTGCAGGGTTCAAGTTTAATTCAAGGCTTTTTCAACATCACAGAAGGCAATTTATCCCCGTTTCACAGGCATATCAGCCAAAGTATGAAAGGCATCACATTCCTGTCAGTACATCCCAGCAGAATGGAACAATTAGTGCTGCAACCACTCGCTGAGGGACAGAAAATTAGCTGGCAACTATTCTGATAATCAATTAATTGTTTACTGTGCTGTAAAATAAATGAATAAATTAAAGTTCCAGCTTCTCAAATGCAAGAATTGTGGCCTGTCATTGACTTACAGTTTAGTAGATTTGAATATAATTGGGTTTTGGACCACTGCTCAAACAAAACAACACAATGGCTGACATCAACTTTGGCTCTAGGAAACTGTGATGGCCAGTTCTGACCGTTATCTGATGTTGTTTAGACAAACTGATTAATCTAAAAAAAAATAATCTGCAAATGAAAAGCCCTAAATGCAACATATCCTCATAACATTGTTAATTAATCTTTAAACATGACTTAAATCTGGATAAGCAGCAGAAAATGGATGAATGGATGGATTAAATGATGAAAAAAGATTTGTCAAACTCTGCCGATACCGTGTTTAAGTATTTAAATGTTGCAAAATTTGTCACTGGAAGTGCTTCTAGCACTCCAGAACTTGAAGAAAAAGACGTCCAATACGACGCTCACACCTAAGTGGGTCTTAAAAATCACTTCTAAACCTGCACAGACGGAAATCTCCAGGAGCTCTGAGATCTTAACGCTGCGGTTGGGGTATTAAATTTGAAATTTAACTTTAAATCCATCTGCACGGTAGCTGCACACTGCTCTGTAAGCAACCTGCCTGCAGGGACTCGCGTACAGCTGGTGAGAAAGCAGGCTGCAGGTGGACAGTCGGCCCTCGTGGGAGAACACGGAGCCGCTCCAACACTGTCGCATAAATCATTTCCACACTGACTGCCCTACAAACGCAGCCTCATTTTACAGCTGGGACAATGAGAGAGTGACCTCTGCTCGCATGTATGTGTGTGTGTTTGTGTGTGTGCCTTTGCATTGTTCTTCTGCAGGTGATGACTGCGTACATGGCTGTGTTCATGTCTGCCGTTTGTTATGTATACCGGCGTGCACAGCGGTCCCAGTAGTGCTACACTCACCAGTATCCAGATTGATTGGGTCCATGGAGGTAGAAACTAATTACGTGTTTTGCTTTCTGTGAACTAGTTCTATCAATCAGCTTTATAATGAGAGAGAACACGACGCTCCACACTACTCCACACCAGCAGAGTAATGGAGGAAACCGACTAAAGCTGCATTTGAGAGGGCGTCAAGAGTCGACATTCATCCGCTATACGAACACCCGGTTCACCAAAAGCATCGCGGTAATAACCTCATTTTCCCCCCACGGTGAACAAAGATGACCTTGGCTCGGAGCGGCTGTGGGGATTCACTCATCAGGCCTATAAATAAGAGGCACCTTCAGGAGTGAGAAGCAGCATCAACTACCTGCAAATCGGTTTCTGGGACAAAGTACATCTACAGGCGAGCTCATAATTTCACCTAAACCTGATTAAAGCAGCTTCAGCTATTCGACGCTGTCATTGGAAAAGGATGAACATAAATCAGAGGAAGTTTATTATCAGTGTATACATGACTTAAGTTCATTTAGGAGAAAAAAAGCTGAAGCAGAAAACACTATTAACTCTATTTAACATTTCATACAACTGCTTTAGGCCTTTAGAGTCATCATTAAATGGATCGATGTGAGCTGGGTTATTAAAAAAAAATCATGTTAATGCCAAACATAAACGTGCAATATTAACTAATTACTCCCATACATCAAAGTATTGATGTGCATGTAAACTGCTGTCTTGTCTTATGCAATAAAGCAGCATAAACATACAGCGATTTGGTATTTCAACCTAAAAACTCAATCTAAAAACATGTGCAGAGCAAAGACGGTACCTCATGGTGGTGTGCTGGTTCGGGGGGAGCAGGCTGTAGCAGGGCTGCATGCCAGCAACAGCCACTGCCCCCTGTCCTGGCTGACAGGACACAAACACCGGCTGCTGGTACGTCTGCTGTGGCACAGAAACCTGCTGCAGGAAAAAAAAAAAAAAAAAAAAAAAAAAAAGGGGGAGAAATGGGAGGTGAAAATGAAAATCAAGCAAATGAAGCCACCAGAAAACAGAAACTGGCTTTGCTGGCTAATTCCAGCACATATACACAACCGTTAGATCATTTCTAGAGGTCGGGCAAACACAATAAATGTAAATATGTATTCATTTCTCAGCTGAATGACAAGAAAAAAAACACACAAACAAAAAACCTTTGTGTGTTTTGAGATATTCGTTCAATATGAATACAAGCGTAAGTGCTCTTAGCATCGGGGAAAGTGCTTTTCTGTGACACCAAAGACTGTTTTGAGTGAGCACTTCAGTTTTGCATTTCTCGGTTTGATATTTTAAAATCCACTGTGCCACAGCATCTGTACTTTCCTTAATGTGAAGGACAAATAACTCAGACGTCTACTCCGGCATTCTCTGGCCAATAGGTCGCTGCACAAAATGCCACCAGCCACACGGGAATGTACTTCACCGAGTAATCTATTGGCCTATAAAAATACAACAATGGCTTGACAATCAGTCAGCCTCTATTCTCTGCTAACATCGAATGCACGCTCTTATTTTTGAAGCTCTCCTCTCTCCCCGCGCCTTGATACAGAGCTACTAGCAACAAAGGTCTCAACAACAGCAAATTTCATTCATAACAAAATGAACTGAAATGTCGTTTTCACTTTCAGACCGCTAATCTCTGTCTGACACTGTCTCGTCATCACAATACCTGATAAGACTGCATTGGAGGGTACTGGACCATCATGCCTTGCATCTGGTTGCCCATATTGCTTTGCTGGTTGCCAGTGAGAGCGAGGTTGGGTGTTGGCTGCACGCCCACTATGGTCTGGTAGCTGGACGCTGGGTTTGGCATCACGGCTTGGTGCACTGAGGCAAAATGAGAAAGGCACAATACTGTGACCGAATGAAAAGAGACTCCTGATAGGAACACTGATAATAACAAGACACGATTAATATTCATGAATCCTAAGCGACATAGCCAAAAGATGGCACTAATACAGCCTTAGTTAGAAAGATTTTGACAAGGAAAATACTTGAGAGTTGTTAGATTTTAAAGGAAATGAGCTGCTTGTGAGAAGAACAACAGAATGAGGAAGTCTGGGTTCGGCTCGAGGAGTTCAGCTGTTACAGCGAAGCAGGTCTGAAGCACTTGGAATAAATGAGAAAGTCAATAAATTTGATTTAGCTTGCGGTGGCCTGGACCTGCAACCTGAGCAGCCGAGCCGCTCCCCTGCCTGCGCTAAGAAACAAACTTCCACTTCAACAAGTGATGAAGTTCAAGGGGCAAACAGAGAATGGGAGCACGCTTCAGCAGAACTGGTTAAAAATGCATTTGGAGCGGCCAAAGAGAGCGACACCCAAAAGACGATACAAAGTCACACAGATCCCTCCATTTTCTAATGGCCTGAAATGGCGGCACTTCATTCCTAACGGGAGGGGCAGAGAATCGAAACACTTAAATGTCAAGGTGACAAAAAGAGACATTTGAAAATACTGTCCCTCGTGACACACACATGCGGTAATCCGAGTGACAAAGGAGAGGACGTCCTTTTGTGAAGGTGTCTTTACAGTCTGCCGCCCTGGGAGAAAAGTACAACTAGACAATGAAAGTGCTCCGAGAGGAACAGAGGGGGAAAGGACTATTTTTATCCACCCTGTTCTCCCCACCTTCACTTACAAACCAAGCATGAAATGGCCGTAATATCAAATTTTTCCCTTTCCAGCGGGCAGCAGATTGTGACTTCTTCACTCAGGAGATTCCCTCAATATCATGCAAGTGCCGTGGACCATCCTGTGGCACCCTCCACCCTGCGTCGCCTGTTGCCGTGGCGACGTCGCTGTACGTCCGGCAGGTGAGGAGTGAGGGGCTGAAAAAGAGACCGGTTCACTGTGAGATTCATAGAGACCTCTCAGACAGCGTCCCGGCCCCGCTTCCCGCCTCTCAGGCTCAACGTCCTCTTTGGTTTAAAACCATGATTAAAAAACATGAGAGACACCATTTGAGCTGAAAGGAATCCAGCCGAAGGCCCCAACTAAAAAATTCAATACAACAAACAGCTGACTAAACCTGTTCATTCGACCCTAAACAGACACTGCAGGGTTTATATCCAGCGTCCAGTGTTTCAGCCTGCTGTAGGCTTTTGTACTGTTTAGTAAAAACTCATCTTTTTAATGCTGCTTTGATCTAAAGGACACTGTTCAAGGCAACGTTTGGACGTACAAGCTCTTCCTCAGGCCTTTTCTGTCTCTTACATACGTTGTATGTGTTGTAGTACAAGCATGGCGTCAACCGACTCTGGCACTGTTCAACAATAAAGAGGAGGGAAGACAAATCCTTGAATCCCTTCGCATATAATACAAGCTGCTTTCCCAGAATGACCATGACCGAAGCTGAAGCCCCGTGGTGGTGGTGGTGGTGACTGTCTGATGCAAGTGAGTGGAAACATTCGCAGGTTTCTCTGTGGACACCGACTGGGCCATCAGAGAATTTCCACTGATAACTTATTTATTATATGTGCAATGCATGCCACTGTTTCTTCACCTTTAGTTGGTCTTATATTTTTTTATTTAATTAATGCAAAAACAGACGGGAGACAAGTCTTTTTTTTCTGATTCCCTGAGAAATAATTGCTGTCCTTTGCCTTTGTAGGTCAGCTTCATTTGTCCGCTGTCTATTCCCCAGCTCCCCAGCAGGGAAGCCGCATTTGCAGCCTACAGATGACAGAATAGTGCCGCAGCCACTTACACAGATGTGTGTGTGCACCAGTATGTGTGTGTGTGTGGCTGTACAAGTCACAACCATGCCAACGTCACATCCAGTTAAATGTGTGTGTGTATGTGTGTGTGTGTGTGTGCGTGTGAGAGAAAGAAACACCGAGCAGGAGCTAACAATCTCCACTCCTGTGGCGAAGAAGAAGACCAAGAAAAGAAATAAAAAAAAGAAGTGGATGACTCCCGGGGAGACATCTGAACTTGTGAAAACAAACAAACAGAGAGGAAAGAAAGGGAGAATATTTGTCCTTCAGTAGAGCCGTCGGACTGCGGCTGGCATAGCTCCCTTGTGAAGAAACGCACAAGAACAACAACAGCAACAAAAACAATACTCTCTAAGAGCTGAAAGAGGGAAGTTAACAAAGTCTATTGATAGAGGACGGCTCTTGATACAGCAGCGAGGCTGAGCTTTGCTCTTGACGCCACGAAGTCTGGAAATTCAAAGAAAAATCGGTCCCTTCACATCAGAGGCTGCAGACCTCATTTATTAAAAATGTCCTTTGATTTGTCTTTAGATCCAACATGCAACTATTTCAAAGCCTTGTTTGAATAAGTTGCAGCCTTGGTTCATCACAGAAATCTGGAGGAATGGAGGGTAAGGTGCCCTGCTGTTTCTCGGTATCCAGGTGTGTTTGTCATACGACGCAGCTTTGAACTGGATTTAATGACTGTTTAAGTATAAAATAGCCCTTTTTTGGGTAGAAAGCCTTTTTTTGCTGAGGATACCTTAAGTAGTGTGTGTGTTTCTGTGAAAAATGAATCCATCTCAACAGGTCGTTTACAGTCACATTTTTGTCTGCTGCTGAAAATGCCAGTGTGACGCACATTCTTCAGGGGTCAAAAGGGGAAATAATCTGGCAGGTTTTCAGATGGCCGTGTTCATACCTTGTTGCTGGGGCAGGTTTTGGCTCTGAGGGCAGTTATAGGGCAGCGAGTTGATGGGGGGCCGGTAGTGCTGCTGCTGCTGCTGCTGGCTGGAGCAGTGGGGGTGGTGCGCTGAAGAGCAGTAACACGTGGACATCTGTAAGAGACGCATTAACACAGACTCAAGGACTGTGTGGCACATCAGCGGTCCCATTTGAATGCACTTCACAGCGACAGGAGAGACGAAGGATTAGTCATAAAGCTGGTTTCCACTGCAGGAGTGACTCATGACTGAGACAACCAACCGACAGATCACCACATTCTCAAACATTTATGTACTGCCGGTGTGATTTTAGATGTCCCTACCTGCTGGACAGGCTGTTGGATGTATGTGTGTTGCTGGAGCAGCGGCTGGTTCAGCGTGGACCCGGGAAAAGCAGCGGGGCCCGGGGTGGAGCTGGGATATGCATGGTTGGGGCCCGGGGTCTGCAGTGCAACGGCCTGACCTTGTAGCACCCCTGGGTGTCCTCCCGATGGTCCTGCCACCATGTAGCTAGCGACCTGCTGCTGCGGAGGGGCTCCCTGCAGTACCACAGAGGAGGGGTGGTGGTACACAGTGGGATAGTGGCGGGCTTCCGGAACTGAAGCCCCGCTGTCGCCAGGCTGCTGCTGCGCCAGAGTCATGTGACTGAACTGGGCGTTGAGGGCGTCAGGCTGGAGAGATAGAGTTAGACGGTAAATGCAACGCGACAAAAGAGATCACCATATACACATAAACATCCAGCACGAGGGCACTGACCATCAGAACCACTGCTTTTTAAGCATTAAATCTGCTCAGAATATGGATCAACACAACCACCAGGGACAGCTAACTTCTAAGCTAAGCGCTAAATCAAAGACATTTACTCCACTGACGTTCCCTTGAAGGTTTAAACAAATACAGATAGCTTAAATCTGACCAGGTCTGCAGAGACGAGCCGAGTGTAAAGCTAACTATTTTTTTTTTTTTTGCATCACCACTGCACGCCAGTTCAGGTCATTTCTGACATGTTGTTGGAAAAGTAGTGTTTTTAGTCATGGATTATTCAGTGCTAACATCTGGTGATGAATTAAATATTAATGGAACTTTCCACAGGCATAATTAGTCACAGAGGCATGTCTTTCGCTAAAACCAGGTCAAAAATGAGGTTAAGTGAATGCATGATCTATATATGTGGGGAATGGCTCCTGCTGGATTTACATACACCTTTCCACCAAAAAAAAACCCCTGAACTGAATATTTCATTGAGAGAGTTATAAGATCTGTATTGAAGTTTGTAAAGGTGAGATAATGCTGTGCTTGATTTTCAATATTTAACCGTTAAGACAAACCTCCAATCATGTAGAGCTACACTGAACATGAACACCAAACTCAGCTTGCTAAATTCATAATTTAAGACAATGCTAACTTTTTATAGTAGTACAGAATGTAGGTAATAATGTAGCTAGATTTTTAATATATCACAGAAGATTACTTATCCAGGAGCTCATTTAAAGGCACATACATACAGTGTGAAGACCTGGGTCAAAATAGAGCTCAGAGCATTTCTTTAGCTCGACACCAACTGTGCAGACTTTTTGGACATCTGTGTCAGAGTTTAATTTATTAATTTAACTGCTCAGAGAAAAGTCTATAAATAAACTCTTAATGAGCCAGGTCTGACAGGAGATGGAGCGGGGGAAGAATAATAAAATGGAAGAAAGTAGTTCTGTACCACAGTGTACTGTTGGTTAGGACAGACGGGCAGGAACTGAGAAGGAGGAAGAGGAGGAGGAAGAGGATACGAGACCGTTTGGTTGTGGACAGGCTCAGAGGACAGCTGGAGAGGAGGACAGATCAGCTGAGGAGGGAAGGGGAGAAGAAATGGACAGAGGGACAGGAGATGAGACTGGAGGAAGGATGCTAGTAAA
This sequence comes from Chaetodon trifasciatus, assembly GCA_037975065.1. NCBI lineage: Eukaryota > Metazoa > Chordata > Actinopteri > Chaetodontiformes > Chaetodontidae > Chaetodon > Chaetodon trifasciatus. Next base: position 717,494 of record JBBMOE010000048.1, on the reverse strand, counting down.
ACGATGGGAGCCTCAACTGACTGTTTGCAAAGCCCCACGAGCTAGCTAACAGGCTAACGTTAGCTCTTTGAGTTGGTTGAAAACACTGTCTCCAGGTGACTTTTAATGTTTACAGCTGATTTGTAAAAAGGTCTTCAATATGCACTTGGATATGGATACATGCATGGTGTGCTAAAATACTGAGGCTAAAGCTACACGTTGTGGGCAAAAAATTAGCATCTTCACAAGCTGATGAGCCATACTGACATGGAAACAAGCTGCATTGTTCTTGTAATGCAGTGTAGTTACCGCCAGTAAGGAAACTGCTGTTTGTTGTTGATTACCCTGTTTAGCTGCTTAGCTCACATACCGAGACACAGAGAGGTGATTTCCGTATCTTCAAACAGCAGATGTTTCAAGAGAACAGACTTTTAGGATGAGGATGAACTGTTTGTGTTCATGACGCTCTCTCAGAGGAAATGCTGGCTGGAGCAGCTGGACCGTACAGGTCCCCATGTCCAGTAAAGAGTAGCACAGAGGCACTACCATTACTTGCACTCTGATAAAGTACCATGTCGGACAAGCACACACAGTGCTTCAGTAGACTGCACTTTTTTTAATGTAACCTGTTGTCCCACATAATAATAGAGTATGAAATGCTCCATGGCCTTGGGAGAAAAAGCAGGTTACTAGTGTAGTTAGTTAGCTTGACAGGCTAATGATTGCAGTTTACATTAGAGCAGATAAACACACCATTTACTCAATTCTTTATGTATATATAGTATCACTCTTACTGCTTGTTTGACAGTGCCTCATGGTTGCTAAGCTATGATTGGACGATGGGGGGGGGGGTTATTAAACAGTCAATTAAGCTCCAGCCATTCTACTATCAGCTCCCATTTGAACACTACAAGTTAGTGAGGTTAGAGAAAGTTAGAAAAAAAAAACACTGTAGTCTTAACATGAATTCAGTGTGAATGAGGAAAAAGTCAAGATCCCTGCTGAAAAATGCCATCCCACCCACTGACCTGCGAGTGGAGGTGATTGGTTGGCTGCTGATGTGCTGGGGCAGCGATTGGCTGCTGTGGGGGTTTCCCCTGCTGTGGGTTCCTGCCAGCAGCCGGGGCAACAGTGGCCGGGTTATAAACTACAGTGCTGCCGTCGGGGTGGATGAAAGGCTTGCCTGTCAAATTAAATTCATGGGAGACCAGAAACCACAGTGACTCTAATAATTCAGCATCATACAAAAGGAAACACTTGAATTATGCTCCTCATGACAGGGAAGGACACACCCAAACATGGTCAGGGAGAGGAGAGTCAATGAGAATTAACAACCTTGGCAGTATATGAAGTTCAGTTCGTAGCCCAAAAGTGCACAACTGTGTGTTTGGCCCATGATGAATATTTACAGATCTCTCCCATCTGTTCTATGCATTTTGATCAGCGGGCTTTGGTCTGACTACTAATTTGACAGACAAACCCAGAGCAGCCCTGTGCCAACCTGTAATTCTGTCCTCAAGTCATGAATATTCATTAGCAAAGCAGAAAATTACAAGACAGGAAAAATGTATGTGGGGAAAAATTGACTTTGATTTAATGCAGTATGTTGGGCCACCAAACTCCGGCTTTTCATGTTCACACGCAGGCACCGTGTCACCCACCTGTGTGTGGGTTGACCAGAACGCTGCCGGGTGGTATCCCTGAGGCTTCCAGCGGCAACACATAATAGTTTGTTGCATCTGTAGCAGATGGCGGCTGTGAAGGGACGCTCTTGATCATCTCAGGGTGTCCAGAGCCTCTAGCGTCAGCAGCCGGGTGGATCAAGGGGGTGCTGGGGATGTTGGACCAGGATGAGGCTGAAACTGGGAGAGGCAGCTGGGGACGGGATAGCGAGCTGGACGAGGAGCCGACGCTACTGCATGATTCTGAACCTGAGTGAGAAGCGGAACAAAGAGATTAATTGTTGATTCAGACATTTCCCAGAATGCCTTTAAGATGGCACTGGAGAGGAGGAACACTGACTTGTTGCTTTCAGCCTGTCAGTAATTCATGAGAGTGGAAAGAACTGACGGTGACGATGAAGCTGTCGTGCGTCTTGCTAATAATGCAGCCTCTTCTGTGGCTGCATTGCATTCTGGTCTCTTGAGGCATCTGCTGACGGACAAATTGGTATCTACGCACCATATAATTACTGAATGTTGTGCAAAATGGCGGAGCCCTTGGTTTTTGGGAAGAAGACCTTGTATCGCAATCTGGTGTGCTGCGTTTTCCATGGCTTAGTTTCATCATGTAGCTACACTGGAAATATCACCATGATGTCACTTTTACACAGAAAACAGCTTTTCCTTTTAATTGTCCTTTTTGAATTCTGAAGTAGTTGGAGTAAGTAGCAATATCATGATATAAATATACCTTATTACAAGCAAATCTTACGTTTGTAAAAGTAGAGGATATTATCAGCAAAAGTTATGGTACTTCACAGCAAAGTATGATGCTTGACTGTTAAATATTATAGCATTTCAATGTCCTAGGGGTCGTGGTGAAACTAATTTTAATCAGACGTGTACATTTCTGTTGCACAGCTCAATGTAGAACAATGGATAACATTATATAAGATGGTTGCATGTCATCGGGAGAGTAATAAATAAGCTGTCAAATAAATGTAGTGATGTCAAATACCATGCAGGCAGAAACAACAGAATTCTCACTTCAGACTATTGATCATATATAAGCTTCCATGCTCAGGTAGCCATGGCATGCAGCCTGTTGCAGGGAAAGGTTATTTGAGGGCTTAGGAGAAGGGCAAAGGCAGGAGAACATGGCAGCGCAGCCAAGATGTCTCCTCGACTTATACTCCCAAAACACAAAGTGAGGGCAGCCAGCCGCCTCGTAAACAACTTAAAAAACTGCTCAGGCAAGAAGCCCGCTGCTGCTGCTGCCGCCGCCGCTACCTCTCAGGTGGAGGGGGAAAAAAAAGCAGAAGAAAAAAAAAAAACGACGACAGGAACTCTGCAAAAACAGAAAAAATGGCAGACAGAAACAGAGGCGGGGAACAGAATCGAGAGCAGAGGCCAACCAGGGATTTTCACCCAGCGTTTACTGAGATAAAGAAGCCAAACCCACAGTTCATCTAATCTCAGCCAGTCAGGTTACAAATGTATCATATTGTGGAGTAAGCACCTGCAGTTGGGGAGCAGCCCTAACTTCATCTCGGTGACTTGTGGCGCACTTCTGGGTGCTTAGGCTTATACATTATGCAGCAACTCCACACTGTTAGGTTTTACACTACTGCTGCTACAACACTTTTTTTAAGAGCCTCCTCCATCACCACGTTGCTGTATGGTGATTAGTTTTGACAGCTGTCCGGCTACAGGGCGGCCCACAGACTTTATTGACCACGGCAGGATGCAAACACTTGTTCTGATGAGACCTCAGGTTCCCCGAATGCCACAGGATTTAGCTCGGAGCTCAATATGCCTATTTGTGCTCCCCATTTACACAGTGCGCTGTCTAATTAGCTAATTTTTCCTTTTCATGCTGCGACAGAGGGTTTCCTATCCCCTGTCTGAGTGACTGATGGAATGAATTACATGCTCACGTCCAAGTAAGAGAAATTTCAGAACAGAGAGATCCCTTCATCTACAATATTGACTGCTACGCTTTTAAAGTGCAAGCAGAGGCAGGTTTTTCTGTATTTCGGGCTGCCTCACGAAAGTACTTTTCATTTAAAACAGAGTGAGGACATCCAGCATCTCGTCTCTGCCGTCTCTCTTGCCTGTTTTGGAGAGCCTCCCGGTGCTCTTGCTGCTGGCCGTGCTGTCCCCGCGGACGAGGCCGGGTGAGATGCCGCTGAAGCTGCTGGCCTTGGTGATGGCGGGCCGCGGGGCGAGCCGGTTGGAGCTGTCTGAGCTGTCGGTGCTGCTCCACGGCCGAGGCTCCCCGTGCCGCGGCAGCGTTTCCGTCTCGGAGCTGCTCTGCCGGCTGGCGCCTGAGCGACCGGCTCTTAACCTGGGCAAGAAGAGCGCACTTTAAATACAATTGTTTGTATCTACATAGAATCTAAAACACTAAATAATACAGACCCCATCTCTGATCATATCACAGTAACTAGAGCTGCAGATAGTGCTTATTTTCACCATCTATTAATCTGTTGATGAATCATTTGGTTCCAAAGTTGACATGTTGAATTGCTTATTTTGGGACCAACAGTTAAACAGCCCAAAGATATTTAATTTAACATGATAAATGCTAAAAAAAAAAAGCTAGCATCTATTTACATTCAGAAGCTAGAAGCAGAGAATTTTGGGCATTTTTGCTTTCAAAAAAATATAGTATCATACATTACAGTGGACATGGAACAGTGGGGGAAAACATAAAACCAACAGAAAATGTTTTTTGTTTTTTTTTTTTTAAATAACAGGCATATTTGTTTATTTCAGGATGATTTAATTTCTGAGATCTTAACACTGGTCTGCTGTCATCCTGGAGGACCATATTCAGCACTCATTCTTTGGTGGATTTAACTACAGCAAGACTCCACCTCCTCCCACCAAACATTACGCTGATGTATTCTTCAACGCATGATCATTAAAAGAAGACATTCTTTTAACAACGGTCACGTCGTTTAATTGGCTAGCTTTGGGCCGAACGGGCCGTCCCACACGAGGAAACCTGGGGAGAAAATCCCATTTAGCCGAAGCTTTCCTGAGCGGCGAAAACAAATCCTCAGCTCAGCACTCCAGCTCCTGAGCGAGCCGATTAAGGCAGACGGTGATTCAAAGGTTTCTCCTCTGCCTGCGGTCTCTGAAAGAGCTGAATGATGTGTGACTGGGGTGGGGGGTGCTGGGGTGGACATACCTGAACATTTGCCGCCTCTGTTGGGTGCTCATGCATGCGTCTTCATCCTGAGCACTGAAGGGAGGGGGAGAGGTATTACAGAACGCGCACTGACAAAATGAGATATCCACCATTTTAAAACATGACAGAGCGGCCTCTAATTGCTGCTCTGACAGCAAAACTATAAAAGTGATTGAACATTTAAAAGTAGAAGCTATCTGAGGAGCTTTAGTTCCATTTCAAGGGATGAAATTGGTTCTACTTTAGCCAATTAATTGACAATTCATCATCCATATTAGGCACAGCTTGCTGGAACCAAATTGTTACATAATGAGAGGTGAAGATAAGTCAGCGGTCATGAGATTAATACAATTTTACTACTTACCTTCTGTCTAGGATGAACTGATCTCCCTGTGGGTGGGAAGAAATTACAGAAAATTACAAGGGTTCAGAGAATTCATGCCACAGTTTGTTCTTACAGTTATCTCCAGCACTTGTCTTTGCATTTTGAGCTCTGCTGAAGGCTACGTTTCACGGCCCTGTGCATTAAAAAATCCAATTCATCAATAAGAATCACTAAAAACTTGTCAGCTGCTTGGACGCCGTATACCTGCTTGCAGGTCTAGTTAGAAATCTGACTTTATGAATTTGGCTCTGAATCAGAGCGACCCTGTCTGAAAATTCATAAATCCAGCAGTGGTAATTGGCAGCAAGAAATCTTCTGAATTTGCACATGAATAGAAACGACACAAAGATTTGTGCAACATGGCCCCCACCCCCCACCCCGCCTACACAAACAGCTCTCACATCATGTGCAAATATCCTTTCTCTGGCTCGCTGGTACTCCTCCTCCCTCTCCTCCATCGATTTGCTCCTCTTGTCAGCTTTCAAACGCATTCGAATCTGGCAAGGACACACACAGACACAGACACACAGACACACAGAGAGAGAGAGACACACACACACACACACACACACACACACACACACACACACACACACNCTCCTCCATCGATTTGCTCCTCTTGTCAGCTTTCAAACGCATTCGAATCTGGCAAGGACACACACAGACACAGACACACAGACACACAGAGAGAGAGAGACACACACACACACACACACACACACACACACACACACACACACACACACACACACACACACACACACACACACACACACAGGGACAGACACACATGCGTGCGCTTCTTTAGCACCAATGTCAGGGACGCCAGATTGTCCCACTCTTACCAACATGTCAGGAATGAAAGTGACAGCTTGGTGAAGAAAGAAAAAAAAAAATAAATAAATAAATAAATATATATATATATATATATATATTAAAAAAAACACCTACCGTGCTGTCTTCACGATCAAAGCTAGAGTTGTCTCGTTTGAGAATGTAGCGTTTCTGAAAATCGTCCGCCCTGTCATCCTTGATGTGCTCTGAGAATTTCTGATCGGGTCTGTCGGTGGGGGGAATTCATGAGAGTTTTAGTGGCAGCTTAATTTCAGGCAGATGCTGACAGCAACATATGCTAACCAACGAACAGGGCAGGCAAGCAACTGATGTGTCCATTGATTGCAGGAGCTTATGGACCGAGGAAATTCTCCACCAATTAACTGGCCAAGTGATAGTGTAGTATCATGAAAGTCCATTCAGTGCCCTCATGCAATGTCCACCAGTCTGGTCATACTATATTTCATGTCCTGCTTTGACTGATATAAGGTCAGTAAACTTGTAAAAGGAAAGAGCAAAGAAAGGCTCACATTCTTGTGTTGGTGGTTTTGTTGATCACCACTGACTTCCCACTGGGGTCCACATTGTGGTCCATGCCAAAGTAGGCTGCCACTCGATGTAACAGCATCCTGTGATAGGGCGTCATGGGTGGGAATTTTCTCTTTTGGCTCCTAGAAAGAGATGGAGAAAGTGGCTGATGGTCTACAGTTGAAATGTAAAGGGGAGAAGGGGGCCATCAGTCACAATCCCAGTCTGGAATGAGGAGTTAAAGAAGCGAGGGGCCGGTGCAGCTACGCCTGTTTCATCTGGTAGAAGTCTGTTGTTGTTTTACCTTGTAAGGACATATCTGCTCTTGGGTCTGTTTGGAAAATGTTTCAAAGTGCGTCTGAGTTCACTGGAGGAGAACTTTAAGCCCTCAGTAAACCTAGATCAACATCACTACACTGGTGAAAGTGATAAACTGAATTTTCCACACTTTCAAAGACACTGAGAGGAAAATGTGATGACCAGCACCCAAAGTTCACAGAGTCCTTTTAAAAATGAAGCAGCACATCCAAACACGCTCTGCAGTCCCCCCCCCCCCCCCCCCGAAACAGCTGAGACCATGAACAGCTGTTCGTCTTAATTGCGTGACATCAAGCACGGCCCATCTGAAGGTGTAAAGACCCTTCTGTGCTCGCATTCTGGAGGGCTCCGGCATCTCGAGAATAATTTAACTTGCTCTATCTAGATCTTAATGTATGTTAATGAATGCTCCTCACTCATTATTGCTGATGAAGTCCAAGATGTCCTGCTCCAGCTTCAGTAGCATGATTCGATCCCTAAAAAAAAAAAAGACAAGCAAAAACACAAAACTGGATTCATAATCAATAATCGCAGGACATAATAAAGATCACAACAGTGCAGATGGTTATAATAAAATGGCCAACGGTCTGGTCACACCAGAAAGTGGAGAAATCATCAGCATGTTAGCCAGCTGGGAACTAGCGACAGTTAGCTCATCACAAACGCGACAATAACTTATAACAGTTTATTCAAGACGTATTTGAGCCTTTGACTGCTGTCTCTTAACTTCTGTGGAGCAAGTTATACTTTTCACAGAGCAGATGAAATAAAAGGGGATAGTGTAAGAAAGCTAATAAACTACAATAGCCTCTGTTCTGTCAAAGGTGAGCACTATCAGGACGGCTTGCTATTGGTCAGTGGTGGCAATTCCTGTGTCAAGTTCACCTGGGGTCCATGTGTTCACCTTTGGGTGTGGATGCTGAGCATACCTGGGGTTGCCCTTCAGAGTGTTGACCAGGAACTCATGGAGATCGATGCCAGTTGAATCTGTGTAGTCTTGACTGGAATCTAACCAGCAGAGACACAGATCATGTTTCAGCCCTCAACTTTGCATCACAGATTTCACTTACAAAACACAGACGTGCACAGATTCCACCTTAAATGACACCTGCGGACAAATAAACTCAAACATATCCAGATTTCTAAAACAATCCCTGAGACTGCAATGCAGGCCATTTTCTCGACATCATTTTCTTTATATGAATAACAAGGAAATTGAAATGTTCCACCCCGTTAACTCCCCAAATTAATGATAAACAGTAATGAAACGCACGTTGTGAATATTGATATGCAAATTAATCAGCTTGTCATTCAACTATTAGCAAGGAAAAAAATGGAAACGTCCGCCTGAGAAACGTCTGAGAAACTTTGCTGAGGGTGACATTGCTAAGAACCGTGCTATTGGACGATTATTGTATGACCAACGTGAAATAAAAGAACAAACATCCGGCAGCTTGTATCAGCGGCAGTGAGGCTGCCAGCTGAACCACTTCAGAAATGAAGAAGTTGTTGGATAAGGAAGTTGACATCGAAAAAAAAAGAAAACGTGTTCCTGTGCACCAACAAAAGATAGGACCCATCAGGGGGAGTCAGGGGACACTGGAGCTCATTCCCCTCGGTGGGTGTCTGGTTTCTATAATTGGAGGCTGTCTCATCAGCGGTGTTGCTCCACAGAGGGAAGCAGACACCTTTATACGCCTGTGGGAATGCGTATAATTGCTTAACACCTTGAGCTTGTCGCAATTAACTGAATCACGCCAATTATCGGCCCATAATGAGATATCATTTAAAAAGGAGAAGTGCTTTTGGACAAACTGGGGGGCACTGCGCCAGAGAAGAAAAATGTTTAGGACTGGATGTTCCTTGTGACATGGTAAAGGATATAATTATTAGAAGGCTGTAATTTGGCTGAGTGGCATGGACTGTGTGATCAGTATCATTAAAGCATTTGGCTTCATTTCAATACTTCGCTTTCAGTGTCTCCGGTGACAAACTGCCAGCAAAATGATATTCGGAACATTGAAGCATGTACATAATCTATGGCAGAGCACTGGTGACACAGTGGCCTGAAATGGTTTGGACATAACAGCTCGACAAAGCATGTAGATATTATGCTTCAACTGTGTCAAATTTAGGTTATCATACATCCAAAATCATTTACACATCATTTATCACACAGCAGAAATCTGCGAAGTGTTTAAAGCTGTGCAACCACTAAAAACCAGAATCTGAAAGTTAATCTTTCAACTTCAGTGTTTTTTGTAATTGTGTCTATTTTTATGTATGAAGTCTTCATTTATTTCCAAAATTAGACACAAAATGACATCATGGTAGCCATTTTCCCTGCAGAGAGAAATAACATATGTTGAAACTAATTATGGAGGATAAGTTCCTTTTAACTATGACTGTTATTACCTCCGTAAGATGACGTATTTTTTGGCATGAAAACCTGCATATTTTCTTTCTCTCAGGATCCTATACCATAAATGCATGTCTGGGATTTGTAACAAAGCAAACTGCGTGAAAATCAGTGAATTATGATGATTCTAACTGAGGACACACCTCCTGCCTCAACATGCATTCGGAGGCGCGGCTTCCCTTTACCAATACAGTGGCCGTTGCTGGGGAATTGTGGGAATTTGTGTTGGATGTATGGACTCTAGAGAACTGGGCACATGATTTTTAATGGTGACTCCAACTAGCAGGCAGAATAGCGCCGCACCATCGATTCACTCCGTCTGGACAAGCCCTTTAGAAACTTCTCAGGCTGTCTTCCACACATGCGCATGCACTGCAAAGGTGCACTGCACAGACGCCACTGCGAGAAATAAATTCATCGTGCAGACCCATCTTTTCGTAGCACGTGCAACAAATACATCGCACTGTACAGCCGCACTGTTAGACGCGCGCATTGCTTAATTTTCGCTATATAAATTCCAATTTTTGGATGGGGGAAGCACGTGCATCTCTCAGGCTCCTTTTTGGGAGTAAGCAATGTTTATAAATGAGGCCCCAGGTGTTTCTGATGTAAAGAAAGCTGAGGTGTTAATGGAAATATTTCAGCTCCTGTGGCGGCAAATCTATTCCACTGGCATCAGTCTCGTCGGGTCTTCACAAAGGTTTCCAACTTTAAAATCTAACCGAGCTCTGTGATAAATGCTTATTTTGAATAAACAGGGGCGTCGCTGATGGCGCAAGGACTTGAATATGTGCAAATGCAAATGAATAAGCAGAGAAGGTAAAGACGTTTAAGACTGTGAAATTTCCAAAACAGAAAAGAAAAAACAAAAAAACTCCCATCTTCTCAAACAAGCACTTCACAACCTGCGGCGCTGCGTTTCTCACCTCTTGACAGCATTTTTCTCGGCGTTTTCTCGGGCTTGTCCACCTTATCACATTTGTCCTCTTTCTCAGCTTGGTCCTGCGTGGCTCGGTCTTCCTTTTCAAAGGGCTGGAGAAGGAATCCATCCTGAAACAAAATGAATCCAGAAAGACGGACTGATTCACAGGCACGTGTTTGAAACCTGCTGATGTCGTGTGCGTTTGCCACGTGGCTTTGACCGGACCATTTCGGGAGACGAGTGTTATAATGTCAGGCTTTTACAAGACAAGTCAAAATATTCAAATACCAAATGTGACCTGGGTCAATGAACAGACAAGAGACATTACTTTAGAGAGGAGGCATTAAATATGAGGCATTTCATTCTCTACGATCTAGCCTCAGGTTCTAGGTTAATTAGAGAGTAGCATGGGCAAAAGAGGCCACAGCACGACACTTAATAAACTCTCCCGGTTTATCACTGAAACCTGTTTCCTTGCCAGAGATAATGTGCCTGCATCATGAATTCCAGATCGCAACGGCAATTAATCTGCCAGATTAGCTGTTTTTATGAAAGCACCTGAATAAAACATGAATTTGAGGCTGAAATTAAACAGCACAGCACGTCATTCGTTAAAATTCCACAGAATGACGAGTTAGCTGTGATCCTCCAACTGTTGTAAAAATGACAAAAAAACAAAACAACCATGCTGCAATCAGAATGGAAGACTGCTGTGGATGTTTTGCAAGATCAATTAAAAACGGCCTTGGTTTACCCCCGTTGTGCCCACCCTCCCCCAACACACACACACACACACACACACACACACACACACACACACACACACACACACACACTCACACACACACACACACACACACACACACACACAAACACACACACACACACACACACACACACACACACACACACACACACACACACACACACACACTCAGAGCAGTATCTGATTTGCTTTTCAGGCAATTCGACAAAAGGCTGAAAGGAAAAGCTGAATAGAGGAGAGGGGTTGCCAGTGCACCGTAAGTGGATTAAACACAACTCTGGAAAGCTAACATCAGAGCCTGTGAGCCCGCGTGTGTGTGTGTGTGTGTGTGTGTGTGTGTATGTGCGAGAGAAATGAATGAATGAAGGAGAAAGGGTGACTGAGTGGCGGGAGAGCAGCTCATAACCAAAAAAGGTCATGAGTTTGATCCCTGTAACAGCTGCGAAGCAAGATAATGAGACGCTACGTTCGCCTTCATTTCAATGCGCTCTGAATATATGTGAAAATGTAATATGCTAATGAGAAACGTGACTGACTAATTGCCTGAGCGAGACTGGGAGAAAGCAAAAATGAGTCTCGGATTGCGTGTCGTGCAAGTGACAGCGAGTTTGTGTGTGTGTGTGTGTGTGTGTGTGTGTGTGTGTTCGTCAAAGCAAAAGGATTTCTTTCTGGCAAGAAGCGGTGATGTTTGCTGCTTAATGCCACCCTCGGCATCACATGGAAGGCACCCGGTTGATGTGCAGCTGTTGCGAGCTGCCTCATTTGTTTCCTGACATCCATTTACCTCGAGATAAAGGAAAAACGGCATGAAAATGATGGTCTTCTGAATATGTAATGAACATGCTGTCAGTCTGAAACAAAAAGTGCGGCGTGTATTCAGAGGCCCGCGACGATCGGCCATTGATTGGAATTGACAGCCGGGCGTACAGTGGAAGGGCAGATGTAGTATTTCAGGACGCAGGGATGGCATGGACAGCCTACAGATCCATACAGCTCTTTGTTCTTTCGTTCTAATTTGATATTGGAGACAAAAATGTAAAATGACAAAGCATGCGACATGTTTAGATTTGATAATCAGGAGGTTTGAATGGGCATCAGTAATCATACAGCTGAATGTGCGAGTACTCCACTCGTGGTTTTTTTTTCCCGTTCTTTCTTTATTGCTTTACCTCTCCCCTCTAGGTTAGTTTGCCTCAGAAGGAGTTTCGACTCCGGGCCCCAATAACAGTAACGGGGGAAATATCAGGAGTATTCAATTAGAGCGCTCCACAGCTCTCTGTAGCTGACGTGTGGAAATTGTAATTTCCTCGACATGATTGATGGCAGTAATACAGGACGTCGTGTGAGTGCAGACGATGCGAGACTGTTGTGGGAATAACACCGCCCTCTGGTTATGGAGCTCGGTGCTGACTGGCTGAAATGCCTCAAACGGACACACCTGTGTGTGTGTGTGTGTGTGTGTGTGTGTGCGTGTGGAAACATGCCACGAGCTGTGCAGAGTGGCATGTAATGGAGAAAGTTTGATCAGAGGGGGGTTTTGCCCGGAGACACAGCGTAAAAGGAAGAGTTGAATTAGCAAACTAACGTCCGGCTCGCTGTTGGAGCTCTGCACTTTCTGTTCTGATGATGTGACGTTTTCATCAGGCGGCCACGGCCGGGTGTTTAATCATCGCTGTCAGACAAAGGCCGCTAATCAGAAGTCTACCTGCTCAGTTGTAATGAGATGAAATGAAGAGCTGATCCCTGGTCAGTACTTCAGCGCTATGCTCATGGGGTTACAGCTTAATGAATTGGGCTGAGGTGTCAGAGAACCACCCATGTCACACTGAGCTTTGCGAGATGATCGAGATGATGTGAATGAGTGTGGTCGCGTGTGAATTAGGGATGTGCTGTAAAAAACTGAGGCTGCGATGAGCCTTAAATCTCACAATAACCATCAAACTTCACAGAAATATTACCATTCGAGCTGAAAATGTCTGCTTCTTTTAAATTCAACATCTCAGCATGACGTATGTGCAGAGTCTTACACTGTTTTCACACTGATCTGCTGAAACCTCAGTGTTTACGCCGTGAAGGTACGAGAACGATTCGTGATATCGCGACTAGTCTGGAGCCAATCGTGGTCCAGTATGCGACGCACACAAGCGTGACGTGGAAACTTGGGACATCCAGTGCACATACACTGAGAATGGACTTAACAGTGAAGTGGGATACCTCCTGTGTCCTGAAGATATATTCAGAGATTCTATGTTTTTTCATTTCATTTTTGTAATGTCTTAAAACATGTCTGGAGGGGGTCTTAAGTTAGTAGGTGTTTCCTGCTGGGTTTTAATGGTTAAAAAGCACAATGTTAGAACATTCCAGTTCTACTGGGCTCTTACAAGTCAGTTGCACCACCCACACGTGTACACGCCAATTTCCACACAAATTCCAAGGAAGAATATAATGCATGTGTTCTTGATGCAAGGGCTTTCCCCTTTACAAGTCATGTAAAATGCATGCTCAACATTACCACTCAGCATCCATAAACTAGCTGCGCTTTTGCAGGTATTGGTTCCATTAGAATGTTTCACTACAATTTACAGCAAATCTGGTCTACCAGCACATCTCTAATGTGAATACACTCTGGTTATTCAGAGAGATTGTTACCTGAGGTGCTGCTGAAGGCTCAGGAATAGGGCAAGGAAAGGACTCTTCACACACTGCCAGGCTCCGCACGAGCTTTAGCCTGGTGTTGGACTAAGGAGGGGGTGCAGGTAGGTGGGCACAGTTAAAACCATGCACACACAGACACAACTGCATCGATATCATCACGCATCACAGTGACAAGCCAAATAAAACAGAAACAGCCAGCGAGCACGATCGATTGTTGCAAGCAAATCACACAGTTTCAATATTTCACATTTTAGCTGACAAATCTATTCCCGAGCGACTGAGCTTTCCGCTGCCAGATGATTGTAGACCAGAGGCTGCAGATCTTCTCAGATAACCTGATCACAACAACCTTAAATAAAAAATGAAGTGAGCTTTTTCACATAAACCAGGCCTTCTCGTGGTTATTCTGAGGGAACATCAACAGCAATGCAGCAAGCACACAGGAAATTATTTCAAACTTTTTGTTCTTTCAGGCAAAATTCACACTTCTACTATCATTCATATATTAGCAACTCAACATACTAAAATCATTTTACACGCCTGGGGCAATGCGTAAGATGACAACTTGCTTGACAGGAAACACAGGTACAACTTCCAACTTAATCCAAGCAAACAACGCAGTCCAAGTGCACATTACACAGGTTGGAGCATCCTTGCACAACATGCATGTCGAGCGTACCGTACCTTAGAGTACTTCACAGGCTGTCCATACGTAGGGGAAAGGTGCAGGGAAAAGTGCACAGGAAAAGGAAAAAAAAAAATCAAACAAACCACAGAAGTTTGGAGGGGAAAAGAGGATCGTTACTTTAAGAAAGAGGAGAAGTCTGAATTAAATATGACTGGCCTACATTTTGTGCATGCGTGCGCTACTAGCTCTGCAAAAGAGCAAAACAATTCATACCAAGACAGCACAAAAAGACAAATAACCTCCTGAGCTGCCTGTGTCTTTATGTCGGTTCCTAAACTGAAAAATTTAAGAGCACAGAACAAAAAAATTTGCAGCACTGATGTGCGAAAAGAAAATGAAAATTCCCTGTGCAGCGTGAAATCTCAAGTTGAACATTCCCCATATCCTGGGAGCATGAATTAATTTTGCAGAGCATATGCCACCAAAGCGGCTGCACTGTCGAGCCCCTTCCTCTCTCACTCTCACTCTCTCTC
>JBBMOE010000048.1:641961-702557 GCA_037975065.1 Chaetodon trifasciatus | reverse complement strand
ACAGAGGGCAGAAAACAAAAGCCAGACATTTTGGCTGCGAGCGATTCGGGTCAGTTTTATGCGTTGCTCCCAGCTCCATTTAGCTGTCATGTGAATCAGACCCAGGCGCTGGAGGTGAGATGCAGAAAGCAGAGAGAGACCGGATGCCCAACAGTGTGTGAGACAGCTCGGTGCCTCTGTGCTTCACGCACTAGTGGCTGTGTGTGTGTATGTGTATGTATAAACAGAAGGTCTCTCAGTAGCACGCATAGAGGAGGGGGGAGACCTGGCAGGAGCCATTTCAGTCGAAATTGTAACAGAGCCCAGTCCTCTGCTTCCTAATCCCAACATGCATGCACACACACACACACACACACACGCACACACGCACACACACACGCACACACACACACACACACACACACACACGCACACACAAACACACACACGCATACACACATACACACCACACAGCTCTGTCCTTCCCACCTGTCCTCTAAAAATCAAAAGGACAACCCCTCCCTTTCCTCATTGAACTCGAGGGCCAAATAACACCTATAAAAAATTGAAATGGACCGCTGTTCGCCCATCTCCAACGGCTGTGACCCGCCGCTCCCCTTTCTATATCAGGTAATATGGATGCGGATCGAGGAGGGGAAGGGTAGGGGGGGGGGAGGAGGGCTGGGACTGTGAGCGCACCGCTACACCAGCTAATTGAGCGGCGTGGGGCCAGTGGGGAATGAACAATGCCGGCAGGAGATAAAGGAATGGGAAAGGGGGAGTGGGAAAGGGCTGAAGTCAGCAGAAGTAGGGCGGCCACCAGCCACCTGTCCTGCCGCAGAGGATGGAGCTGGAGAGCTGGAGGCAGATGGTGGCAAAGTCACCCAGTCGCCCCCTCCCCATTTCGTCTGTCGGAATGCTTTTCTGTCCCCCCATTACACCATCCACCCCTTCTCCCATTTTCTCATCCTACTTTCCTCCCTCCTCCAGTTCACCTGCAATGAACATTTCCGGCATTTAACCGCTGCCCTTACACAGAACGACAGAATTAGCTTCACCTCCTCCGCTGCCGAAAAATATGAGCAGAAAGGTCAGGGGCTTCAGTGCCGTCAGCATATCTTGGCATATCCTGAGACCACGGAATAATTATGCCGGGGTGAGTTTTAGGAAAAGGAGCGAGTAGCTGGATATATCCTACATTTGGAGAGGTCACCGAAAACATTCGAGGAGGCAGGGATACATGCAAAGTCAAATTAAGGTGAGATGTGGAACCAGGGGGACAGGTTTTTTTGGGGGGGGGGTGTGATGAGAGCACAGGAAAAGAGCAGCTTGCTTGGTTTGAAGTCAAGAATTTTCCTCATACTACGGCATGTCATGTTTGCCAAAGAGAGGCCGCTGTGGCTCCATGTGGAAATTAAGGATAACAGCACAGTTAACCTAACCTCAGGATGGGGCCAGGCTAGCTTTTTCCCCTGGCTTTCAGTCTTTAAGCGAAGCTAAGCTGCCGGCCAGCTGGATGTGGCTTCATATTTAGCATACAGACATGAAAGTGCTATCAATCTTGACGTCTAACTGATAAGAGTATTTCTTAAAACGTCAAACTAAGCACAAGCAGAGAAGAGTCATAAGGTCAGCAGACTGACTGGGGTCAGTTACACTGAAATATTTATCCAGCGCTTGCTAACATTAGTCTTCATTAGACCAGACCAAGTAAGGCTGTCGCAGCAAAACGCCTGAGTGTGTTCAACTGAGCAACGGCGCATTTCATCGCTTGTCAAGTCAACTTTTCATTGCCGGGAGGAAGATTGTGTTATTTTGTCTTTCAGCACTTACGTGCTCTTACTTTCAGCTCCTTCCTGCTGTGTCTATTCTGGACAGAAGCAGTTTTAAATGATTGCAACCCATGTTTACATCATTTCAAATTACTGCTGCTGCGTAACTCTTGTGGCTAGTGAGGATATTTTAACCAGATTTACGCTATCACCTGAGCTTGTAATGAAAAGGATTTTATTCCTGTTGTTGAGTACAATGATTTCAGAAGGAGGAATCTTTCCTCCACTTCCATTTTCATGCTTCTTTATTCTCTACCCTTTGCTTTCCTCTCTGTTCCTTTTCCTTCATTCTTCCATATCACGTCTCTCGTGTTCTCCTGCCTTCCTCCTCTCCTTCATCCCTCATACTTACAACCTCTAAACCCATCTCTCCCTCCCTCTTCCTCCTGTGCACCCTCCTCTCTCCCCTGCCACTCCCCCATGCTGGTGTCATTCTGTTCCTCGGGGTAACAGACACAGGAAGTTGGCAGATAAGCCAGGATTTGAGCTCCAGATTATCTGCCTGCCTGACTCCCTTGCTCTGCCTGCCTCCAACCACAAGGCCAGATTGGCCTGAATCCTATTTTTAGGCTGCAGCCAAAGAGACAATCCTTTTCCTTTCCTGGATTTTGTTTTCCTTGACCACACTCGAAGACATTTCACACCATTTTCGCTTTTCAGTGTCTGTTCCTCTGTGAGCACGAGCCAGTCGGCACCAGTTTCTCTTTCAAAGCTAAATTAACAAGTGCAAATTTTCTGCGGTCCCAAAGCACATTTGTTGCAATGACACAGAGACCTAATTAATTAGCAGTTTATTTGAAAGTGATCTCAGCTGCCCTGAATCCCCGGTAGATCCACTGCTTTAATGTCTCCCATGGAGAATACATGAAATTCACTAGTTTTCACCATCACAAATGATCTTTTCCATACTCTGAGGCTTCTCAACAACCAGGCGGACGGCAGTGAAGAGTCTCTGTGTCTGCCTGACCTCAGTGCTGCGGCGAGGCAGAGTCAAGCCTCACCATTATTATTTCAGTCCGGGCAGATTATGCTTTTCAGCAATAATTCTGCCGGGCGGGGAAATCATCTTGAATGCCGCGAGTGACAGGAGATCCCCAGGGCAGTTGGTGTTTGACGTTAACTGTTACTGAATTTTCATGGAGATGAGCGTGGAAGGAAAGTGACAGTGTTTGGTGAGGTGTCAAGTGTCCTCAACTTCGGTCAGGCTGCTGTCACCTCTAACCTCCCTGATTAGACGTCTACGAGAGGGGCCAAGGAAACGCTGAAAAAAGACTGAGCGCTTCTCAGTCTGTCAGCGGTATGTACGAAGAGAGACAGGAGGATTTTAATGCCCGACATAAATCTCATTCAGTAGCGGGGGATGTCAGAGGTCTTTACCTGAGCGTCCCTCTTATTGTTGCTGCCGTGTTCGTCTCTGCTGCTTTGGCTCTGGTCAGTGACCTCAGACTTGGTGGCGCTGTCCTTTGGAGATGACACCGTGTCGGCAGCCTCGGAAACCTTCATCGTATCACTGTCGACTGTGTCGGACATTCTCATTGCACAGTCTTACTGGGAGATGCCGGCAAATACAGAGAACCTGAAAGAGACGAACAACGTCTGTGAGGGCCATTTTCTTTAGCAATCACAAAGAAGGATTAAAGAGGATTGTGACAAAACATTCATATTGGTTGCATGTCAGGATGAAAGGCCGCACACACTGACGTTCTCCATTATTTAAGCCTTTTATTTACATTTCAGAGCCTTAGGAACAGGACCATACAAATAAAATACACCACAAAGTAGAAGTATTCCACGTTTTATTCAAGTGGATGTGCTGTATCTGGGCAGCTCTTCAGAAATGATAACTGGAGTGACCAAAGATGCATTAAATTCCCAGATATAGATACACTTAGATACAGACATCCAGATACAGATGTAGAGATATGCCAAAGCACTTTAAAAACATGTCAGTAAACAGCACATTGCCTGTCCTCCAGAGAGCACTGATGCATTTATTTTTTTACTGCAATACAGCATAAAAAATATCATTATTACCCTAAAAAAATACTTCAAATGATCCTTATTAAAAACTGTTGTGTTCATGTGATTAAAAATATACATATTTATATCAGCCTCACAAATCCTGGACCAGTCAGGCTGCAATTCAAAGTCTATTTTTTTAATCTTTAGCCACTTACTGCATAAATTCTACTCATTAAAACACTCACATATTAGCAGTTTTATACTTAATTTGTGTTTCTCCAAAAAGCAAATTCCATCATTATACCAATGCAGGAGTGCACATCACTCACTTTCAGAAATAACACAACAACAAAATCAACTGTAAATTCATAATTAACACCAAAAGTCATGAGGTAAGGATCACTGCAGAGGCAGCTTTGTGACATTATACAGAGCAGAGTGAAAACACTGGGGTGTGTCCAGTGGAGGTGGGCGCCTCCAGTCACTGCCCTCATCCTTCTTCTCTAGACTGTGTAAGACAAACAGGTTAAAATGAGCTCATGTGACTGACCTAATGATGATCAAATTATACTACAATATTAAAAAAAAACAGAATTATAATTAGATTACAGTATACTATGTTATTAATGTCAATAAAAGTACAGAGAGTAAATAAACTTGATATGAAGAAAGCTATTTATCCAGAAAGGGATGAATAAAACTTACTTGTTCAGACTGGATCATTAAATCAGGCCCACAGCGAAACACCTGCTTTTCCCCCGTGGTGAGATCCATATTGTTGTTTGAGGAGAGTTCAGTAATGGCTGTTTACTTTGTCTCAGTTTTTCTTTAGTTTGAGAGAGAAAGGGCTTTAGTTTGAAAGAGAGAGCTTCAACACTGCAGAAGTCATAACAGTGATTTGCTGCATGTGTAAAGACGCTCATTTCCCACGGACCAGCCGAACATGGCAGGCATTTAGAGCGGTTACAGGATTAGAAACTCAGGTGTGACATTACTGATCGAAAGGGATTTATGAATGTCATTAGTTACATCTGTGTTTGACAACTCAAACTCACAGCAGACACACCATGAGGAAGGTCTGCGGAGCAGCAGGCGGCAGAAGGAGGTGAGGGGCAGTCTGTGGTCATCAGTCATTAATTTCTGTCAGCGCTGTCTCACAGCTCTGCAGCTGCTCCTCGACACACAATGGACGTGATTGGACAAGACACAGCAGGAGGACAGTGCGCTCCTGTGAGACCAAACAGCTTCAGCTTACAGCGTTTGTCCCCGCAAAAAAATAATACAACTTTGACACGTCTATTTGTGTCTCAAGGCGGCATGGGGGGTCAAGTGTCCCCAGATTCCACCCCCAACTTTTAATTCGAACACCACCGACTGGAAAAATAAAGTTTGAAATGTGTTGAATGTAACTAAATGAAGAGAGAGCTGCAACAATTCAAAATGGGCCCATATGATAGCACTTAATTTAAATTCCAAGGTACAGACTAAGACTTGGTTTTGAACTTAATTTGGTATTAAACTAATTTATATTATACTGAAAGTTGTGATTTATTGTCAGCAGATATGTGGAATGGCCCAAATAATTTAAAAATTGTGCTTTTATTGGATTAACATCCCAAAGGCAGTTTCTAATTACATTTTTGTGTGCAGTCGACCAACAACTTGAATTACCGGCACACAGAATGAAAGGTCCACATCCTGATTTTACCCCCAAAATCCACTGTGTGTGTGTGTATGTGTGTGTGTGTGTGTGTGTGTGTGTGTGTGTGTGTGTGTGTGTATTTGTTGTATGGGCAGTCTAACTGGGAACAGCTCAAGCGTGCAGATACACTCCAGAGAAGATTTTGGTGACTTTAATGACTCTGGTTCAAAAATGGTGAATAAAACATGGAGACTCTTTGGGCTGGCGTCACCTTCATTCTGCAGAGTAAAAATATTTTAACAATAATAAAAAAAAACAAAACTCTAAATTATTGCCAATCCTGGAACATTATTTGCTCTGCACCTATGATCCATTGTCAGAAAATATCCGTGTAATGCCACGACCTCCCTGTGCTGAAGCCATGGTGCGAGTTCGTCCTGCTGATATGGCCTAATTATGCAGCCAGGCCCCATGCAGTGAGACACACACACACAGATACACGCGTATGCGCAAGAAGGGAGGGCAGACATCTGGTACATGAGAGCTATGATTAATAGGTTAATTAGAAACGGGCTCATCAAATTCACTTTGCACATCAAAACTGGATCCACACATGACAGCACTTACTCTGTGCTCGAGTGTGTACGTGACTGGCTGTGTGTGTGTGTGTGTTCCGGCCCGCGCCAATCAGCGGGGGCCACAACCTATTTGCCCGGCGGTGATCAGAGCCATTTTCCTATCTGATCGCGGAGCAGCAAAGCGGCTGCCTGAGACTTGATTGTTTATCTGTGTCCCAAAAGAGCTGAGACGGCGCGCGGGAGCCGCTCTCTTTAAAAAGGTGGCATCCAATTCCTCTATGTCAGAGTAATTGACTTCTAGTGAGGTCCGCCGCCCTCCTGAGCACTCCTGCCAGGCAAATGTCCCACCATGCAATGCTGTGCAAGGCTAAGAGGTTAGCTTAAATGTAGCTGGGCACTGGAGAGCCAGATCTGGAATTTCAATGACCTGTCAGAGGTTTGACAAAAGCAACGCCGGCTGCTGCTTTACATTATTTTTACATTCTGAGGGAAAACAGCTTAATACTCCAGAGTGCTGCGCACGCCTTTGAATATTTAGTGTCTGTTGCTGACATTTTGATGAGTGAAGTCTCTTGAGTGGCTCTGCTGAAGATTTGCAATATTGGACAGATATTTTCAAGAGCCGGGCTTGTGATAGATAGCTATTTTGTCCCTCACCGAATCATTCATTCTTCCAAACACACTTCATCGTGGGACTGGAGTGTTGGACTACATTTGGCTTCAGACTTTGATGCATTCAAATTTCACAGTCTCGTCTCTCATGGCTGAGGTAATTGCACTGTGTGCCTGTTTAGAATCCCTGTTGTTTTGACTGCATAAGTAATACGGATCATCATTAGATCCTTAGTGTTACATTAGGGAAACGTCCGGGAATTTAGGGAAACAGCAAATTGGTCTCTTATGAGTGAGACGGAAACCTGACATTGCCATATTTTTCTTATAATATATATTTATGGCTCTCTAAATATTATTGTACCATATTATGGAATATCCACTCAAAGTAATGACAGCTATTTGCTTCAGTCAATAGATGCTGCAATGCTATAATCAATACTTTCATTACAGGTTGACACTGTGCCAAAGCATCGCCTTAGGTTTTCACATCTATGTTTGAGCTTTACTGTAGTTTGAGTTTAACACTGAAAGAAATGAAAGGAAAAGAAATCAAATAAGTGGACAAAAAAATAACAATTTGACAAAGCAATTATCACTGACTTTCTATCAAGAGTACTTGGTGTCACTGCACTATGGTTATATCGACCTCCTCATGGTGTGTGTGGGAATGGATCGAGTGAAGCTGAGAGTTAAAACACATGATTATTCAGGTGTTGGTTGTTTTTGATGGAGCTGACAATGCATTTACTCACAGCATTTTAATGTTAGTGGGGAAAGGGCTCAAGGTGCTATACATTTGTAGGTTTGTGTGGGCTTCAAGGAGATGAACGCTGAGGACACAAATACAGATTCGACATATGAAATGCACGTCGGATATTTGATAAAATAAGTGTTTTTCTCAATATGTTTGCAGGACTTTACTCTTAAATTGCAATTCTTGTGCAGTACAGACATAGAGCGTGAACGGTCTGATTTCACATGGAGTTGGACTGAAAAATACCACAAAGCCAATGACTGCATGTCTTAGCCAAGTGAGAAAATACAACAGCACATCCTGTGATATTCTTGTGACATGACTCATTTGTTATTAGAGGTTCTAATCACTTCCTGACAAAAAAGTTTATGTTTAGATTTTGGCTTATTGTTCTCATATCTAAATGAATCAGATGTGAAATTCTGCCAAAATCCGTCAGTGCGAGATAGTCTTACATATGTTTTTGCACATTCTAACATAACATTAGAGACAATAGTCAGAAAATTATCATCATTTTATCCTATTTACATCCGTTTCCATCAGTGTGTTCTCAATCAAATCATCACTGGAGTGACGAAAAATGGTGGCACATAAAAACATGAGATTTGTGCGGAGTGATAAGGATATGAAACATGCATGATGCATGAAGCTAAGAGAAATACCATATTCCAATCACATTTTCTACATCAGTTTGTTCATTTGAGGTTTGATTGGTGCGCTTAGTTGTGTCATGGCATCCGACTGGTGCATTAGCGCCACCAACGGTTCATCTCGATAGCACCCACACTCTAACATTCACAGAAACATGCATTAATTTACATCTTCTTGTGCAGAAAATTCAATTAAAATGTACACTAAACCTGGATTGAAACTTCAGCATACATCATCGTCCCTGACTGACTGTGCTTGCCAAACAGAAATGAACAGGAGACATACTTGTTGCGTAGCCCGTGGTGGTTGTGGCGAAGGAGGATGTGGCTGGTGAAGTCGATGAGGCTGAGCCTACCGATGCCATTAGAGACTTCTTTGCCCATGTCTGCTTCAGCTGCTCTGAACAGCAACCGGGGCCTCTGACACCCTCATGACCCCTGCTGACCTGCAACCGAGAGAGGCACGGGGTTAACGCCGTTGTGCTGGGGCGAGAGAGGGCAGAGGTTAGGAGCGGCCCTGACACGGAGGTCGTGTGGACTGACAGCACTCAGGATTGTCAGCAACTCTGCAATATTCGTGTGTCGGAGCAAAAAGTAAAAGTGTGGCGAGTGTGTATTTCTGGGCCTACGAGTGCCGATGCGTCATAAATAATGGATGAGCACAGAGATGGGAGTGCGGTGGAGGCAACAGGAGAAGGCACCCCTGCCAACCTCGTAAAAACCAAGCATTAGGAATTCAGAGAGCAGTGGGGGAAGATAGCATTTCTCAGCTGAAAATCCTCTGCCATTTGGTGGCACATAAATTTCAAGTCGTCTCGTGCACCATCTCTATTTTCCAGCAAATTCCTTTCTTGCTGAACTACAGCGTGACAGCGGTTGGGAAGGGCAACATGTGAAAACTCCAACAACAGTAATGAAAAATATTGACACACTATGAAAAAGTCTTTTTGACACAGTAAATGTGATTTCCAGTTGTCAGGATGCTTCTGTGCTGTTCTCTTTACTATCCTTAATTAGCCACGTTCCTACTCTACATTGGGAAAATGCGACTTCATTGGCTGCAGCTGACAAGCGAGGATGATAAGCATCCTATTAGGACTGCAAGTAACAATTATTTTCACTTTTGATTAATCTGGCATTTGTTTCCTCTGTTAATCGATTAATCATTTGGTCTATAAAATGTCATCATTTAAATGTCTTGTTCAGTCCCACTGGCAGATCAAAAACCAAAGACAACCAGTTGTCAATGACTGAAAACACAGAAGTGCAGTAAAAGCTGGAGCCAATGTTGGCATTGGCAGAAACAATGAATTGATTACCAGAACATTTTTGTCCATTCATTCCAGCTCTGCTACTCGTTGCTGTGCATTCCCTCACATCAACATATACAACTGACCCTCGCCTGAGCTTCTCGTTTTCTCCCTGCATGTCTCTCGGCCTCTCCCTCCTGCCCTAATCTCCATCTCAGTGAGCGGGCGAGGTGCCACGCTGACTCTGGCACCCAGCGGTGCCAAGTCCTGGCTGCTGCTCCCAACATGATCTTGGTGCGACCCCCGTGCCAGCCCAAAAAGGTCAAGCGGAATCCCTGCTCACTTCATAATTCCTTCCTTCTCACGACGTCTCCACCTGCAACCAGACTGAGATGACGGGTGGGATCGTCGTGCCTTGGAGGAGTCAGCCATTTGGTGCATTGCTTTTATTAAGACTGTCCAAACCAACCACAAATCCTTTCAGTGTTCATCCTTAATGAATGAGCTCAGCAGAGCCGCTTCATGTTGTTTAGAGTTAAGACAACCCAAGAGTTATATTTGTTAGAACTGTGATCTCACACATAGTAATATAATGTGAATAAAAGGGGAATTCAATCCTTCAAGCTTGAAAGCTGAATTGTCCAATTGACATTTTAGCAAACTTCTGAGCAAAATGTCCCCTGCAGCCTGCAGCATGTCATCCTGGCACTGGCAAATGGACAAATGTGAGGTCCAACTCGGGATCCATTCATCAATGTTGATGTCATTTACACGATTATTTACATCTGGAGAGTACGCAACCGAGCTGCAGTTAGTAGCCAGGAAATGTCTGTATGTTGGACAGAATCGCCTCTCCTCTCCACGGCCTCTATCTTTTTCTGAGATCATTCTCTTATCTTGACTCTACTGCTTGTATCCCTTTCTAAAATCACCCAGCACTTTTTTTTTTTTACATGGTTATTCTGGTGTGATAGGAGTATCGTCTTGAAGCTGTGACTCGAGATGTTGGCAGGCAGAAGTGGTGCCAATTGAAGCCGCTACGAATAGGACTGCCAGCTCAATGTCTGAAACGGAAAAAAAAAAATATCTGGAGCCTACTCAGTAATTCAGTGCCGGTCCTGCAGCTATCACACATGCACACACGCAGAGTGTAAAAGTTGCTCTGACAGCGGTGTGGCTGAGTCTGGCCATAGGCGCTCCAGGTATTATGACCAGAGCTGCTGAGCGGGCTTCAGGACGTCACGCTGAATATGTGTGTGTGTGTGTGTGTGTGTGTGTGTGCAGTATGGCAGAGATGGTCTTATGAATGCTAATGGTGCAAACAATGCACGGCCCCCACACTGGTGCTAAAAAAAAAAAAAAAAAGTGCTATGACAGACACGGATACTGGGAAACATCACCACTTCTAATACACCTTAGCACCACAAAACACACGCATACACACGCACACGCAGCAGTGAACTTGTACAGACGCTCTCCCTGCCTGCACCTCCTCCAGTATCGTGCTGTAACTGACAGGGAGTGGTTCATTGGTATTACAGTCGCCGCAGAGCGCAGCAACCTTAAAGAGGCTCCCTCAGGCATCGTTCAGTGTCACACCCGCCCCTTCGTGCCACCTTTATCGCCATGCCCAACGACATATCGGCAACCTCTCGCTCTCTCTCTCACACACACAGATGCGTGACACCTGCACATTTGCACACAATAAGAACACGAATGCATGAATGTATTTAAATGAGACAGACTGAAAACAGAGATAATTGTCAATAACATTTGATTAGTCCAAACATCAAGACTAACAGCCTGATTGGTGGAACAGCACATCCACACAAAACACAGATTCTCCATTACACATCCATATTCTTGACTAATTCTTTTTCCAGTGCTCTTTTTAATTCTTTAAAAAAAAGTCCCACAGTGGGGTCATAAAGCTGGCTGTCAATTGAGCCGAGTTAATCACAGTGCAGGTGGACTACTCTCATGGACGATTATTTTCGATGGCATGCTAATGAGAAAATTTTTCAATCACTGTGAAGCGCATAAGAGCCTACTGGTGAAGGCATACACACGCAGGAACAGGCAAGCAAACACTCTCCAGTACACTTATTTTCTTTCCCCTTCACACAAGTGCGTGTGCGTGCATGTGCGCACACGCACACACACACTAACACACAAACACACACACACACCTCTCTTGCAAAGGCTGACCTTTCCCTCCCACACCTCCGCTCTGTTCTGTTCAGCTCTGCATGGATCAGGGCTCTTGTCTGGGCTATAACCAGCTCAACTGGAGGTGAAGGACCCTCAGTCCCCTCCCTCCTTCTGCTACTCTATCCCGAGCTCTGCTCTCTGTGGAGAAGGAGGATATGAGTCAAATGCGGGGTGGAAAAGAACAAGCCATCACCTTCGTGAGCTTCTGTGTGATCGCGAAGAAAATCCACCAATGATTTCTAAGCGCCTGGGGGGGGGAGTGGTGGCATCTTTCTGCATGTAGTCGCAGATTTACGCATTGAAAAATAATGGCTGCTTTATTGGTGCTGATGAGCTTTTGCAAGTGTCACATAAAAAGGACAACGGTAGGAGCGGTGCCAAACAGCTGGGGCATTGTCTGCAGAGATGTAGAATACTAAGCAGAGTTCTATTCAGTGGAGCATTGTGAAACAAAAGCAGACACACACACAAAATGCAAAGGTAATGCCATGTCTGAGGGCTACAGCTCTGTCACCTGCTCGCCATTTCTCTGTAAAAATGACCAGCTATGCTCGGCTCATTTCTGAAAGTGTGCATTTCAACCACAGGAAACACATCAAGGGCAGCCAAACATTTGCTGTGCAGTTAATTGCAGATCGCCCCCCCCCCCCCCCCCCAACCCCCGCACAAAAATTAAAAAAACCCATACCAAAAAAACCCACACACACACAAAAAGACAGATTTAGAATAAATCAGCTTCAGCAGAGTGCAGGACATGCACCCTGGCAAATAAAATCAGACATCATATAAACAGTTAATTAGGTTACTAATGCTGGTTCGCACTCATGGCGCTGCAATAAAATTGATTTCAGTGTTTTGCTAAACTGAGTAACTAATCTCCCATTTTCTAGCCATTTCTGCTAATTGCAAAGCAAGGAAAGCACTGACAGGGGAGCTATATAATTGGACCAGAAAACGATTAGTGTAAAGCTTATGAAATTATATCACTTTCATACACTGCTTGCCTCAATTTCAGGGCAACTGAGGCGGTGTCAGTTTAAGGAACTGCCTGTAATAGCTCAGACTGAATTAACAGAAAAAACATAAACAGGCACAAATGAGGCTCTAATTGCGCTGCTCGCTCTGCCTCCAGGTCGCATAAGGCAGTGTGAGTACGGTGCGACGCAGCGGAGACGCAGTCAGCCAGAATTAATAAATTAAATCCACAGCGGAGCATGTAGGTAATCCATTACCTATCCCATAGGAGAGTTTCAAGGGAATATCAATCTAGGCAATTAGAGGAGAAACAATAAACACAGAAAACTAACATGCAAGTGTAGCAGTTTTAATCTTTAGTGTCTCAACTCAAAAAGTCTGCCAGAGTCATTAAAAGTCCATTTGCAGACAACACCTGCAGAACAAACAGGGGAAACGGGGAGACAGAGGATGAGCTTGGCTGGAGAACAAAGCAGAGCGAAGCCTCTTATTGGCTGATCTTGGTTAATTATCCTCGTAATGAAAAGCAGAAGCAGTAACTGGCAAACTAGCGAGGAGATTTCGAAAGCTCTGGCTCAGCTCAGTGAGCAACGCGGCACTGACAGCACACCAAATCTCATGTTGCGCTCAGTTTAACAAGCCAAAGAAAAAGACTGCACACTTGCTTGCTGACTTGCTGCCATGCAATGATAAAAGAAACAGAAAAGCTCATGCGGAAGAGATTTTCTAATGGATTAAAATTTTTGGCAGTTTTTAAAACATTGAGTATAACATGCATGGCATTAAACGGCAGAAAATCAACAGCCTTAAAAAGGCAACATGACAAAGACGATGTTGAAAAAGCTGAACAGAATTAACTACAAGGAACGTGAACAGGAAATCAGAAAAAGCATGTGAGACTCATGCCCGAAGTGGCTTGAAGCTGCAGGACCTACCTGCCCGGCAGCTCTGCCCTCCATCCCTTCTGCTACTCGACCGTTTAGTTTCCATTGTACAGGAGGCACAATTTGCTGGAGAGGAGGCTGGAGTCGCCTCCCAGCTCGCTCCTCGGCAGCTGCCTGCTGCCTCCTGTTCGCTCCCTCGACTGAGTGAGAGTGTAAGACAGGGAGAGGGGAGTGTAAAGGGAGAGGGCGAGGAAGAGTGGGTGTCACAGAGAGAGAGAGAGAGAGAGAGAGAGGGAGAGAGAGGGAGAGAGAGGGAGGGAGGGAGGGAGGGAGAGTGCTGTGCGAGCACAAGTCTACCTGCCACAACCCATCAAGCCAGCCAGCCTTGGAGACAGCGCCAAATCAACAGCTGGCCCCTGTGTGATGTCAGAGCCTCAACAGCCAGTCACGGCAGCCGAGGCCGGCCGGCGCTACAGAGCACCGACTGAACCAAAGTCACCGGCTAAATGGGGCTCTTCATTAGCTACTCTGCTTTAGGATGGAGGCGGGGGCAGGAGGAGGAGGAGGAGGAGGAGGAGGAGGAAAGGGCAGTCAGGGACATGGGATAGATGGAAGGAGACCGAGACGAAGAGGAGAGGAAGATGAGAAAATGGGAGGGTGGGAGGTAGAGAGGTACGAGAGAAAAGGCGAAGAAAGGAGCACGGAGGAGGCGAGAAAGAAAGCGAAGAGGAAAGAGAGGAGGCAAGCAGGGAGGACGAGAGGATAGGGGACAGGATCGACGTGTTTGTGGCCAGCTAGGTGCTCAAAGACCAGGTGGAGAGTCGATGGGGAGGCGATGGCCGCTGAGAGGCCGAGCTGTTCACTGGGCTACCTTCCCATTAAAGCTGGCACCCTGCTTTTCACACAAGAAGACAAGGCTACGGCTAATCCCACTGACTCAGAGAGCATCACCACCTGAAATACCACCCATTGCAGAAGCAGAAAAGTGAAATACCGCAATAAAACATTTAGCTTTAGGCAAATCTAAGATAAGCTCGTTGGTGGATCAGCCAGAAAACAACACGCTGACTGCATGAGGAAGAAGGGCAGCTGCCTGTGCATGATCAAACCGCACCCCTTACCTCCTCTGTTTCATCTAAATCTGCCTTTTGTGATTTTAGAGGATTTAATGGGAAAAACAATGAGGGATCATCGCCTCCACTCGTATTCAGTTGGCTTGTTTATTTCATTAAAGATCAAGTATTCTGTCTCCTCAATATGTGTAACGAAGATCACATGGATAGGAGTGATGCTGAAAGTAAAAGACTTCATTAAGTACCTTCATCACCAAGTGACTGACAGGCTGTCAAAGACACTGGAAGTCACAAACAGGTCTTGTGCGCAGCCGACGTCTAGACTGCCATAATGTGATTGTTTTTGTCCTTTCAGTCACTCAGACTTTAACAGCAAACACAGTGGGCGGAAAAGTTCCTGCTGTCACTTAGCAACCAACACCAGGCTGCGACAACCGATCCGATCCAATACTGCTTCATAATTGTACCATTCGTTATGCCAGGTCTCCGAAGAATTTATTATTGTGCTTCCTTAATCCCATGAAAAGGTCACCGATTGAACAAACAATTTATGGATGGGTGGATGAATTATTTAATCGCCCAGACCAAATATTATAGGAAAGAGAGATTTCCCCCCTGGAAGGCGATGAATTATTTAGCCACTGGGCCACATCTTTTTTGAGAGCTATTACACAGCACCCTCAACCTCAATATCTGGTAATGTCATCAGCTCCAAATATGCCCTAACCTGCGTAATGAGTGGTCAACAGAGAAGCGGCTACGGTGGCCTGAGCACCCGCAGGTGAAACAGTTTTAGCAAACAATTACGAGCATTCATTTCAAGCCTTGAGGAGGTGTGCCACAGTGTGTAGACCAATCACAAGAGAGCATCTGAGCAAAGATTCAATGTACTTTTCTGCAACGACAAGGTAGAGACATATGTGTATTTTTAATCACCAGTAACCATATCACTAACACGGACCTGTCTGTCTAAATTAGTACACATAATGGATAATAATGGCCACAATTCTCCAAATTGACATGTTAACTCACACACACCGCACGCAACATATGTAGCATATCACTGGACAGCACAGCTGTGAGCCCTGCAAAGATGAACACTTCATCTCCGCTCTCTCAAACAGAAGCCGGAGGCAGAGAACAAGCGTCCACTCTCCACCCACCAGGGCTCCGCTGGTACCTTAATGAAAATGAGACCATCATGACGCTCAGCCTCAGTGGCGGCAACTTGTAAGTGTTCACTGCCATCTCTGTCCATCTCTATAAGTCTATGAGATAATTGTCTTGGTTGCATCAGAATAATAGTGTGGATGGGTTACTTACCAAACAGG
Organism: Chaetodon trifasciatus; assembly: GCA_037975065.1. Classification (NCBI taxonomy): domain Eukaryota; kingdom Metazoa; phylum Chordata; class Actinopteri; order Chaetodontiformes; family Chaetodontidae; genus Chaetodon; species Chaetodon trifasciatus. The sequence goes on along the minus strand of JBBMOE010000048.1, from coordinate 686,821 downwards.
ATTCAAAATGAGTTATTAAATGGACGATGTACGACTTCTACTAACATAAATCTAGTTCACGTCAGGTATTAGTGTCCACTTATTTAATCTGTGAAACTGCTACTATTGTATAGGTCAATCTTAAAAATTATATACTTAGAAAAAACAAAAAGGTTTGGAAAAAAATCTATTCAGCATCACCAAATATAAAAACACAGAATGCACCATTCATTCATTTCAATTCATATTTACAATTAATTGGTATGCAACCAGTATTAGACAAGTATTATCACTGAGAGTGATTGTCGTTGATTAATTTTATCTCTCACAACACGTACAAAATTAAGCCCCTTTGCCTGTATTTGGTTAACTCTCTGGTTTGGTTCCCTGGTAATTCTGAGGCAACTGCGAAATGTTAGATGCCATTTATTAATACGTGGGTTTGATTAATTAGTGTGTGACTTGTTTTCATCAGCTCCCATTAACCAAGAAAACGTCTCATTGCCAAGCATGTATCTACTACAAAGACAAGAGATCATGGTTCGTACTACAGCAGAGGAGAATTGTGAAGAATCAATCGAAATTATAAGCACTTGTTTCGATAAATCTTTAGGAGCAATGGAACTTAAACGCCTTTAATTTCTTCGATAGTTTCCGCTCGCCCGTCACACCAGACTCCATGACAAATTCTGCCAATTTAATGTTACCTTGATATCAGCAAACGTACATCTCGCGGACACGATTTGACATTTTAATCTGATAACTGATAGATTAAACTAAAATTCGGCCGTTACAACATTTAACCAAGCTGCGAAACAATCCAACTGAAGCTCAGTTTAATGAAATGGCTAACAATTAACCTTAGCGCAGACTGTCCGTTGCCGCATATTGCTGGGAGACAATCAGTCGAACCAGGCCTGAAAGTTATTGAATCATGCTGTATTCTTCAAGAACTGCTGCTTGGTTTTTCGGACGAACGCCGAATTTGAGTACAGCCGCTACCAACATGGACACGGTGTCTGCTTGCGAGGTGTGTATTGCTGACGAAGAGCATGGTAGCATAATGAGCAGAATTTGGCGTTAGATCGTGTCGGGGCTAAGCTAACGATTATTACCTGGAACTGTGTCTTGCTAACGGTTGAAAACGGCCAAACACCGGCGCTCTGCGCTGTCACTCACTAGCACAAGAGATGTTTACTGCTAACTAGCTTGTGTTACATGATTACAACTATCCGGTTAACATTTTTTTCGCAAACCGGTAACAGTTGGATGTGGTTCCGCAGATATCTAACGTTGCCTTACCGCTTTAGTTTACAATCGGTGCACAGCCGTAGTCTCGACCGAAGGTGAAGTAGCTAGTGTTTGCGGCGGAGTGACTGAGAGGTAGCGGAGTCCAGTAAGCTTGTGTGCGTCAGCTCCTTACGTTCGATGCGTAGGATGTTGAAAATATGTCACGTTTGGTGTTGCTGGATTTTTTGCGTTAAGCAGCACGCATGCACGCACGGATTCTGTCTGACAATTTCGTCATTTGTTGCACATATCCTTTAACAGTGATGTCAAGTCTTTATACTTCAAGGTGAATTCTGTCGAATTATATCATAAAAGGCCAGGAGGTTGCATTGAATTGTCGCTGGTAAATGCGTGCTGCGGATGCCTGGTGATATAAACCGAGTGAACCTTGAATTTACCGCGAAAGTTTTCAGTGTCTCTGTTCAGTCTGCTGTTTCATACGCCATTTAATTGCTGCGCCTCGTCCCACTGTCTCACCGGGTAGGCAAACCACATATACACATATATAAGTAATGTTTGTCTTTATTTCGTGTTGCTATATGTAAAACTATATGTAAAAAGTACATGCGGGTTGTTAGATGACCGAATACTGCTCCCTCGTCACAATATCACAGTAATACTGTATGTGACAAGACTGGCTCTACTTAGAAAAGCTAATTATAATGTTTATGTAAACACACATAACGTAAAAGTGAATATGTATGTTAGCTAACTATCTTTTTTCACTCATGGGGCAGCTCGGCAAGGCACAAATGAAGTCGAATGAAATATACGTTTAGAAATGAGTATCCAGTGTCAATGTTGCTACTAGTACAACTAATGGGTTTACAAGAGTGAATATACGGTTCTACAGCCTGTGGTTGTTAAGCACGTGCAGTGCTTTTATTTCTGTAGTACAGCCTCTCGATTTCCGGTGAATGTTGCTAGCGGTAGCTTAAGATGCGCTACATCATTACCTATTCAGGTAGTATTATGAACTCTAAATTTGCTTTAGCATTGTTAATTATTTATTTATTGGTTTTTGTCGGCCTCTAATTTGCCAGGTTGCTTTGTAACAGTTCTCTAATATATCGCTGATAAACTTACGGGTCGACAAGTTATGAAGGATGCTTTGAAACTTAATACAAAAGTCTAGCTAACTGGAGAGTGCGACCTCGGACATCTTGATGCATTTAAGGTGGTTTTGGTGGCAGAGGAACTATTAATTGACATTTTTGGTTGTTATTACAGAATACGTGTCAAATAACACACTAAAAATGCATCACACAAGTAATTAACTTTTCCATATAGCTAGTACGAGACTAATGACAGACCATTAACGTTAAAGGAAAGACTGGGAATCTAAAAATAGTCCAATGATTGCTATTTTATGTAATACCAAGCAATTACACAATGTTACACTTACATAAAATGTATGACTTTTGCATTAAGTGTAGACACAACTTGCTCTCTGGCTTCTACCTGGACAGCACTGTCTTTATGGGAAGCTGGGACAGTTTTAACAGTAATGTCGTGGGGTTGTTGGTCTATATTCCCTGATAACTGTAATTACCTGTGGAGGCCTGGATGGAGAAGGACAGCGCCGGGTGAGGCAACACAACAAAGAGGCTTGTTGCTGTAAGCGTGGGCAGCTGAGACAGGCAACTTCTGCCATCCCATCTAAAATTTCGACTTTCTTCATTGTGTCATTCAGCTTCTGATAATGGTATTCCTGTCAGTGCAAGTGGGCGGCAGAGGACAGCGTCTCACCAGTATTACAGAGCAGTATTAAATCAATCAGATATCAATATGGTAAATGAGAGCACGCTTTAATGTCTAAGTGATGCTGCAGCGAACACACACTAATTCAGACTAAACCAAGTCTACATAGAGGCTCATTCAGATTTAGGTCTCAGTATAATAATGTTTTTCTTCTGCTCCAGCTAAAATCAGAGCCGGCTGACTGAGCAAGGACTGAGAAACTGATGAGGACTTACTAATGGAAAAGGATAATAATGGCCTACAGACCTCTTGCTGTGATACAAGATGGTCGCAGCAACTGTCAGGCCTTCCTCACAAGCTCCTGCAGCGCCTGATGCCTTTCCAAAGAGAGGGTGTGGAGTTTGCCTTATCAAGGAATGGACGGTAAGCAGTGCTGCTGCACCACACTCAAATATCTAATCTAGATGGAAAGGTCAACTCGCATCTTGCAAATCAGTAATAACATGACAAAGACAGAAAGAATTTGTCAAGTAAATGTAGAATGACTGGAAAGTAGGCCTGTTGCTCATTTTTTGAGTGGCTCCATTTGAGAACATTGCATTGCCCCTCTGGCTTTATGCCATCCTGTGTTTGCAGCCTTACCTTCCACTCTACTTCTGCAGTGTGCAAATATTGATTTATTGCTGTGAAGGTGCTTTCTATTGTCTGAGCATTTCATAGAAGAACACAAAAGGTTTCTTGTATCTTCATGTAGAATTCTTCACACATTGGTCACCACCAATACATGAAAAGGAAAAGTACTCATAATATCTAAACTTAAAGTGAGATAATGTTGCCAAACAACAGCCATGTTAGTTATAAAACATAATAACAGAATAATGGTATCCTAAAATGGAAATGCTAAAACGTAGCAAAGACCATGGGGTACCTTTAAATATCCAGACATCCTACAGCATTAAACAACTACATAAAATGTGCTTGTTTTTACAAGTCCATGCAGTCTGTGATGTGCTCAATTATAATGAGGAGATGAGAACCACAAAAATTCTGTTGGTTACTGATATGTTTCACTTCCTGATAATGAAGACGTTCAGCTGGTGGCCTAACTTGACAGTAAGCAAATATGTAGTCACACATTTTTCTCTCTGTTGCTGTATCAGTGTGTGATTTAGTCGAACAGGATTACATGTTTACATAGATAAATTGTCTAATGGAGCCTTAAAGTAGGCAGTCCCAAAACTCTAATATTATATTCTAAATTCAGAAGGTCAGAAAGAGACCAGGTTGCATCTTTGAAACCAATTACCAGTCCATGGGAAGTTTCTGCGGCGCACAAGTTCACAAGTGTTTGACTGCGTTAAGCATTAACTGCAGGAGCTGGCCAGGACTTGCCCATCTCCTCCTCTCCAACCAGTCGATGTATGCTCGGGTTCTTGGGAAGGTCAGCACAGGGGGAGCCAATCTGAGCACTGCTGCTGTGGTGCGGAGCGGCCATATTGATTCAGGAACACTGGGAGGCACTGCTTTGTTACATGGGTGGGTCAGAAGTCAATTGGTTCTTGCTGCACTGTGTGGACAGTTACCTCAGTCAATTGGCATCAATGTGACAATAAGAGCAGTGCGGGCAGTGCTTCTGTCCAGAGACAAGCGGAGATGGCATAAGCACAAGATGCTATAGGTAGAGAGAGCCTGAAAGTATAATGAGCACAGGTGTGATGTTCAGCCATGTTAGCTCACCTAAATTTCCCAAAACATATGTAACATAGTTACATTCTGTATGGCAGCGCCACACAAGCACAGATGTTACTCAGAGAGTGTGTGACTCCATCCTCTTATACCTATATGATGTTAGGCAGAACCTTGTAAATGCAATTCTCTGATAATCTTGAAAAAGCTCCACAGGTTGGTTGAAAATGCTATCACTGGCTCATTTTTTAATGTCTCCAGTTGGCTTGTTTTAATACAAGAACACAGTTAAAGGGTCTGTGAATATGCCTACATACATAGATGATATATCATAGAATTTTAAGCCCTCTGGAGTGCAACCTTTTATCCACATATCCACAACTGTGTGCATTCACACAAAGACAGTGAAGATGATTACAAGCTAAAAATGGTAATTTTATTGACAGTAATCTTGATCTTTCTTCGTATTTCAGTCACCCTGCTGTTCTTTATTTGTTCATTCAATATCCTTGAAAAGAGCATCAAATTAAAGCAGCAGTCTCTTTTTTCCACTCAAACTCTTGAGACTGAGATTCATTGTAGAAGAAGCAGAAATAGGGACATTTCTACTTTCAATAGCCCGAGTAGACCATAATGCAGAATGGTTGGATTTTGAGGAGGGAGGTTAACAATTCTGGGAAATGTAGGCTATCACTTCCTGAGGTTGAACTAGACGAGGGAGGCTGACAGACAAAAAATAAATGTCAGCCCTTCATTATAAAATAACTCCTGAAATGCACAGAACATCATAGATTGATGTCAGATATCTAACAGTGTGGGAGGATCCGTGGGCGGATTTTTCCTTTAAATCTCATAGTCATTGTGTCTCTTCACATCCAGAGCATTAAGAGTACCGAACCAAAACATCAAATGTTGTTGCAATTCAAATACTCATGGAGCCCGCTGTATCTGTCTGTGTGGGAGGGTGAGTGAATTTTATGGGGTTAGATGAGGGATAATGTGGGAAAGTTGTGGTATACCGTGACGATAAAAACCTGTGAGATGTGGTTGATTGTATTGTTTAGAAAGTTGGGCAGAAGCATCTGTATATATTCAGCTTTTCTAAAACATAAATGTACCCAGGGTACACCTTTAAAATGCAGTACTCTCAGTGAACAAAAGCATCAATTTGGAGTAAAAGTACATCCATTAAGACCTATTGGTTACCTCCATTAAGTCGCTGACTGAGGCTTGATGCCAGCCACTTGATGCACTGTCTCTCCACCCTGCTCTGATTTGTCCAAAATATTATTTTAAGTGACTGCCTGTGCTTTTATTGAATAAGGTCTGCTCTGCTGATGCGAGAGGAGATCAATAAGCAGACTGTGTTGTCTCTCGCTGTGATGGTCAAATTACTGAGAGAAGTCCATTTCAGACATGGAGTTTGTTCTCTGGACACACACAAGTTGATGTATTTATGCTACATTTGTACTGACCCATAACTATTGTTCATAATGCAGGCTGCACACAGAGTGGTTTCATAAAATCATTTGGGCTACTCAGCAGCAGATTGGAAGTTACTGTGCTGGAGGGATGATCGAGCTTATTTCCAGAGTCCCTTGAAAGTCTGTCCACGTAAGATAAATTCAGTACGACAACCAGCAACCTTTAAAGGATGCGAGGTGAACATCATTCAGATAGCACAGTATTAAAGCCCCTGCAAACTTGATTTTAAATCTTGAGTATTTCTCTAATATCTTAAACACTCCTGATTAAATAAGCAACAATCAAACTGAGAGTATATTTATTACAAGTTTGACACTCAGACGCTCAGTTTATCTGTTTCACTGGGACTCTGTGGGTGTGATTTGATTAGAAGTGCTGGTAACACAAGCAAACAGCCTTGCAGCTGTCATCAGATTCTGATTAAAATGTTTCTAAATCGTGATTGGGGCGCGGAACTGTGTGACATCATTTTTTTCCCAGCTGATCCCCGCCCACTTCAAACCAGTGAAGAAGACCACATTAAGAAAAAAAAAAGAAAACAAATCTCTGGCCAAATAACCAAAACTGGTCTGACTTTGCAATAAAACTGTGTTCTCTTTTAAGTCCGGTAAGAAGGTGATCGAGAAAATATGTTTTCAGGGCCTTTAGCAGCTTTTTTGAAATTACTGATTCAGGTTGTTTGCCTGGACAAGTAATCAATCAGGGGATCCTACATTTCCCATAATGCAACAAGACAGTTTATTTTAATAGAATCTCCCTGACAAGTGCATGCCAGCATCTTTTAAACTCAATTCACACAATTTGCAGTCAGCCCAGGCTGATGACATCATTGCGGCTGTGTTTTAACACAGCTCTCTTCAGGGCCACAGAGGACATTAGGGAAGTGTCCTCACGGACTGAGCTGTCTTAATCATGACTAGTGTCCTGATCTGATCTTCATTTGTAAAACTGTAGGAGTTCCCCTTTAATGCAGACAAAAGGAGATGCAGTGCACACATCAGTATGAAAGCTGGCGCTCAGCGGCTTTAATGCTCCACCGCTCTGCCGCTTACACCGTTTGCTGATTTCTGGAAGTATTTTACAGTGATGGGTTGATACAACAAAATCACATTTTCACCACTGTTCTTACAACAGCTGCTGGCCATTATTACAAAACAGCTGCCCATCCTTATTCTTTATCTAGCCAAAAACACTCTGACCCCTAATTTGACAGCAATAGTGTTTAACATCACAGGTAGTGCATGGGTTGTCTGTGCCCCAGCCACAGTTAAAAATATTAGACAATAGAATCACATGTGTCTGACCTGTAATCTGAGGAGGGACACCGGGTGCAGTATAATCTTCGAAGTCATGCATCTTTAAAGTGCTTCAGTTACAGTCTTTACTTTCTGAGGTGCTCTAAATGCCATTTCCTCCTAATTAAGCATGAAATTTGTCACAGGTCTTAATGGAAGAGGGTATTATATTTTTGTGTTATGAAGACGGCAGGAGATGTGTTCCGTTATAAGGCATGAAAAATGTTATTTTGGTCGCCATCAATAACCCATTGCCTTAATAGCCGACTCTCTATTATTTGGATACGATCCATCCAGGAAGTAAAGAAGAGGTTTTTATAGAAGCAAAGTGTTGAGGCTACGCATGATAAATAAACTTTGTACCCTGCTGGGTCAGTTTGTGTGTTGGAGAGAAGAATTATGCTGATGGGGGAACACTTTTAACGAGTGTTGTAAAAAAAATATGTTCCCTTAGTTTAGCATTTCAAGAAGCGGAAGTGTTTGAAGTAACTGCACCATTAGAGCCAAACACAACATCCTGCACGTTCATACATCTTTATGTACATTCTACTGGAATAGATACAGAAGGAGACAGACTGTGATTAAACATAGCAAAAGAAAGTTTCAGCGATCACCTAAGTAAGAGAATAGCCGAATATCACTTACTTACCATAATGCAGCATATTCATATTATATTCATTGTGCATTGTGAGACTGACCTTTATGAGCAGCCAATAGCCAAGTGGGACCTGCACCTTGATGCAGATTGTCCTGAAACTTTTAATTAGAAAAAGTGAGTTGCACAAATTTGCCCAAAAATCCTGCCAATGAGGTATATCTTTAAACACTGAAATGGTTTGGTATGACTGGTAGCTTATGGTGGCTAATGTCTGAAATGAGCAAGAGTGTGTTTTGTCGGGATTCAGCTTTTCATTTATGAGAAGGACGTCGTATTATTTTTTCTCTCACAACGTTCATAATCTGACTGCTCCTCCCCTGAAGCCATGTTGCTTTTCTATGACAACCGGTGAGCATTAACTGCTGTCAGCAGTCTTAGCTGCAGCGTTACTGCGTATTTAACGAGACAGTATGTGTCAGTATGGTGGAAGGGCGGCACGGTGGCGCAGCAGGTAGTGCGCGTGCCTCACAGCAAGAAGGTTGCCGGTTCGATCCCTGGGTCAGGCGGGGGCCTTTCTGTGTGAAGTTTGCATGTTCTTCCCGTGCATGCGTGGGTTCTCTCCGGGCACTCCGGCTTCCTCCCACAGACCAAAAACATGCTCAATACAAAATTGTCCCTAGGAGAGTGAATGGTTGTGCAGTCGGCTGGCGACCGGCTCAGGGTGTACCCTGCCTCTCGCCCGTTGACAGCTGGGATAGGCTCCAGCCCCCCCCCAACCCCGAAAGGGATAATAAGGGGTATAGAAGATGAATGAATGAATGAATGAGTAAGGTGGAAAACACAATATAAAAATGTAGTTAATGTACATGTCACCCTGTGGGGGAATATTATTATAAAAAATACATGTAAAAAATGGAAGAAATCACTTTCGAAATCACTGGTCTGAGCGTTGTAAAGAGGCAGAGGAAAAAACCATTCGAAGAAGCAGAGCCTGGGTGTGTGTGTGTGTGTGACTGTTGTCCCGTAAGTATATGAAGTTTTGTTTAGTTTTTCTATTTTAAGCTCCGCTGAAAAAATAGAATTAAAAGAGCTCTCTGATAGATTTGGGTGAGCAGAAGGGTGCTTAAGTTGGGGAATCAGAACTTGTGAGCCAAACACTAGTTGTGGATTGCCCCATATAGCAAGGGTTTAAACTTTTCCTTTTAAAGTCACACACACCACTGAAACATCCTCCTCCGTCTCCTGCAAGTGGAAAAAGCCCTAAACCTTACAGGTCATTTAGAGAATGCAGCAAAACTGTACTCAGAACCGATAACTGTATTAGATCCTACTGGGTCCGAGTGTGGCATACTGTAGCCCCCTCCAAGTCAGCCTTTTGTGTGGCATCCATCCACTGAGCAGTTTTTCCAGTGACCACAGCGCACTCCAGGTCCAGTCATCAGAGGAGAACCCTAACAGGGCTGGAAGATTGGGGTTAGCCGCTGGGCCACACAACACATCACTGCGCAGAGGTCAAACCCATCAAATCATCGTAGCCAGCTTTGGGAGGGAGGGGAGCCCATTTCCTGACACTCTGTGGCTTGTGGGTTTCAGAGATAACATTAGAAAAACGGGGCGATGGGGACCGTGCCGTTGTCAGGCAACAGCAGTGCAGCATCCTCGCAGTCTCAAACCGTCAAGACGACACTCAGGTTATTTAAAGGAGGATGATTAATGTGTTGAGAAATGGCAAGCACCTGCCCCAGCCGCACTCCCTCCCCAGTGTGCGAGTGTGGGGGTGTGTGTGTGCGTGTGGGTGTATGCGAAGCACATATATGCGTGAGTGTGTGTAGACGTTTACATGTGCTTGAATATGTGTGTGCGCGCTTCATATCTATCATATATTTTTTTTGCATATCTTTTCTTTTGTGTGCATTTTTCACACATATACTGGCTTGCGTGCGTGTGTACGCATTGCGCTGACTGGGCCGGTGTGCTGGCAATTAGAAAAACCACCAGTGGCAAGGTGCACATTAATCATGTTCCTCAGCTGAAAGAGAGAAATGGGGCGGAGATGGGGGGAGGGAGGGAGGAGGGAGGAGGGGAAAGAATAATGAGAGACTGTGTCTGAGGTATTCAGAGCTGCTCTGTTGCACTGTTTGCTCTGACATGATGTTGGAAGCATTTATGAATAAGCAAGGTCATGACAATAGGCTCGAACCCACTGGGCAGGGAGAAGCAGAGGTTGATCAATCTGCACTTTTTCCGTGGGGACAACTTCAGCTGAGGAATGTGTCACGCTTTCATTGTTCCTTTATAAGGTGTAGCGTAAAGGGGGGAAGTCGTTGGCTGTTCTGTGGCTGCTAAAACATATCATATCAGAGACAGGATGACAGGTGAGCCGTTACTTTGATCTTAGAGTCAGGCTCAGTTGCAGGCTTACGCTTGAAAATGTGAATTAAGCGTACTGATGTGATTAATAAGCAGTAATTGGGCTACAGCGAGTAGAACAACTAGTATGATTCATTAATGTATTGATTATTTTTTTTATCAAGTTATGTGTGGATGATCTTATGGTTTGTGTGCTGCAGCCAACTACAGTTTTATTTTATATCAGTCAAGACTACAGTAACCAAAACACGTAGAATACTACTGTAATACTAATGAAAAAAACTCACTGCATTTTAGAATTGGGCATTATGGATAGGCCACAACCTCGTAACGCACATGATGGTGATTGGATTGTCATGAGAAACATCAAGAGGCCTTCAGTGGATCTATGACTCATACCTCATGTGCAGACTTTAGTATTACATACAATTTATTGGCTAAAATGTTAAAAACACATACATTTTAACTAGATTTGTGATAGATATACAGAAAGACAGCTCGAAACGCACTGTCGAAAAAATGTAGACACATTACAGAAAACACTTAGATTAATCATCTGTATTTAATCAATGAGACGTCTCGGACGGTGACTCCAAAAGTGTTCCCTTCTGGACAGTAAGACGTCTAAATTACCTCCTTTCAGGGGAAGTGATACTTTTTCCAATTCCGATATATCTAAGAGGAAATGGGATGATTAAATTTAACAAAATGTGCTGCTCCTGGATAAGTCATCTGATAGGACTGCTGTGTTCAGCAATACGAGTTTCCAGTGCTCTCCATGCGACTTGTGACAGGGGCAGGCGATAAGATAAATGGCTGATTTAGTCTGTCGTGAAATAATTCCCTTAATAAGGATCTCTTTACCTGTTACCTGTCACAGTGGCAAGTATAATTGCACTGATCTCTCTGGTTTTTACCTCTTTCATATACCATGAGTGGTCATTCGTTGAATACACCACTGAGTTGGCAGTCAGATTCAATATATGCCAGTGTTTTGTTATTATTCACTGTATCTGTTACCTTAAGACGACTCTGTTGTCAACATTATACGGTCAGTTGATTTGGCTGTAGGTTTATTGTTTAAGAGATCAGATCTTTTATTTTGATAGTTATTGGATTCACCTCATGGACTGCGTATAGATTATGACCTGAAGCGTTTCCTGGAATGTACCTCTGTTTCTTAGATAATTACAGAAAAGTGTTAAATTCCAGCTGATGTTTATCTTTCTGAAATGTGTTTTTAACATTTGCTCAGATACAAAAACGAGGTATGAGGCAGGGTCTTTGTCACTTTGAACTTATGTGATTGGCTGAATCTTCTGTCACTGTCGAAGCAGTTTTGAAGGCCTCTTGATGACGTTTCTCATCTTATTGGTGGAACGTGATTGTCCAGTCACCATGGACTGGATCTGACTATGATGGTGGATCTTGAAGAAGGCCTGAGGGCTGAAACATCATCTAATTACAGACATTAACAGATATAAGTGAAAACAAATATTGTTTTTCTTCAGGAATTACACTCTAGCTTCTGCATCCCTCCAGCATGTTCATTTCTTTTACTGGGAATTAGGTGAGCCCAAACACAGTGAGCGCTCTCTCTCAGCTGCAGCAGACACAGACGTATTCAATGGGAGCAACAACATAAATATTGAATAGCCACAACATTTCTCAAACTGCAACAAAGTCCCAGTGCAGACATAAATTATAAGTGACAGATCTGTAATATGTCCAAGAGCAGCTGAGTCTGAGGCGACTTTGTGGTGTGAGAAGTCTGGTTCTGACAGGAGGGGTTTCTGGTGTGAATCCTCGGACAAGCCAGGAATGTCTGGATAAGGGAAACCTCTGCAATGAATGTAATGCCCTTGAGCAAAGCCCTCATGCTGCAGGAGCTGCGGTCTTTATATGCAAACTATAAACTTTTTAAAGCAGCCAGGTTTTTATTACCAGCTTCAAAACTCATCTGATAAAGTTTTCTCTGTTTTCTTTTGTTTTGCAGATGTATGATTGCTGATGAGGTAAGCACACACAATGCTGGCTCAGGAAATCTATTTTCCCAAAAAACAAAAGAAAAGAACCTGGGACTTAGCTGCATGCCTTCCGAATTAATTTGTCAGCCCTGCGCGGCACTCCCACGTGTCTAATCGGTTTTGACACAGGAATCATTCTGAGACCTTATTACTCTTGGGCCTCACATCAGCTCGGCCGTCATATGCAATTTACCGCAGCGTCGGTGCGCGATTGACTTGTTTTTCTCCCCCCTCGCCGTGTGTTGATTTGGTCGGTCCAGATGGGTCTTGGGAAGACGGTGCAGGCCATCGCGGTGGCGTACGCCTTCAGGCGTGAGTGGCCCCTCCTGGTGGTGGTGCCCTCGTCTCTGAAGTATCCCTGGATCGAGGAGCTGGAGAGGTGGATCCCCGAGCTGCAGCCTGGGGACATCAACCTGGTGGAGAACAAGAGCCACACCATGTAGGTCATCCCGTCATCCCCCCTCCTCATTCACCTCCCCCAACCACCTCAGCCAGACTACGCATGCCTGCACACACGTGTAATAATGCACAATGGTCATCAGCCTCTATAAAATATGGGCTGTTCCTTAGAAAAGCCTTTGCAAAATGTCTTATTAGAGTATATTTGAAGAATGGGCTTAAAATAGAAAATACATATGTAATCAGCAAACTTAATTTTATTCTTCACATCAGCTGTGAAGGACACTGACTGGCTAATATCTGTCTTTCAGTGAACTGATAAAGCTTCCGTCCTGTCAAGCCGTTTATTAAAGCCGCACTTTGAGAACCAAAAAGTCAAGCTTTGAAGGACATATGCTGAATTTCATGCTTTCCAATACCATTGCTTGTGGTCAAAAGTGGCTGCATTTATTACTACTTTCAGTTAGAGGTCACATGGTCAGCAGCGGCACCAGTAAGAATTGAGGGACATGCACTCAAAGAAAAGGAAAATATTCTTTAGGTAAAAAAATGTTTAGTTGTCATTATTTGATTGATCGCGGTTGATTATTTTCCTGACTAACTGATCAATAGTTTGATCCATATAAGAGCAATTGCCCATGACAGTCTCCTAGAGCTCACAGTGATGTGTTCAAGTTACGCTACAGCTACAGCCCAAAATCCAAAGATGTTTAGTTTATTATCATACATGATGAAGAAAGGCAGCCAGTATTTACATTTGAGAAGCTGGAACCAGTGAATTTCAGGCATTTTTGTGTAAAAACTGAGCAGAAAAGATGAATCAATGAAACATTTTTAATTGATTTAAGTGAAAATTCTCTGTTATCTTACAGATCAGGACACGTTATGCACATTCAGACCCACAGTTTATTAGTACAAACAAGGTCTATTTAGGGCTCATAAATATGTTCTGAATATCTGTGCAGAGGAAATAATCACAGGATTACAGCCATTTTTGGAATTTAAGGGAAAGTTGTCCTTTTAACAGGCAGCATTTAATGTCTCTTGTAATGACTCCATCTTTCCCGCCCTCTGCTTCTACACATGGTCATAATTTACCCAAAGACGTGGGATAGAAATGTGAACGCACCGGGGCATGTGTTGTGAAAGTGAGGCAGTGCGATAGACGGAGAGGTTGAGGCTGACAATTTAATGTCAAAGTGTCCCTCGGTGTCAGGAGCCAGCACGGGCCGATGTTTGACAGCGCTGACAGACAAATCATGTCAAGGCAGCGTCTGCAGTATTGAACAAGACTTGAAATGTTTTCAATGCAGGAAGTGGAAAAATGCCGTGGCAGAGAAGCGTGTCTCATCCTCACAGCTGTTTATTGACCCAGGTTCAGGTTTTATTTGTGCACTGTGGACTAATGTCACATATAAGCCTTTAAAACAGCTACTTTTATTATCATCTCAACTTTCCCCTAGTTCTCTTAGTTTTTATTTTTGAATGAAACAAACTTTTTATATCTGTGACTTGGAGACGGGGAAAAAAAAACCCTCCCCACCTCACATCACAGATGAGGCGCAAAGAGGTTGTGAAAGCCTTCTGGGGAAAATGTGTCCTTGAACTGGATGTGTTAATGACTGAACGGCGAGGCAAGAAAAAAAATTATGCAGCACCTCCTCAGTATTTTGACTCACTTGTTCTTTTGCAGAACATGAATGGCACCTCAGGTTTATTTCAGCTTGGAAATGGGTGTGTGGCGAAGGCGAAGAATTAGAAGCTGCCAGATGCTGGAAATGTTTCTGATTTCTCGGCGATCCTTATTGAGTTTCATGCTGCTGAATGAATGTCACCGCTGTGTTTGTTTGTTAATCTGTGACTGTGTGTGTTTGTGTTAGGGCTGCACATCACCTGGAAAATATAGAAATTGCAGTACAGCCCAGGAATGGATTTCTTAAGCGCTCGAGAGGAGGAGATGTATGAACCCGCGGCCCTAGTTTGTGTCAGGCTGTATATGTGTGTGTGTGTCTTCCTTTGTGTGCCTTAACATTTATCAAGTCCACACACAGTTTTTAAACAGTCTGGTTTACTTTACCTCGAGGGCTCCGTCGCCAAGTCAATAACACTAGAGCATTTGAAAAGATGTTGAGTTTGTATTGAGTTCTAGCTGTTGACACACATTTGTCAGTGTTAAAGGTGCTGTACGAACTTCAGTCGCAGTTTAAAAGATGGAAGATGGTTATATTCTATATCTTTCTTATGGTCAACAAATCAGACCCGCGCCTTTCAAAACGTCTGTTTTGCTTCACGAAAAACAATTAAAAGAAGGCAGGAGAGCATTCAAATGTGAAATCCCAGTCAACAGACAAAATAACAAATAAAACTGTTAAAAGTAGATTTAGAAAGATGAATAAAAGTAACAGATCAGCTCAGATAATATAGATAACAGGGCTTATCAGAGGATCTCAAGCTAAGGGCTAGTGAGTAATGATTCGGGAGAAATATACGGTATTCCTCTGTGCCATAGAGCTCAGTTGTTGTCCAAAAATGATTAAAAACATATCAGTGAGTCACTGTTGCACTGTGATGACATGTTCCTTCATTACCATGAACACGCACACACAGACTGGTTTATTTTGACTCAATCCCACATGTACCATCCGGCCATGAATACTCTCTAGACCAAAAGTGTATTAGTCCACGGCTGAAAATAGTCCCAAACAGATACACTATTTCCACCTGTTAGAGTCATGTCTGCTTAAACTGACAGTGTCCAGCAGTACACCTGCTACACACATTTTACATCCATAGTTCTATGCAATAAATGCACTTGTCCCAGCCTGTGAAAGCCATATTTGCCTTTTGTTTGTCTTCTATGAGCTGGATATCTTTTGGGTTTTGGACTATTGTTCAGACAAAACTAGCAATTTGAAGACTTCTCCTTGGAATCAGAATTTTTCATGACTTCACAACATTTTATGCACTAAAAAAAATATTGAAAAATAATCAGCAGACAGTGAAAATTTTGTTCTCTAAATCCTAAGTCCTCTAAATAGTCTATAGGTGACATAATGTTTGTCATCTGTTTGTTTTTATGTCGTTAATGATTTTATTTTAGATGAACAAGTTTACCTCACGAGACATCATATGCTTGATCTGCATACTGTGTTCCCTCATTGTTCGTGTGTGTGTGTGTGTGTGTGTGTGTGTGTGTGTGTGTGTGTGTGTGTCTCCAGGAGCATCAGCAGCAGTAAGGTGACGGTGCTGGGCTACGGCCTGCTCACCACAGATGCCCGCCCCCTGGTGGAGGCTCTGAGCAGGCAGCGGTTTGCGGTGGTCGTGGTGGATGAGGCTCATTACCTCAAATCCAGGAACGCAGCTCGGACTAAGATTCTGGTGCCTCTCATTCAGAGCGCCAAGCGGGCCATCCTACTCACCGGCACCCCGGCCCTGGGTCGGCCTGAAGAGGTAATAAAAGCTGATTAAATGCACGATGCCCCATGGGGAAATGCCTATTATGGCAAAGAATACAAATTTAAGTGGCGTAAGCTGTTTTATTTTTCTTCTCAGGGGACATGATCCGTGCTTATTCAAAACTCCTTCAAACCCTGCTTTGAATTTTTAATACAATTGAAACAGTGGGCTGGAGATGAAGGAGCAGTGTGGACAAATATAAAAAAACACATTCAACAGATTAGAAAACGGTATCCACATGCATCTGAAGGGATTCTGAGCCCAGACTCATGAAGAAAGATTAGCAGGCTGCAGAGCTAACTTCGGGCTCATCTCTGGCATCTCACAGAGGTGTTTCACTCCGCAGCACAGGTAGATCGCCATGGTAACTTGCTCAGGGGCAGGTTACGCTCAGATCCAACATTCAAAAAGCCAATTAACTCTCTCCAGCATCACTTATCCTCTAGGATCCCGTGGACTTATTTCAATAACCTTTGTTGCAAAAACTTCATTTACAAAGCCCGATATGAACAGACACTGCACTGCAATAAATGAGACAAGTAATAAAAAGAAGCGCATGGGGGGGGCGACTATTGAATTTAGAGACAATAAGAAGGGCTGTTCGCAGGACAGCGGTGTTTGGAGAGCGGCAGAGCCATTCCCCTCTCCATAATGATTTATTATATCATTTTTATATACAATATATTGAAGCAGCAGATTGCAGCCATATTCCATCACTGCAGCCCTGGAAGATGAAGTGGACTTGGTGAATAGAAAATCTTTTCACAGTCTCAGTGTGAAGACACAATACCGTATCAATAAGAAGTACTGTATGTCCACTGTACCCTAATGATAGGCCACTGATACAGCTTTGTGCTTCGGCATTTACACCATCTCTACTTTTCCACCCCCCTCCCTGCCTCAGAAGCAGCATTACTTTTGGCTTTTGCAATGTTTTTGTGTCGCTCACGTGACCATTATGACGACTTCATGAATAACAACTAATTATTTGTCAATTTATTTAGTGTGTTTCAAAGTTTTGCTGTTGGTTTGGGGAATATCTCTCCTTCAATTTCTTATTTTTTCCCATCCCAACTATCAATTGTGTTCAAGAATTTTGGAACACAGTTACCTCATTATATCTCATTATAGATCGACACTGTGCAGAACATCCTGTTTGTGAATTCCTCTGTTCTCCAGTGCCGGCACACACACACATTAACACACACACACACAAGTCCCCATAATTATTCATAACCCGCAGTGTCGCTTTTTTTTTTAGTTATTATTTTCTATCTACGTCTGTGTTCCATCTTAAAAATAATTCAGCCTTATTTATACAGAACATTTCTTAGCAGTGCCTTACAAACATATAAAAGATGCATAAAATCATTGAACGAACACGACAAAGCCGAGAGAAGCAAGAAGACAATTGTCGTTAAACCCCTAAAATCCTGGTTTTAAATCTTAAGGATGTGTCTATGAAATTAGATATTCATGAAAAATAAGCAACTATTCCTGTTAAAGTTTGGGAAAAAAAACATTCAAAAACTCAGATAATCTGTTCACCAGGACTGTGCGGGGGTGGTAAATGATTCTCAGTCCTGATTGGTGCAGGAAAATACGTGACATCACCTTTTTCCAACTGAGCCAGGCCCACCCCACACAATTGAGAATCACAGACAAAGCAGCACAGATGGAAATCTCTCATGAAAAATGGCCAAAACTGCTCCAACTTTGACAGAAAATTATTGTGTTTGCTCATCGTGAGAAGGTGATTAAGAAAAAACATTTCTCCCACTGTCAACAAAACCAATAACGTGTTACTGTCTGACTTCCCTATCATGTTGCATTTGTTACCACTGAAGATTTCAGTCTCACACAAATATAGTTAAAAAAAAACAAAGACTCAGAAATATCCTGAAACAGCTGGGCGCCGTAGTTTTGTGCAAACATTACTCAAACAGGAGAAAATAATGCATTTATTGGGGACTACTTTCAGCTGTGGATTAACCCACATTTGGTGCTCGAGTGACATGTCACCCATTGCAACAGTGTGTCTCACTGATGTGTTATATATGTTATATAAATATGATCATATAAATGATAAAAAGCCTAACTATATGCTTTCAAAAATTATTTAGACTTGCAGTAGAGTCAGGTGTGAGACCAAGCAGAGCCTTGAAAGTTATTACTAAAATACTGAAATCAATTCTAAAACTGACTGGGAGCAAATGTAAAGCTAAATCTGGTGCGACGTGGTCAAATGTGTGAGAGAATCTGCTCCCGGTGTGAAAACGTGCTGGTTAACAGAGTGAGCTGATAACCAGCGACGTAACTAGTTATCAAAATAGGTTTTGTGTCGACTGCATTAAAGCATCGATGTGAGGCAGGACTCCTCAGATCCCGCTGCCATTTAACTGCCACAGTGCTGTGAGGAAAACTTAATTATTGGCTAGACCCACTCATGATAATTAACTGATGAAATTTAGGCAGCTAATTAATTCCAAAATGAGTGAAGTTAGTTCTTGTGAGAAACCTTGAGGTGTATCATGCAGAAAGTGTGTGCGTGTCTGTTATATATCGCACCTATGTGTGCGTGTGTGATACATGCCATCCTGTCTTTGCCATTGCCTGCCTGCAGTGGTGAGGTTAGTTTTTAGATATCATCTCTCTCCCTCTCTCTGCCTCTAGAATCTGAAACTGAATATAACATTTTATCATCCGCAGCATAAACCTGATAAGCCCTGTCCCTGCCTCTGTGCCAGTCTCCTCACTGCCATCATTACTCACTGTGGCTCTGACATCGAGTTAGCACACAGCTCAGGGCATGCTGCACCGTTCATGATGTGCCCTCATTCCACCCACCCATTATATCAACAGTGTGAGGGGGAAAAATGCAAAGCTCCTGTTGAACAAGCGCTGAATTTAGAATGCCGCTCTCACTGCGGCTGCTTATTCAGATCGCCTTGCTGATGATTACCTGTCATTACTTCAGAAATTGCTGCAAATACTGAAAATTGACAGGGTTGTGGTGTACACACAGACATGTTGACATTTGCACACACACAGACACACTCACGATGGGAGCTTTGTTGCAGCCTGCGATGCATACACACTCTTTACCTACTTACTATATGAAAAGGCTCTTCAAAGTGCTGCACTTCATCAGTGTTTTGAAACTCTCGTGATGCAAAGATCTGTTGATGCACCCGTAGGATGATTTTCTTTATTTGTATTTAATTTTCACATCACTTTTGTTCTCTTCGCCTCATCTGAAGGCACAGCGGTTTGACCTGGTTAATCGCCGCTGACACAAGTTGCACAACACAGGACTGGTAAACTAGGCGAAGGACAACAGGACCTTGAATAAATTGCACACAAGATGCACCGCATGACAGTAGAAGTACAAGTGCAAGTAAGGTCTGTCTGAAGCAAGGAAAAAGCTTATGCTACTTTGAGTTATTTCATGCAGCTTTCAAAGACCTAAAGGTGAGAAAAACTAAAATAGCGTGCGATCTTAATGTTGGGCTGCTAAGTCTGTCAGTTTGGTGGAGGACATTGGTGATATTTATACAAGAAATGATGCTACAGTCATTTTTTTAAAGTAATAGTTAAAAGGAATAGCAAATACGGTGTCCTTTTCTTGCTGAGAGTGAATATGGGAAGATTGATACTGCGCTAAATGTGAAGCTAGCAATGGGTCATGTGAAACTGTCCCGTAAATCAAAGATGGCTGTCAGTTACTATTAAATGGTGTTTTATTTTGAAAGTGTACATCAAATGCTAGCATGAAGCTATTTGTGACATGGAATAGTAGCACAGGTAGAGAACAGTCATGAACGTAGCAAACTGATGTCTCATAATGTCAGTGGCACAGCAAAATTTAGCTAACGTTTGCTAACATTAGCTAACATTAGCTACTGGTTGTACAAGGCAGAGGAAGAAGGAGTTCAAGAGCAATAATTATATGAAGTTAGCTAACATTACCTACCGGCCTGAGTGTGCTGAATTAATTGTTCATTAATTCAACTTGAGGAAGAAGGTCAAGGCCAACAATGTCTATATCTCAGTCTCACAAGATTTGCTAACTTGCCGAAAGTTTGCTAACATTGCCTAAAATGAGGCACCATAAGCTACTTTTCATGCCAGAGCAAATCTGGTTTTATTGCTCATTATTTCAACCTTTCATTGGAAGAATGTATTATTTTTTCTTTCCAAAGTCATGTATTCTCACTTTAAGGTGTGTATGTTGTCATCATTTAATGGGTAAAATGACAAATAGAACAAATCATATTGCTTTGAAAAAAAAAAAGTCAAATTTTGTTGGGAGGGAAATATATGAGAGATTTAGAAGGATGATACAATAAAAAAGATAAATTAAAAAAATGAGACATTGAGGTATTGTCAAACACATCCTCTCCAGCTTGTCCCAAGTCTCCGTCTCTCTTTCCCTTGCAGACATACACACTCACGCATCCAGAATACACACCCTGTAATGTGTTGCTGTTAAGGTCATTTTTCTGTCTGTGTATTTCACAGCTTTTCATGCAGATTGACGCCATCTATCCCAAGAGGTTCGGCACCTGGACTGACTACGCCAAGAAATACTGCAACGCCCATTACAGGTGAGTCGTCAACACACACACACACACACACACACACACACACACACACAAGCTGATATACACATAACATATTTAGCCAGAGTCAGGGGACTGTTAGCTTAGCTTAGCAGTAAAACTGGAAGTGGGAAAGGTTGCCTGGCCACAAAAATCAGCATTGCCAAAGCTCCTTCAAAACCAAAAAGTGTGTAAATGACAAGTGGAATTACAGGGAGAAAAGTCAGGCACAAAAAAAAACTCAACTTTTACACTTTGTTTTTTTTTTTTTTTGCTTTTGGACAGAGCTAAACTAGCCATTTTCTCCCTGCTTCAGGTTTTTATGCGAAGCTGAGCTAATGGTCTCCTGGCTCGTGCACGAGAGTGGTATCAATCTTCTTGTCTAACTTTCAGCAAGAAAGTGAATAAGCATATTTTCTAAAATGTCACACTCTTCATCTGAGTGCAATACCTCAGTTTGGTCCATTCTTCTTTATATGCTCCGAAGTCTTAGGAGACTTGGAATTAGCAGACTTTCAATCGCTCTCACCTTCCATTTAATTTCCACTCTTTTCAAGTGTCTGCAGGGATAAGGCGGGCTGTACCTGAGTCTAGAGTGGCAGTGCTGCTGAGTTGAGGGTTTGTTGTCAGAGCCAGACCACAACTGAAGCCAAGCGTTAAATGCCAACTGGCTGCCAGTTGCCAGTGACGATCAGTTACATGTGTGAACAAACACATCAAATGCATTGTTTTGGATGTCCATCAAAGTCAGCAGCTTGGTCGGGGATGGGCCCGGCGCCATTAATGATAACACTTTGTATATAATAGCACTTAGTGTGGCTGGGGAATGCCATTCTGAGCAACACACACACAGGCACACAAAAGATCGTACACACAGAGGGGCACAAGGCAGTGTCATGTGAACAAAGTCCTCCCTTCATGATAGTGAAGTTGTTGTGGGACATGGCAGCAGCCCAGGAGATGGAGAAGCAGCCCCACAGCTGTACAGTTACTGTTTCAAGTCTCCGCACCAGGCAGAAACATTATTATAGAAGGAGCGAATCAGTTTCCTTTCCCTCAGCAACTACAAGTTAAATACTGGAGTGTGAAACAGCAGATTTGGCAGTGGCTTGTTAAGTTTATCCACACTTCCAGCCAATATGGCAGATAACCAGCGTTTGTGTGGAGGGCCAGTTCTATTCTAAAAATCCATTTGGCTGATGAATTGTGAAAGTTGCCGGCGAGTTTTGGGATAAACCTGCTGCTGTGGCCATTAGACAAAATAGTTTCCTGGTCTGCAAAGTGCCCTTAAGCAAAAAGCTGATCCCCCGACTGCTCCAGCAGAGCTGCTCTGCGGTAAACGATGGAAGGCTGTTGTAGTGCTGGGCAGCTCCCAGGTGGGAATGTTTAAATGTGTTTAACTATTCCTTCAGGGCATTTCCGTAAATAAGTACGTTTTCTTAGTCAGTTTCTCTCGGTTAGAAATGTGTATAAAATACATCAGCAGCCACAGCTTGGCCTCTCATTCATCCTCTCACAGGTACTTCGGGCCTCGCAGGCAGTGGGACTGTCGCGGGGCGTCCAATCTGGAAGAGCTGCACCAGCGGCTGAGCGAGATCATGATCCGTCGTCTCAAGGCTGAGGTGCTCACTCAGCTGCCACCAAAAATCCACCAGCGTATCCCCTTCGACCTGCCTAAGGAGGCTGCAAAGGTACATACATGTTTGAACATAAGCAGGACAAAGAAAAGCAGCGAAACCTCACATTTGAGAAGCAGGAAATTTGCACATTATTGCTTGAAAAATTACTCAAACAGTTAGATGATTATCAAAATAGCTCCCAAATAATTTTCTGTTTATTGACTAAATGCCTAATTCTTTCAGGTCTAACATTTTCATACATGCCCAGCACAAATCCAAAAGCAGTATGTCTAAATATCCAGTCGAGTGTTACATCTCGATTAATGGACATGCCACAGATTCATGCTGTTAAGTAAAATTAAATTCTGTTATCTCCAGGTATCTCACCACACAGGGAGTGACTAATTCAAACATAGTCTCCTACTCATCACCGTTTGATATTTTTCCGCTGTTAACTTTCTTCCCAACTAACTTTGAGAATTGATAAATGGTTTTGAGTCATTTATCAAGGAAAATTTTCAAACGCTGGGCCTCATGCAAGAACCACTCATACAGACAGATTCATTCTTAAGAGGCTCATGAGTGATTAAGAAAACTCGTCACATTCACCATTTTTTTCAAAATTTTCCTCTTAGGGTGATCCAGACCTGTCTCATGTACAGATAATCTGCCTTTATCCACAGAGAGAAGAACACTTGCTTGACTCTTCTTCATCGCTCAGTGCTGGAAAAAGCACTCAGATCTTTCACTGCAAAATTACCTGCCAAGTAACTAGTAATTAAAGTTGCCAAATAAATGTAGTGGAGTACAAAGTACTGTAGTTACCTCTGAGTAGAAGCTCTGTTGGGAAAGTTGTCTCACTCCAACGCCTGCCTCAGGGACATCGGGGACATAACAGATCCATTATAAGAGCTGACAGTGTGATATAGTCAATAATATTCTCTCGTCCATTTGCATAACCGTCACCAGCCGCTTTGCTTCTGAAAGACACCTCTTAGCGTCTGACTTCATGTTATTCAAAGTATTCCCTCTTTATTTCTGTTCCAGTGTGGTGCTACTCTAATAACATGTCGCTGGAAGATGTATTAATATTTTTTAATTGCTTCAACTACTGACACCGCTGAGTGCGTTATGTTTTCGTCTACTGGCTTCTGACAGCTGACTCGAAGCTCCGTGTTGGAGTCAAATTCGGGTAACATGAGGGAAACTTGTCCACAAACAGGCCGGAACAGATAAGTTGTGAGCAAACCTCACAGAAATTGGTCCTGCATGATGCTCATTCTCTTTTACTAGCTTTCAGATGTGAGGATTTGTTGTTACTACATACTAAACTGAATATGTGTAGCAATTTGAAGACTGGTGATCAACAGACAAAGCAACCATGGAAATAATCCTCCTGTGCAGCGGCATAACCGACCTCTATTGGCAAAGGAAACAAAAAAAAAAATTGATGTACTGCAACTGAGTGTGATTGGTATTACTTCTATTTCTAAGTAACAGTGTGACAACTGCTTATTGCTGCTTTAAGATAACAACTCTCCTTTAGCCTTCGCTGAGACACACTGATGTGTGTGTGTGTGTGTGTGTGTGTGTGTGTGTGTGTGTGTGTGTGTGTGTGTGTGTNTGTGTGTGTGTGTGTGTGTGTGTGTGTGTGTGTGTGTGTGTGTGTGTGTGTGTGTGTTACCTCTCCACTGTCACAAAGAGGATGCCAGGGTGTTTGTAGAGTAAATGTCATGTTTCGTGTGTAGGTGTTTGCATCTCTTTCAGCATCTCCAAAGTTATGGTTGCGGTTTGTGCCTCCCACGCCACACTGGATGCATGTGAATATGCATGTGGATGTAAATGTGGCTTTGACCTGGCCTGCGCGCCTGTCCGTGTGTTCTAGTCTCTGTGTTGGGTCACCCGTGTCAAGGCTACGAGGGTTTAGTTTCCCACGGGGAGCGACCGGCGCCAACAACAATACGCACTGAGCAGCATCCACCAAGAGGCCTTTGTTAGGTTTTGTATCATATCAGCAGGAATAAAAAAACACTGGAGGAGGCCTTTCGGCACTAATTACGCATCGAGCCGCCGTCCCAGGAATGACACAACAATAAGGAAGTTGCTTGGAAAAGTGATGATGCAGGATTTTTACCCCAATCTTCCTAAATGTTAAGGGACGCTTTAATTGGTGGCTAAATATGGTCAGTGTTTCTACATAGTGGTGCCAATTAGGCCACGGAACGTACGTGCGGAACTGTTGGAGAAGTTCATGTCATGTTTTGTAGTTGTTCTCGCCCTGCTCTCTTATCTGAAGTTGGGCTGAAACAGCAGCTCCGATGCGTAATATCCTCAGAGAAATGAGCTCGGAGATCATTTGTCTTTGCCGGAAACAAAAAGCGCCGCCGTAGCTGGAGCTGTTCAGCTTCAAGGTTTTTCTTTTTTTTTTTTTTTTTAATTTGCTCGTGAGATGAATGTGTGAGCGTTTTCTGCAGGTATTTGTCCACTGAGAAGAATGGACAGACATTTCATCCTCCCGGCTAAATGGATTGGGTTTAAGAGATGAGAAAGGGAGGTACGAAGTGGCTGGTCACCCAAAGCGGCGGCGGCCATTGTGCTACCCCGAAGCACAAAAATGTGAACATTATAAAACATAAAAGACTGTGCAGATGTTATTTTCCTCTAAACAAACCGTCTTTTCAAACATAGTTTAGCCAACTGATGATATATGTGTACAGCAGAACCACTCACCAGTTCAGCCTTGTTCATGCTATCTCATTTTCTCCCTAATGATGGCTTTTATCTTCCACAGCCAGGCACTTTTTATGCCCCTGCTGCCCTTTACGTTTTCAGCCGTGGCCTTTTGTCAGTGTTAGTCTAGTGAATATCATCAGGGGTGGAGTGTTTTGCCACTCGGTTTATTTTTTTTCCAGCAGATTATGAAGAAATTGCTTGAATGTAAAATTTTTAATTAGAAATGAAAATTGAGAGACAGTGGAAAGTGTGTTTATGTGCAGGTGAGGGCTGAGTGAAATATCTGAGAGGAAACATAAAGGAAACGCAGCTTTATGCTCCTGAAATATGATACTGTTTATCCATTCCGCCGTCCTTGACTTTGAATCCACTGAAATGCTAATTATTTCACTAAATGGTGGAAACCTTTCATGTTTCACCAAATCTTTTCATTGTACTGGTCCAGAACGCGCAGTGGGAAAAATGCAGTTGTGGAAGTTGCCTGCTGAAGAAGCGTCCATTATATGTGTGTGTGCTCGCATTAATAAGGCTTCTCACTCTCTTTCCTTCCCTTCCGACACTGCTCGCACATTTGTCATTATGTGTGTGCGTGCGCTTCATCACGCACGGACCCCCTCTTCTTTCAGCTTGCCATATGGTTCACAGTTTTGCATCGTTTGATATGCAGTGCTTTAGGAAAGTGTTTGTCCCTGTTGATTTTTTTTCACATTTTGTGGCGTTGCAGCCTGAATTCAGACAGATTGAGTGGAGCTGTTAACAAAAGGCACAAAATAACCTCTAATGACAGTGATTAAAAGTTGGGCAGTTTTTAAGAAGTCAAGGGGGTTCGGGCACACTGGAGTTCTTGTATGAAAATTGAACCAAACCCAAGCTTTATTATTCGAAGCAGCATGCTGCTTTTCTTGTCAGGTTTTTACATAATATGTTGCATTCTAGTACAAAATATTGACATAATGTGCTGAAGCTCGCTGGTAATTGACAAAGTCTCATATTAGCCCTATTTTTATGATAAACAGGGCTAATCTCCACGCTGACAACAAATGCGCGGCCTCTCTGCGTGTCTTGTTTGTGAGCAGGAGGTACGTAGCATATGCTGCTCTTCACCGGCAGCCTCTCCCACTGCGATCCTCTCCGCTCTCCTCTCCCGCCTTAAATACTTCTCGCCAATCACCTTGAGAGCACGCGAGGCGTCTTTGATTTATTGTACCAGCCCGGCTGCTTCTCCATCTTCGACCCCGGCTTGTCACAAGGCGGCTATAATTGGGAGATGCTCATGACCCACCTAACACAGCAGCCCAGTCGGAGGGGCTGGCTTCCTTGGGAATTCTCCATCTTTCTCTCTCGTTTTTTTTTTTCTCCCTCTTTCTTTCTTTCTCTTCCAGGGAAAGTAGGACACCCAGCAGCACCATTAATTGTTTTGCCCTTTATATCTCAAAAACAGTAGAGAACAAGAGAGAGGGAGAAGAGAAGGGTAGATGAAGAAATAAAGGACGCAGCCTCACTGTCTTTGTGCTCTCCTTGCTTGCAGGAGGCCTCAGCCAGCTTCGCCGAGTGGGAGAGGCTGATGAAGGGACTGAGGTCAGGGGTCGCCACCACGGACAGCCCCTTCACTCAGGTCATGAGCCTGGTCACACAGATGTACAAGCAAACAGCTATTGCCAAGGTAATGGAGAGCAGGTGGTGCTCGACTACATCTTATTTTACCCCAGCCTTGATCATTACACAGTGGATGACGATGGTGATATTCTGCATTTTTATGAATCCTCCTAACAAATGTTGTCTGTGCACACAAAGCCTGATATATATCTTATTTCTCTGTGCCATCAAGCTCCACTGTTGTCTAAAAACACACCAATGAGCCACATTGTTGCACAGGGTGACATGTTCCTTCATTAGCATGAACACACACTGTAGTTTATTTAGACTCATCCCACAAACACCGTCCTGCTGCCAGAAATACTCACTGGAGCGCCAAATGTGGGTTCTTCCACAGCTGAAAATAGTCCCCAACAAATGCACCATTGCCCTCTGTGCTACAAATGTTTTTCAAAAAATATTTAATTCATTAATTAACATCATTTGGTCTGCTGTTGTCATGCTCTTGTACAGTTGAAGCAGAGCCTCAAGTCCATTCCTGAAGGTCACTGCTTTTTCTTTCACAAAAGTTGCAAATAGAGCAAAGTGGAGATGTGGACAGAAAGTATGGAGGCCGGGTTGGTCAAACTGTGGCCACAGCATACATACCACTGATGTTTCCTCCTCTTGTCACAACCAATATGAACAAGAGAAGCATAAATTGCGAGCTTTGGCTTTACATCACAGTCGATTCACTTGTACAGTAGGAGCTGGACTTAAACATTTCTAAAACTGTAGACTGTGTATTCCCAGCTTTAGCTGTGTATAAAGACTGGAAAGGGAGAAACTGGTAGCCCGGCTTTGTGCAAAGGTAACAAAATCCACCTAGCACCTCCTCTAAAGCTGTAATTTCCCTGAATCTCCACTCGATGCCAGGCAATCTCACCTGAAAGACAAGACTCCAGGAAATCACTGCACCTAGCCAAGAAATAGTCCTCCAGACAAACCAGCATTTTTAGTTTTTCCTTTTCTGTGGCATGTTTAGATCAGCTCAAGTGAGCTGCTGTTTGGGAAAACCGGGCGAAGCCAGAATTTGATACGCGTCTATCCACGTTGTATCGTTGCTTGCGATCCTTTTTATATACCAAATAAAAATTAAATTATAATACACATCAATATATCAAATATGTCTTTATATGTATTATATATTGTTAAGATTATAAGGCATTTATTATTCAATTATATTTAAAGTTCAAGGAAATCCACTGTGAGAAAGACTGCATCATGAGAAATCACGTTAGATAATCGTGATCTCAGTGTTTACCAAAAATAATCATGATTAGGATTTTTGCCAAAATCAAGCAACCCTAATAAATAGTATTTCCCAAAATGTTGAACCCTTCATTGAAGTTGTTTTTCCATTTGCACAAAATGAGCTGAATTCAGCTGTGCACATCATGTCGTCATCAATGCGATCTCAATGAAATAACATTCAGCGCGGCTCATTTTGTCACTAATTTGCACAGTATTATTAGCCACATATTAATATTCATTTTCATGTTTCAGGACATGGTGAATTGATGGTAAAGCATCATGTTCAGAGCACTTGGCCAACCACTCAGTGAGATCTCATGGGAAAGCATTGCCATGGTAACAGAGCCTAATGGTTGCCAGTGAAAGCACTTAGACAAAGTAGGGAGTTATAACTGAGGTATTATTTAGCTGTGTCCAGCCTGGCATGATTACACCTTATCTCAAAGTTACACACCGCACTAAAATAGCATCTCTGTGATGTTGTTGCTATGGAGACTCAGCCGGCTCTCAGTTTGAAGTGACGTTTTCTTTTTAATGAGAGAGAAATAAGCAATATGGCAAGGTGGCTGGATGCACGCAGTGTGAGGGAGGTTGGGGTCGGAGCAACTGGTGTCGAGAATCTAACAAGCGTTTCCATCTCCTGTGTGGAAGCATTTGTAAGGCAGTAATATAGTTTAAGACCACTGATCAGTTTCCAGCCTCACTGATCTCGATGCTTTGATAACAGGCAGTTCCTCAATCTCTTATATTTGTTGTTGAGTAAACATTTCCACCTAGTGTGCCTCTCCAATCATCTGCCATGTTTGAGCGCTGACATTCCTCTCAATTAGCCCGACGCCCTCAGCCATGAGTAGCGCAGCCCCGAGGTTAACGAAGACCGGAGATAACCACCAAATGCAATCATCGACACGCTACTCGCTCAGCCTGCCTCCAAGCTTGGATCTTTTTTGTGCTTGGCGCTGTTTGCTGATTGGATTTCTGCTCAGTTTAGCCTAACACTGGACCTCCTTTCATTACAAAGTCCCCCACCCCCC
The DNA here is from genome assembly GCA_037975065.1 of Chaetodon trifasciatus. Classification (NCBI taxonomy): domain Eukaryota; kingdom Metazoa; phylum Chordata; class Actinopteri; order Chaetodontiformes; family Chaetodontidae; genus Chaetodon; species Chaetodon trifasciatus. The sequence goes on along the minus strand of JBBMOE010000048.1, from coordinate 657,659 downwards.
ACCCCACCCACTCACCCACCTCAAAGCCGATACTGCCAGCCCAGTCTCATTTCCTCTCCTATTGGTTTTTAGAGTCAGACACACTTTCTCTACTTCAGAAAAAAAAAAACACGTTCTTCTTTTTTTGGAACATGGGGAGGGGTGGAATGGTGTGATAGATTCACACATCTATGTCACTCTGACGAGCACCACGGCCCCTGCCTGCCAGTCCGCCTGGCGACGAAGCTGCCAAACGCCTTTGGGGTATTTTTATTGCTTTACCCGCCAAGCATCTGCTCCCAATTACCCAGAGAGGACAGCTCTGATGCTGGACTTTAAAGCAAGCTAACAGGCCGCTTCAGACAGCCGAGAAGTTTGTGCACTAATTAAACTCAGCGGAAGGAAGCCAGCGAAGCCAAGCCGTCAGTAATGAGGACCCCCCAGATCAGAACGGGGTCGGCAGGCCTGGCGGAGAGGTTCATTATCAGGCGCATCAGCTAATTATCAGCAAGGCAAAGCAGAGGTTCTCCCACCAGAGCAGGTGTGATGGCTGCAGAGGTTGTCATGTTGCAGGAGGTGTGGAGATTATAGGGGTGGGATTCACACCACGGAGAAAGGCCTGTCTCCAAAACCGTCTAGTAAGGGCTCTGTTTGACTCAAATCCAACCTCAGTATTTCTCACTAGTTGGTGCTATTCTTGGCGGCTTTTTGGCCTGGGGCTCTGAAATGAGCCGAGCCCGGATGCTCAATGACACGCTCATACAGCACATCCACTCCAGCTTTGCTGAAGGTAGCGGGAGCGGCCACAGTCATCACAGTGTGATCGCTGGGCAGCAGCGCGCGGTGAAATGGTAGATACGGATACCTGCAGGGTACAGTTAACTCACTTGCACTTTTGCTGCTTCCTCTTTTTTACTTTGTTAGCGTCACACTGTCAATCAAGGTTGGAGGCTTCAGCAGAAACAAGCAAGATGTTGTTGAATTTGGATTGTGCTGTTTTTGAAGGATTGCTACCATTTGACTTCATAAATAAAGCGATGAACAGGTTAAAAAAATGCCAGGCGTGAATAAAACCAAGGTTGCATAAGAATAAACCAAGCAGAGAACTCCAGAATAAAATAGTTAAGGACTGAACTTTTACTTACTGCAGTAATTTTGGACCGTAGCTGTCACTCTGACAGGTGACCAGCCTCATATTTTATATTATTTACACGTGAAAAAATCTGAAAGCGTTCTGTGTGCCGTCACATTAAACAGGCTGAAAACTTAATGAATATAATTTGATGACATTTTACTTCATTAAGTTGTTGGTGAATTCTCAGATTCATCTGGCTGTTTGCAGATCAAAAGGTGAATTTTCTCATGTCTGCGGTCCCCATAATCCAAAAAGAAAGAGCACACACCAATCATATCTCCAAGTTGTGATTTATTGATTTGCTCTCACTATCTGTGAGCTGACAAATGCGCCCCAGTCGCTCTGTGTGCTCTCTCCTTTTAAAGTCTGGATCCCTGGCATTCAATAGAGAATCGATCAGACGGAAAGGATGCCGCGGTGATTAATTGACTTCTTCACTGATCTAGCCGATTCCACTGTGTGTGGTCGAGCAGTGAAGTGATGGATTCAGTAGCTCTCTTTCATCTGTGTCTATTTCTGTGTCTGTGTGTGTGTGGGTGGGTGTGTGTGGCCAGGCAGGAGCTGTGAAGGACTACATTAAGATGATGCTGGAGGCAGAGCAGCTGAAGTTCCTGGTGTTCGCCCACCACCTCACCATGCTGCAGGCCTGCACAGAGGCTGTCATCGAGGCCAAGGTAACCCCAGGTGGTCCGCAGGCGACTGGATCTTCTAAAACCTGTTAAAGGGGTAGTAAGCGCTGGCCACGTAGCACCTGTAAGAAATGGCTCAAAATGTTGGGGAGTCAGTTAGAATTCACACAAAACCCTGCTGATTACAGGGACGCTTATCTGTTTCCGCTATGCATACGTGTGTGTATATATATGTAACTATGGATACAGATGGTAAAATGATGTTACTGTGTGAGTGGCCTTGGCTGAAGGTACTCTATGGATGTGATCTAGAGGCATGGATAATGCACACAATAACCCCTTTCCAATGTAGGAACTAAGTCAGATATAGCATGTATTCATTGATGAAAGGAAGTCAGTAACAATATGAGCTCCACAGCTTCCATTCCACAGTCTCTCTCACCATCAACTATTAAGCTAATCCTCCAGCTAGCTGGCTGTCCACCATTTCATATCTCCGTCTCCATTTCTGAATCATCAGAATTATTCACTTATAATGTTGTAATGTGTCAGTACAGTCACAAGGTCTTGGTATTTCATGTAGTAGCACATTTCTCTGTATTTCATGTTCATTGTTAAAGTCATGTCACCGAACCATTAATTTTCTTTCTTGTTCCATCCACAATTTCAGGTCTTTTGTCAGCTATGATCAGGCAGAAAAGCAGCCTCCTGTGCACTGAGCCATTACAGCTCTCTTAAAAAGCTTCAGTCTAGTTTCCGGAAACCTCCAAGAACTGGCTTGAAAAGTGCTGGAATTTGTGTTAGTCTTGCGCTATCCATCACTTTGAAACAAGAGGGAGGGCTGTTTTATATGATTGATATTTCATTTCATCATTTCCATTTAACATTTTCAGATTTTTTCCAACCACTGAGACCCGAATCGCCCATTAACAGTTACCTGGAAACACTAAATGTGCAGACTGTATTCATATTTCACTCCTCCTTCCTGGCTAAGCAGTGGTAATTGGCCCCATACTTAAGTTTTATTCCTTCATCCATTGTCCTGCTGTGTTTATAAGTCAAATCCTTGCCATATCCGTGATTAACTTAGACAAAGTATTGAAGCTGAAGCTCACAACTTGGGCTTGTTCTTCAGCAGGGGGATATACAGCAGATGCTAGCAGTCATGAATTATTTGCGTCCTCCACCTATATGCTAAAATCATCCCCGTGTAAATCAGGTACAGTATTTAGATAATTCAGAACTTATATTTGATTGAAGCACAATGTAAGACGTCCATCATTCAGCATCTCTTAGATGAAGGTTACATAACTGCAGGTATCTATTAATCATCATCGAAGAGATGAAAGAAAGAAAAGTCTACTTCTCCTCTCAAAAAGTAAACTTTTTCCATAATCTATCTCCTAAGGTGTGTTTCACAAGTCATCGCAAGCGAGCGATGTTTCCTAGCTCGGTGCCGGCAGCCCGTGAAAGAGTTCAAGTGTGTGTTCTGTGTGCATGTGTGTGTGTTTGTGTGTCGGGGGGAAAGGGGGTGTCGCGGGGGTCGAGGAGGTGTGGGGTGAATGTAATGCAGCGGTATGACGTGTGATAACACTTTTCTCAGTGATAGGTTCACTCTCTGGTGTTTTCGCACTCACCAATTAACAGAGAAGGGCTAAAAAAAAAAAACAAGGATCGACAGGCAACGTGCTGTGATTAAAAGCTTGGCAGAGAAAAGTGACTGCGCACTAATCACTATGTTATTCCTGCTTTTGTGTTTCACGCTTTCCCATTTCTCACCTTGTGTCAAACCAGTTGGAGGGCTTATTTAATAAAGTTTTGCATGTTTTAAACTTGTAAATACAGCACACTAAATGCAAGAGACAAGTAACTCTGATGAAACAGCAGGTTGATTTCTGAATGTTTTTATGGCCTTGAGATGCATACTTAGTTCTCCACTGGCACATTTATTTGACCTTTAGTTGTCCAGGAACAGTCTGACCTCTGTGGTCTTTCTCAGCAAGGTTCTGCTTCATATTCATGCAGTTACAGTTACATTCACACGTGGGAGCTGCACAGTGTAAACACTCTGTTCTACTGTCGGCCACTGAGCAGCTCTGCAGGACCGATGGACCCAAATCAAAAGAGTGCAGTCGCCACAGTGCATTAGCAGCTCAGTGAATGTCAAGTTCAGGTTTAATGAACACGCTGCTGCTGCTTTCTTTGTTTGCTGTTATGAAATGTTACAAAGTACGATATTATTGCTCTCGTCTTCTTTCAAAGAAGCTATTCTATTTACTGTAATGCATTGTTCGTGTTTTCTGTGGTGCATTCATTCACACATCTGCTGTTGAAATGTCTACAAGGCATGTTAATGAAATGCTCCCAACCTTTAATGATCCAGCACATATCTGCACTGGCTTTTTAGAGCAAGCAGCAGTGTCCCTCAAATTGTGTGAACCTTCAGTCAGTTCAATAGAATGTGCAAACAACTAAACATATGTTATGTCCTCCAGTTATTTTCAGTTACACCTCAGATCACAGCCAAATGACACTTCTAGGCTCATGAACCTGTGATGAATAACATGACACGTCTCTGAGGCACAGAACTCTCGATAGTTCGATTGTCTTGTGGCTACGTAACGTTTGAAAGATGAAAACTTTCATTCGTAACCTATAAAAAAGCTCAGTAAACTCAGCAGTTTTGCTGCTGCAGCTTTGCTTGGGCTGGTATGACCAGTAGCTTTTGCTGTCTAATGCTAGCTAATGTTAGCCAGCTTTAGGCAAATATTGGCTGACCTACTGATGCTGATGCTGATACAAAACATTTTAGCATGCAGCCGATAAACATTTCATGTCTCTGTTCACCTGGATGATGGAAATCCAAGATTTACTTTTATTTTTTGCTCTGCATGGACCCCTGAGGGAAATTATCTGTCTATTTAGCCGCTAAATGCTCTCAAGACATCTGCAAATTTTGTGCCATTTGGTGTTGGGCAGGTAATGTGCAGTGGCTTTTTCACTGAGAACAGTTGATAGGAGGGTCATTTGCTGGCCAGGAAACCAAACATTATGCATAATTATGTGATTCATTGCTGATCTGAAAAATGTGTATAAAGCTTTAAAGTAATTTTTCCCTCTTCTGAATGAAATGAAATGATTCTAAAAAAAACAGCATTTCATTCAAAGATTTCTGTGTTGCAGGTGTTCCATCAGCTGTGCACATGGCAGGCGGTGCTGTCTGGTTTAGTGTTGCTCAACGGTCAGCCATTACAAACTGAATGTTCCTCCAAAAAGGAAGCATTCTCTTGTCTTGCCTCTTTTGTTCCAGGCTGGTTATATCCGTATCGATGGCAGCGTCCCAGCCTCAGAACGAATCCAGCTGGTCCACAAGTTCCAGAGTGACCCAGAGACGCGAGTGGCCGTCCTCAGCATCCAGGCAGCTGGTCAGGTACTCGCAAACAAACACACAGACTCTCTATAATGATAGACTGATAAAGTAAACTCACTTTATCAGAAACAACAAGTTTTTGGAGCTGCTGAAAACAAATCTCACTTCATGTCCTGGAATCGTCATTGAAAAATAATTGACTTTCATCAACAGAAACGTCTTAATAAGGACCAAAGAGTTGCTGCAAATACTTGTTCATTGAATGAAACATATGAACACACATTGGCTGAAGAAATGAGCTTGTGCTATTCTACTGTAATGCCACGATAAATTGGCTAAATGGGGTCATTTGTTTGCATATTAGTCATAATGATGCTTGCCATTGATTGTAAGGAATCATAATCAAGGCTTGTTCAAGTAGAAATAAATGCTGAAAATGTGTTTTACTTACTATGACCTATGACTATGACTATGACCGAGCATGTGCATTCCAATCAAATGAAGTAGGTGCTTCAAGCACTAATATGGCAATTAACTGCTAATATTCTGTTATCAAAAAGGCGTGACGTGTTTTTGTTCTGTTTGGGCTATCGTGTGTGTGTGTGTGTGTGTGTGTGTGTGTGTGTGTGTGTGTGTGTGTGTGTGTGTGTGTGTGTGTGTGTGTGTGTGTCCTCTCCAGGGTTTGACCTTCACCGCCGCCAGCCACGTGGTGTTTGCCGAGCTCTACTGGAACCCCGGCCACATCAAGCAGGCTGAAGATCGAGCCCACCGCATCGGGCAGACGTCCTCGGTCAACGTGCACTACCTCATTGCCAAGGGCACCTTTGACACCGTCATGTGGTCCATGCTCAATAGAAAGGTGGAGCAAGAAAGTGCTTTCACCACTCATTCCACCAATCAGGCATTCATTGATGTCATATTTATTTTGAATGATAAATTCAAATAATATATTGCAGTATTTGTGTGTCATGTAAAAAGTCTAGCTGCATGTATACATAAACATAGAAGCATCAGCGACATTGATTTTTCATGTCTTTGACGATTTACGTTAAGAAGAACAGATGTCGAGATTCATAATCAAAGCTATCCAAACGTTTTATGGTGAAACCAATAAAATAGAAACATGACAGAAAAAAAAGACGTGTAGAACTGAGTGTCCTGTGTCCTTCAGGAAATGGTGACCGGCAGCACCCTGAATGGCAGGAAGGAATATCTGAAGGCTGACGAGGGCGACAAGGACAAGTGGGAGTTCCTCAACTTTGCCGATGCGTGGACGCCGAGTGAGATGGTGCTGCCGCTGGAGGGAAACGCAGGAGATGTCAAAGGCGACATGTTCTTCACTCATGTGAGTCCATCAGAAATGTCAGCAGTGGGGGACTGTTATTTATTGATTGATTCAGGCAGATTAGACAACAAATGTTCTATTAAATTACAAAGCACTGACTCTAAAACAGAAGAAAGCTTTCAAAATAAAGTGAGTGTACTGTCTTGTAGAGTAGCCACAGCTGTGTTGCAGTTCTTATATTTTCCATCACTTCGTCAGTGCATTCAATATTTGAGGAGGTTTTGATGTAAGGAGGCAGAAAGTCCAATTTTTTGGTTGCCATTGTGGAGGAAGCTGCATACTGTGGAAGGACCTTGGGAAGCTCATAACAAGGCGCCTTGTCACTCCAGTGATGTTCTCTGAATGGAGCTTAATAAAGTCCTTCAGAGGGGAAGGAACCAGATTGTGAATAATCTATGGACCAAAGATACTTCGGAATATTACAGTTTCTAAAATTCAGATGAGATTCCGGTGGAGTAACCATGGTAACGTTGAAATTTGCCGTCCAAGTGTTTCAAGGCTTTTTTTTTTAAATAGACGCAGTAATTGAAAAAGAACATAAGAGCTCATCTTCATTTAAAAGATAAGGAATGTGTCAGAGGTCTGTGACACTAAGTCTTTATTTATGTCATTTCTCATAGAAACGTACATGCAGTAGGTCAATGATAATTCTCCTCTAAAGCCAGCTGAATAAACTCATGTCATAGAAACACTAGTTTCTACAGTTTATTTACTTTTTTTTTGGTCTGCCAGTGCTGGTATCCTCTGTTCACGGTGAGTTAAACAGAACACAGAAAAATGAAACATTCATGTCAATTAGGAGCTATTTAGAAATTAGAAACCTCATCGGCCATCCAAGCACTTTTTGTCTGTCTGCTCGCAGCATTTCATCTGATGTCTGACCCCATTAAAGATATGAAAGGCGTATGTTCAAGAGGTTTCTGTCAGTTGGCTGCAGGTGAGGATTTACACAGTAACCCCACCGACGACAGTTGGCAGTTGTAATTTTGTACACACATGAACACACGCTGCGAGTGGGACAGTGAAAAGTGAGTTCGATATGTTAAACACACATACAGGTTCCACTATGCGTAGATTACTGCAGAAATTGAGCCTATTGAAGGAGCTTGGCAGCGTTAATGATTCATATTCAGCGATGAAAATGATGTTGCTGTCAGACTTTTGAAAACCTGAAAGGTTTTTCTGCGCCTGTTCATTATTAGTCATCAAGTAGTTTTCGTTATTCTTTCCTGTGTTACCAGGATACAACTTGTCATCAGAAAATGTCGCTTTGTATTTTATCAAAGGCTCAAATGACAGTTGCAACAAAAGGGAGATTTGTATCATGGATGCTATGTTGTTTTGCAGGTGGGTTAAAAGCTGTAAGTCTTGTAACAAATGTTCAGCGTGTGACAAAACGCTAACTGCAGCTTGTGTTCTTCTTAGTTTGAGAAAGAAAAGCAGCACAGCATTCGTTCCTTCTTCTCCCCGAGTGGCAGCAAGGAGAGGAAGAGGAAGAGAACAGAGGATCAAGAAGCATCTTCCATCTCCTCAGATACGACCGCCACGCCAACAGGCAGTGGCTCAAACTCCGAAATCAGAGAGAAGCAAAAAATGTCCTGCTCCCAGTCCTCCGCCTCACCCGACCAGGATTTCTCCCCCCAGCTGAAGAGGCTCCGGACGCCACAGCCCAGCCTGAGCCCCAAGTCCCGATTTGCGGGGAGGCGGAGGTCGACGGCTGCGGGGATCTGCTCCGGCAGCCCCAGCACCCCTGTGTCCTTCATGGCCCCGCGGAAGCTGTCTGAACCCGACCCTCCCGCTGAGGGGTGGAGCTGTGGGGCCTGCACCTACTCCAACAGCAGCCTGTTGCCTTACTGCGAGATGTGCGAGTTCCCACGCCCGCCCTCCGCTGCAAGGTCAGGTAGGATTAAGAAACAAGTAATAACAAATCATCTGATCAATCCACCCCGACTGTGTGTGTGTGTGTGTGTGTGTGTGTGTGTGTGTGTGTGTGTGTGTGTGTGTGTGTGTGCGTCTGCCTGCGTGCTCCACTGTTTACTCTTCTCTTAATTCACAAACCTCATTTCACTGATTGCAAAACAAGCCGGCCCCCATTAAGAAAAAGACAATCATTCCATCGTCCCTTGCTTGAAATGAAGCACCTGAAGCTGAAATCCATTCATTGCTTTATTTTCCTTCCCGTCAATATCAATCGTAGCAGTCTGTTGACATAATACTTTTGAACAGCATTACAGATTTCACCAGATGGAGATGCGTGATAGCGAAAGATGGAGGCAGGCTTGCCAGAGTCTGAAATAGCTCTGCTCTGAGAATATTGTCTGTCTCGCTCTCTCTCTGCAGATGACAAGGACGCAGTATAATTCTCACCTGTCAAGCTGAGAGAGAGAGCGAACAGGCGCCTAGTATTGCTGCAATCGTCTTGCACAAAGTTGGGAAAAGTTGAGCTGGCTCTGGCTGATATCTCTGACAGCCTGTGATTGTATCTTGCAAAAGAGAGGGGAGGGAAGTCGTTATGACCTGGCAGGCTGCAGGTCCACGCTCTTTAAATGTCTGAGATGCATCAGATCGGCTCAGAGATGACTTTAAAAAAAAAAATCCCAAAATTCGATGCAGGTGCAGCAGCAGTGATATTTAAGCAGTGTTGGTTTTAATGCTTCTTTTAATGCAGGATGCTCCGTTGGATGTTCTGGTTGTATTAAGATTAGAGTGCTTGTAATTTCAAGTCACACAAACAGCACACTTGCATCCAACTATCCATTCTGACACAGCCTCCCACTGAACTGAAAGAATTACCACACCAACAGGTGGCAAAGATGATTCATTCAACAAAAAGCCGTGACAGGATAAGATACTGTTTCTTGAAATGAAATAACAGCCAAGGTCTGATGAGTTCACTGGCTGTTCCCCAGCACAACATAAATGAGATGACATCCCAGCTCCAGAACCAGGTCTTATGGTTGAAAGTTTGTCAGGTCAAAATTTAGGAAAATGCTCATTAATTAAGGACAATTTCATGGAGTCAGAATGGTTACGTATCAAGACTGCTCATAAAAAGAATCCTCAGGTGAGCATCACCTCTGGCCCTTTGGCTGCCAGCCAGACAAGTGAGTAAATGGATCTTTTTCCCCTGTTGGCTGACAAATAGAGGCTTTTCTGTCTCATGTTGAAATCAAAATTCCATGTTTAATTCGACAGAATGCATCCACCAAGTGAAGGCATTATGTTTAAACAGCCAGAAATCTCAAGGTCTGATTGAATAATTTATTTACCTTCCCTTAAAAAATGGTTTAGAAAAGAGATTATGGGAGAAAAAAACACTTCCAAGAACATCAGTACCTGTCTCGTGTGTGCACTAACTATATAGCTAGAGCCAGGAGGCAATGAGCTTAACTTAGCTTAGCATAAAGACTGGAAACAATGGGAAACAGCAACACAGAACAGGAAGAAAACTTGCTTACCGGCACCCCTAAAACTCACTAATCACCAGTCAAATGTGTTAATTGCACTATAAGCTTAAGACATGTTCAGACATCTCATTGAACATTCAGCAAGAAAGTAAATCAGCATATATTCCAAAATATTGAACTCATAATTGATTAATTGAGTTTTATTTACCTGGTTTTCCGAACCAGCCCTAGTGTGAACTGTGCTTCCTTAAGTGGGAAAGTATGAAGCCTTGGATCAAACCATAAAACCTCTATATTCTGGATGTTTTACTTAACAGGAATGTCACCCAGCTAGCTGGACTAATTGTGTTTTTTCAGGCATGTTGACAGGTGCTATCTTTACAAATGCAATGAGCTATTCATTGCTACTGTTGCCTAACACCTGAGGACATTTCATCAAATTAAAACTTTCTATATTGTTGTCTTTTACTTCATTAAAATCCCACTCTGTTGTAGAAAGCAGCCAAGGTGTTGATATAAGATGTGAAAAGAAACACATACGCAGTGTGTGTGCATTATCCAGTATGACATGTTTCAGTATTAATAGTTTGTTCATAACACATTCAATTTCTCGCCTGTCTGCGGTAATGATTCTCAAGTGTCTTTATGCTAATAGAGGAGCTATATTTAGTGTCAAGTATAGAGTAAATATTGGCCATCCTGAAGGTTTGTTTGCAGCTCAGTCCATTGGATGTGGTGATGCTGCACTTAAAACACACAGTTCAAACAACCAGTATCTCAGCCTTTGAGCAGCACAAAAACACACACCCACACACACACCCACACATACTTTTTTTTTTTTTTTAGCAGAATTCACCCCCCATTTCATGCTCAGCTGCAGCAGATGCTTGATAACTATTCAGCAATCACACTCTCTTCTTTGTCACAAGCGCCACTCTGCATTCACGGCAGCAGGCTGTGTCAGCTCGCGAGACGTGGAATTTAACAACCTGCTAAATTTGTAAATGACAGACTGTGCTGGAAAATAACAACTGTATTTATGGAGATATCTCTCAACCTGGCACTGCAATCCTCAGCTTGGTGAAATGTAAGAAAATAATCAGGTCACAGCCCATAGTGTGACATGAGAGACGTTACCCTTTCAAGAGCAACAATTTCTCACAATGTCTTTAAAGAAAAGTGTGACATTGTGTTACAAGTTGCATCAGTAGTATTAAGACATGTTGCAGAGAATCACTTAATACCAGCACATGATGCAAGGACATCAGGGCTTCATATTTGAAGGAAAGGAACGGAAGACGCATCATTTGGCCTTCGCTGTCTTGTGGATTTGAGCAGCATGGCAGAAAGACAGCAGCTGGAGAGGAAGAATAGTCAGCATGCAGACGGATATTCGTCTGTTGTACCATGAGGCACTTGTACCGCAATGACACGTACCAGAATGAGATGCATGATATGAGAAGGCAAAGAAAGTTTTTCATGATCAGACGGAAAAGTATTGAAGCTTGATGTGGAAAACGGAAACTGTAGGTTAGAGGCTCGCTACCGACTGTCAGGTAGTCAGGAGCAGACTGACCCCTCGCTAAGCACCTTTCCCTTCGATACTGTTGCTGCATCTGTAAAGCTTTCCATCCAAGGACTGCACGTGCAGGTTGCTGTGATAGCAGTGGTAGATTTACCACTCAAAATTGGTACTAATTCTTGCAACAATTAGTCTTCAGTTTCACTCAAACGTAACTGAAAGGAGCCTCTCATTTCTGGCCAACCACCATCATTTTCATAACGCTACGTTGCTGCTGGAGGTAATAAGCCAGTTATCTGGGCATGCTAACATAGCTTTCATCAGAGCAGATAGACGCACTGTCAAAATCTTTGCTTCCACTTCTGCTCTTGTGTTTTATAAACCCTTATACATGAAGTTTTGCTCTCACTGCAGCATCATGAGCATCACTTTGTCGTTTGGAGAAATCCAAAGCTTGACAGGCCTGCAGTTCCTCGCTGGAGTTTCCAAACTGTAATTATTACTATGCAGTTAAATTAATTGTTGTTTGGTGTAGGGTTTTAGTGAATGGTAATTTGTTAAAGACAATTTTTATATTTGGAGACATCTTTGGTGGGAGGCTGTGGTTGTTTTCTAATGTCCAGAGTTCTTTTGTTCAACTTCCTGGTGACACTGAAGTTGGAATTCCTGTCGGTGGCATGCTTTGCTTTATCTGTGTAGCCATGGTGGCCATCACCCCGGGAGATTATTTCCTATACAGCAGGGAGGGAAACTTACCAAATTCAGCTCATTAATTGGACACAAATTGAATCACTGCCGTGCTATATTGTCAATAATCGGGGACTGTTTTTAATCAAACTGTCATGTATTATAACCTCCTTCATGTGACAGGGATTGGATCTCAGGTGGGTTCATCTAAACAGTTTCCTAAAGTTCATTTTATGTCTGTGAACAACCAGACATCTTCTGTTCAGCCGTTTTCGGGTTGAAACAGTGGTGCTGAGTTCCTGTGTTTGCAGCTTTTTCAGGCCAAGAGCGTGGGCACAGTTCAGTCCTCTGGTAGACCAGCAATTTGTCTCTCAACACCTACTGTGAGAGATGTATACAGGAAGAGAGCATGTTGGCTGTCTCCTGGCTCTCTGCACCTCTCAGCTAGCACTCTGTACTTGTCCTGATTTTTTTTTTTTTGACTGATTTTTAGAAGGTGACAACAAAGTCCAGTCAAATATTTAACTGTGTGATATCATACAGTCCTTGAGGACCCAGTGCTGGTCTTTGATGCTTCTTTGTCACATGCTGCAGCTGTTTCATCCCTACAGACTGCAAGAAAAGCATTTCCTGCTTTATTCAACTACTGGAGTGTGTCATTTTTCATGTAAATCCTCATAAGCTTATGCCGTTGGTTCACGTGCAGGATCACATGCTTTTCGAATATTTGTGTGTATCGTGGTATGATTGTGTGCCTGGATTTGCGACTCGATTTTGGAACCTTATCAAGCCACTACAGACATAATGGGGCCCTGATTGGGTGGAAATCAAGGGGGTTGACTGGTAAAGTCGAGGCACAGCCCTGTAGGATTTCCCCGTTAACATCTTCCTCGGTGGGGACAGCTTAACACAAATTGAGCCGTCTCTCCGCGGTCTCGCTCGGCTTGTTAGTGAAGGGGGGCAGCGGTGGGGCCAGGAGCCCGGAGACTTAGATGACATTTCGGGGAGCCGACTGGAGGCTGGCCTTTTGAAGAAACAAGCCACAGAGAGGCAGGATCACTAATTAGCCCTCTGCGTCCCTGAGTCTCACAACTTACTGTCTTGTTAGATTTCACACCTCAAGTTCAACAAATAATGTGAAAGGATGATTTAAATTTAACCAGGAAAGTCGGGAAAGGAAATTGTGCAGCACTCCTCTGGAAGAAGTTCTGTTCAGACTGAAAGTGACATTTACATTTGCTTATGAATAATTGTTTTCTTGCCTTTAGCAGCTAATCTGTCAGTTAGCTTTACCTTGATAATAAACATCTGTACTAGTTTATGAGCGGCAGTGCCTCTGAACATGACTTAAAAGTAAAATTTTGAATAATGTGGTGTCTATGAATGGCAATGGCATAATCCTTGCATCCATTAACATTTTTGTGGCTTAGATTTCTGCCTGACCTTCACAGAATTACAACATTCGGTATGAATGAAAATCACATGAATGCTTTAAGGGTGGAACTGCAGAACAAGCTTGAGAGTCAGTCTGCAAGGTGCTGTAAACTGCTTCTTTAAAGTGAGAAATGCGTTTGGCATCCTGCCATTATCAGCTGTTGAATACCGTTCTCTGCACCCGGCTGGAGCGCCGCACAGATGCAGCAATCGCTGCCGATTATTTTGTTTAGGTTTGATTGCACATGATGCAGGCGGGCAATTAAGAAAACAATGTGACATGAGCATGATTCATTCTGCTGGCACATTATATTGGCTGTTTGATGCCAGAGTTGGTGAAAGGAGGGGGTTGTCGGAGGCGGCAGGTGTTCCATCTGCAGCTTTCTGCCTCCCCGCTGATGTGCTGTTGAGCAAGGATCTAAAGCCGTGGCCAGTATGTAGCAATCAGACAGCTAGCTAGAATAAATAACATAATGATTTGAAAAAATGTGCCTCAGAGAAACTGTAAACTGCTTCCTTGTAAAAATGTACTTCCTCCTTTAAAGACTTGGGTGTGTTCATACATTCCACAACATCCCTGCTTATTTCTTCCCGTTTTACACAATCACGTCTTCTAAATTTGTCAGTAAGACTTATGATGGCTAATAACATCACTAATGAGCCATATTGAGTTTTACTTTCATGTCAGAAGTCATTTTGTCACACTGTCGCTCTCCTCAGCTGATGGATATCTCGCCGGGGAATTAAACTCTTCAAAGTCTGATTACACTGTGCAACTCGGCCAATAAAGTAATCTTCATCTCTCTCTCCCTCCCTCTTTCTCTGCTGGCTCAGAGCCACCCAGGCCTCGGCAGCCCCCCTCACCCGAGCGGGACCAGGCATGCGTCGTCCTCTCCAGCACCGACAGCGAGCCAGAGCTCAGCCGGGGAAAAGCCCAGCCTCCGAAATCGGGCAAAGACAAACAGAGCGAGGAGGAGGAGGAGGATGAGCCTCCAAAAGACAAACAGAAACTTGGAGAAGCAGAGGAGGAGGAGGACAAGCGGCAGCTCAAAGGCAAACAATCAGCGGGGGAGCAAGGCGACAACGTCGCTGGCGGTGGCGACCGCCTCCCCCCTGACCACACACAGGGTAATCCCACCTGCAATCTTCTCCTTTTCATATCTAGGGAAATTGGCTGGTGCCGCGCTGTCACCTGCCCATATAATGCTGTTTAATATCATCACTTCAAACCAATAAGGGACTATATCTCATTCCATATGTGGCTGGACATTATTATTCTTACTATTATTGGTATCTAGTTGGGCATATTGCCTATTTCTACACTCAGTAAGGAGTTATTGAGTAAAGCCTCGCTCGTCTCCAGAGTGCAGCTTGTTGAAACAAGAGACTTGCTTGAAGCCCACAAAATACACACAAGGTTTGAGGTTCAATCACTGTCCAGTAGGCAACTGATGAGCATCTGATTGGCTGTTTTTTAATAAAGTGGACTGAGGTCTAATTACATAAAAGGCACAAGTTCCCTCCCGACACCAACTTATCCTTGAAACACAAGCTGCCTTCCCTGCTTTGTGCGTCCACTCTGGTTATATGTGTACATGTCTGCAGGTCTCTGAGGGATGTGAAGAAACAAATTCCCAATTACACAGTGTGTAATATCGCAAATTAAGACCTCTGTGTTCAAGTACTTGTGTCTCAAAGGGATACGCAAAGCAATAAATTGCACTAATTACAAAGAACTAATTACACCGTGTGCAATATGAAGAGCTCTAAAAAAATTGCCAGACTAGCAGAGTCTAAGAAAAGCCTGTGACCTGGGTGTTGCCTCTGAAAGTGTGCAGACATTTTGGGGCAGAGTTATTGAAGGATGAAACTGAGCTGGCAGCAGTTCAGGCCTGTTTTTTTAAGCTTCTTTGTAGAATACTTAACATATGAAAGAACACAAGCCATTTAGGTTTAACAGGCGAGCTATCAACCCCTATTACCCTTTAACATCCTCAGATCAGTGTGCAACAACTTGGCAGATTCCTTTCCTTGCAGAGCCACACACACCCACACAGACACACATACTTTGACATCTATTAGTGACCGGAGGTTGTCAAGTGGTTAATTTCCTTTCTCTGTAGCTACCTGTGCCCCCCTCCCCCCTAACAGTCTAGGATTGAATCCCTCTGCAGCTTCCCACCGCAGCCC
>JBBMOE010000048.1:562857-641576 GCA_037975065.1 Chaetodon trifasciatus | reverse complement strand
CACACACACACACACACACACTCTCAAGTGAAAAAATACTAAAGGTGTGCGAAAGGCCTGCTTTCTTTTTTAAAAAATACCTCTATTTAGAGCGACTCTAGGGGAGAGATAAAAGCTTCACTGTCGATCAGAAATGGCAGCACTAAGGAGACACTGCTGGGTGCCAACCAGGCCCCCCACCTCCCCTTTAGACGTATACTTTTCCCTGGAGACAACAAATAAATGTCTCGCTGTCCGTCTGTCGTTCTGCCTGTAGAGCAGGCTAGCTAGTGAGCTACTTTATTAGCTTAATTTCGTCATTATCTTCTTGTTGTCAGTCTGTCTGTCTGACCTACTTAGCAGGTTACCTTTTTAGTTTACTGTCCTCTGTTTGTCAGTCTATCTTTTTGTCCATCTATCTGTCTGTCTGTGTATCTGTGTGTCAGTCATTGTATCAATCTGTCTCTAAGTCTAAAAAGCGGTCTATCTGTCATCTATCTATTGACAGTATCTGTCTGTCTTTCTGTCTAACCTTCTGTCTGTCTGTTTATCCCTCTGTCTCTCCTGTTTGTGGTTCATCAGTTTGTTAGTTACATGCCTTTGCCAGTCCGTCTCCGTCAGCGTGGGTTCAGCATGAAACACAGCGGTTGTCCAATAAAAGTGACCTATGGGGTCAGGAGCGGAGCCTAATGATTTTCCTCTACCTGCCCGTGGTTTTAGAAGGCAAACCGCAGAGCTGCCGGCCGCCCACGTCTCTTGATTGCTCTGAGATTACTTTCCTCACAGCACAGACAGGCAATCACTCCTCCTCCACCTCTCTGTCTTTCTCTCCTCACTGTCTGTCGCTCCATCTATCTGCATGACCCAAACATTTAAACATGGATCCACCTATTGTATTTTTATTTTTAGGATGTTGGTTCAAGCGTTGCAGCAGCAGCATCAGCTGCAGCAAACGTCTTCATGCTTGAAGTGTGCAGTTAGAATTTTTGTTTTATATCTTTTGTTTCAATCCTGCAGAAGATGAGATGACTCAGTCCAATTAGGCGTTGTTTTCTCTCTCTCGCAGTAAAATAACAGATAAATCCCTTGGGGTGTTTTGAAGGCACTGTTCATACTGTGTAAGTGACAGTCTAATAAGACGGCTTTGTAAGATGAATTGCCCCCATCGTATAAATGGCCCACTTAATGCAGCTGGCGCGTTCCGCCACTACAAACAGGGAAAGGGGGGAAAAAACTGCTTACAACAAATATAGGGTGCACATTGCAGAGCTGCTAGGTTTCATTACAGAGGTAGAAGGGCAGATAGATGAGATTTTGTGAAATGGTAGTGTCCTAAAAATGTTTGGTTCCAGGGTTGTAATGCTGCACAATACTTCCAACTGGTCATCTTGATATTTTCAGACACAAAGTGGCCCATTCCAGCTGAAGCCATGGCGAGATTAGAACAGCGTGTACCAGACCCAGAAATTGCACCTATGAGGACAGCAAACATAAAAATGAAAGATATGGACATTGTACAGGACAGGTCGAAGAGAGAAATTGACTTCTCAAGATGATCTCACCTTGAAACAAAAAAAAAGTTTTAACATTACAAATATCAGACATATCAGCGGTGGGACATAGCTAACGCTTGTCCTTTTAGTGTAGCCAAGTGAACCACGAGTCACACAATGGAGTCATTTCTTTGTCATTTTTATGTGACTTAGCTGTTTTTTGGAGTAATAAGTATGTGTAACATTAAATTTGCATGATTGAACAGACAAAATGTCATCAAGGAGTCAAACAACCTACAGCTTTTAGCGAATTTTGATGCAATTGTTGCTAAATCCTGATTAGTACTTCATATTGCCAACTGGACGCCCCCCACTTCAAACCAGAGAAAAACACAAAATACAAGAAAGCTGTTCTGACCTTGGCAGAAAATTGTGTCCATGTAAAACTCCATCACTCGTAAGCTGAGAAACTATGTTTTCAGGGCTTTTGATTTCTTGCTGGTGTTCGAAGTTCAAAGCAGTTGTAATATGATTTTCCATAACACCATTATGCCATAATGTTAAAACGTTCCCATCCTCAAAGCATGATGGGAGTGAGTCACTCAGCCCTCTCAGTCTTTCAATACAAAAGCTGATTCTGTCCCATCACCAGCAGAGATCCGGTGCAGACACATGGCAGCACCTGTTCGATGGAAACGCTTGTCACAGACATCAGCCTGTGTCAGTGTTTTCAACCATTAGCAAGCCAAATGGACACACACACACACATTCTCAGGAACACGCACACACAGTCAAGGCAGACAACTGGCCACACGAAGTGATTTAAGGCAAGTATTATCAGAGTGTTATAGGTCATTGTCTAAATGAAGCGTGGTCGAGCAGCGGCGGTCTCATTTCCACCGCCTGACCTTTTCTTGCTCGATGCTGGCGGGATGAGCGAGCTACATTGCTGACATTAATGACTCTCTCTCTCTCTCTTCTCTTTCTCTGCTTCTCTCCATCTGTGACCATCATTTCGTCTCTCTCTCTCTCTCTCTCTCTCTGGCTTTTGCTTTCTCGATGCGTTTCCATCAGCAAATTCTGGAGTGAACTTGTGAAAAATAAATTGGAAGGTTTCTGTCAAAGAAATTGTCCTTCGCTGTAGCTTTGCAGTGAAACACAACAATTAATCGAACAGTTCGGCATTTTGGGTAATATCCTTATTTGCTTGTTTTCCAAAAGCAAACAGGGCTTTCGACTTTGGTCAACTTTGACATGCAAATCTGTGCCGCTGTGTTGAATGGAGAAACCAAAGCAGGAGAAGGTGTCATAGTCGCTGTCGGGTGCAAACAGTGTGTCAAATGTAGGTAAAGGGAGAATTTTCTTCAACTAGAAAGGAACGCTTGACCATAAATTTCATCTGAAGAAGTTCAAAATTGCCAAATTTCTGAAATGTGGATGTCTCCCATCCTCGTGCTAAGCTAGGCTAAGCATGCCCGGACTCCAGCTCTGTGCTAATCAAGTATGAGTCTGCAAATCAAAGTGATTGCTGACCCTGATGCTAAAAAACAAACCACGATTGAAGATATTAGTCATTTTAAGCTCTTATATTTTGCTGCTACATATTCGTCTATTCATCCAAAACCGTCCACTCTCGCTGAAGCAAGACCTCCATGTGTCGGTAAAAAAAAAAAAACAAAGCAAAACTGACTTTCAAGCCTATTTATATGAAAATGTCAAAGATAATAACTTAAATGTTATCATTTCAGATTCTACAATCGAGTGTTTGAAACCAATAAAGTGACATACATACCAGGTTGTTTCTCAAACATGCGCTCCATGTGCATACACATTAAAATGATCTGCTACAAATGTCATATCTTCTCAATATTGTGCTGTGTGTAATAAGTCTCAAAAGCTGCTGGAGTTTAATGCCTCTGCTAGTCATTACATCACCAGAGGAGCAAATAGGCACCAATAAAGCTGTGAAAGCCAATAATGAGTCAATAATATATACTCAGTAACATATTAGTCAGCCTCTTCCTGTCTCCCCGCAGACCAGAGAGCAGCGGCGTGTCGGTCTTCTGCTGCTGATGCTAATGATGATGATGAGGGCAACGATGGAGATGACGCCAGCACCGCCCATCCCGTCTACCCGGGCCTGCAGTTCTGCGCCAGCCAGTACACAGACCGAATATATCTTTATTCCAAGGTATGTGTGAGCGTGCGATTGTGCATGTTAGTTAATGGTTACACTCGGCTCATAATGGGACCGGAGGGGTTTTGCTGATTGTTATCGTCCCTTTACCTCAAAGTGTTAACTTTGTGTGTGTCACAGTGAAGAACAGCAGTGTGGTGGCTGTGGTAAGATGAAGATCAAGACATTTCAAGGCAAAACGCTGCTGCCAGCTCCAGCTTTTCTTTAAACATCTTTGTTTCCACGTGCTCGGCCTTTTTCACGCCCATGTGAGTCTATGATGCGGCCATTTTGACACGTCATGGTCGGAAGAGATCAGGTAGATGATAAAATGAGTGATGAATCCCACCGAGCTGCTTCAGTCGCTGGGACACTTGAACAGAACGGAGCCATCGTTAATGTTATTAGTAATGACCGTGCTTTTCCTTCAAGTATAATGTCAAGTAAAAACGTCTGCTGTGGAAAAGGCCTATTAAGACTGGAGTTTGAATGTTTTCCGCAGGCCACAGGGCCATTTTCAAGCTGCAAGCTGCAGTGCAAATCAAAGCTGCTGAGATTTGCACTGCAGTGCTCCACAACACATTTGTTTTTGTTGACACTTTGCAGTTTGCAGAGCGTTTCAGCCGCAAATGTCTGCACTTAGGGTCAGTTCGTTATTCATTTCCCATCTATAAGTCAAGCCAGCAGGTAGTTTTTTTCCATTCGTATTATATTTCAGACTGTTATTTTTGGAGCTATATGAGATGCTAACGTGCACACCAATCGCATGCAGCTTTAACTGTCAGGAGCTTTTCTTACCGTCTAAATGAAGATCAGAAGTGACTGATCTAACAGTTTTTATTTCAGGTCTCAAGGCAACAAGAATAAGTAAAAACGAAAGGGCATGTAGACTTTTGATACCCCCTCAGTGTTTTGTTCCTTACCGGCTTGTTCCGATCACATTCAGCTGCATAATGAAGAAAACATAATTAAATCCTTTTTTTCGAGCGGGAAGTCTCATTGAGATCAAGATCTGTTCATCAAGATAAAGCTGCAAACAACAATACAATTGGAAAAAAAAAAAAAAGCATGAGACGTGCTGTTCTTTCACATGCTGCCAATTAGCAAACAGGACAGATGGGAGAAACTCGTTACAGCCAACATTAAGAAAGTCAAAGTTCAAGAACTGTTTTCTGAACTAATGGTGATTGAAAGCGCGACAAATTATTCCAGTAACAAGTTGCATGGCAACAGAAACCCAACTTTAATGAACTTAGACAAGAAAAACTTACGATGACATGTGATTATAGGTTGAGCACAGAAGAGAAAAATAATACTGGAGAATAACCTTGATGCTTGATACCCTGATCCCTTACCATAGGAGTCAATTCAACTTCTTCTTTTTCTTTCTTTGAGATTGATGGAGGCCGTGTGGTAAAAGGGGAAGGAAAAGCTCTCCAAATCCATTCATATTCTCTGGTTCAATACAAATTAAAGGTTTAGGAATTACCAAAGGATTACCAATACGATTTAGCGAGGGTCCGCCCATCTTCAAGCCTCCCTCCAACTCTTCCTCTTTCATCCACAATCCTCCTGTATTTATCAGCGCCCAGCAAGACAGACATCTAAGGATTTTATTGAATATGTTTTGGTGCACAAATCCATTATTTATATGTATTAAGAAATGTATAAAGTAGCAGTCTGCTGATTTTTTTACTTATCAAGATCAGTTTGCTTGTTAATACTCAGCCTGTGAAAATTCGCCTTTGTGGGTCTGGAGGAGGCTTTGTCAAGTCCAGGAAAATAGCCCTGAAGATGTTATGGTGATGTCATCAGGGTGACCTAGAAGTTGGCTCGGAGGCGACACATTTTTAACATGCGTTGCAGCCGAGGGATGAGAAACGTGGGCGTTTATCGGGCAGAAATGGTCTCGTGAGAGTGCGTGAGCCGAACAGGAGTGAGACTTTTACTCATTGCTGGTGATGGTGACCAGAAGTTAAGACACAAACACTGCATAAAGACAATACCGGAGACTAAAAGTCAGCTTATTTTGGCCTCAGCTGCAGAGATTTTTAGTTCCTCACATGTCCCCCAACATTATGGAAGTGAGGTGCTGAATCACCGCAGCGCCCCTTTACTATTACTGTTTTCTGTCGTTCTTGATGCCTTGTTCTCACAGTGTAAAATAAATGGTTGTTAAGATTGACCACCCGGTGCAGTGAGAGAGCACTGCAGACTGCAGAAGTGTTAGATCAGTCATAAATTTGTAGATATCCTCTAACAAGCTCTAGTCGCTTCACTTTGAAAGAGCTGACCAAGAGAGAGCAACAAACAACCAATCATGTTGCCTTTTAAACAAACTGCAGACGCCGGTCACCGGCGGGGGGCTTTTGTGTGAAGACTTCAGGTGTTTCATTCAGATAATCAAGTAAAATGTTCTATCAGCTGCTTTTGTCATTGAACTCTCTGGTGCTTCCAGCACACCAGCAGACTAAGATAAACTATAGTTTAACCCCAGTCTGACTCTGATTACACTTCTGTGCATTCTTGGCACTCCTCTTGAGGGCCACTTGCCAACAGACCTCCGTATTGATCGGATTGTGATACTTAACGCCCTTTTGTTTCATTCATGAGGGATCAGTTTCCCCGCTAACGTAGATAAGAGACAAGAGGGTTTTACAAAGAGAAGACCAAAGCGCTGAACTGAATCACCAATGGAATATTACCCTGACGGCAATAGACAAGTGTCATGTACGCGTGGCTGAGACGATAAGCCACGGAGATAAATGTCCCCCGCTGTCGTTTAAATGATAAACTGTAGGAATTTGGCAGAGAAGCTGTCACATCGGGATAATCCTGGACCAGGCGGAGAATTCACACAGGGGGCCGCTCAGAGCACAATCAGAGGAAAATTTATCACTGGGGTTTGAATGAGAAATATTGAGAGTATTAGGAATTTGATGTCCATTTTCTCCACATCAAACAGTTGTTTTATTCAAGGATTCACTGTTCCTGCTCTGAGGTGGGTGGCTGGGTTGTTTCATGTCAACACCAGGAGAAGCAGACGGGTGAGGTTTACCACTCACTGTGGTGAACTTACCAAAAAATCCTGTCAGTCTGCATGTTTGTGGTACTCATTATGATGTCATTATGATGTGATGACGGCTCACATTGTTGCTGTGTGCTAATGACCGTTCAGTGAACATTAGTGAGGCTCAGTGATCAATGCTCAGCTGATCAGTTTGATGTTCGTTTAGTGTCGGTGTGCAACTCTGTGATAGAAAAGCAGCCTTTTTTTGCATCGTGTCTTGTTTATTTTGTTGGCAAACAACCGGAAGTTTATGCTAATGTCACAAATATCCTTAATAAGGGGGCTTCTGTGTTATGAACTTATGTAAGTGTTCACTTCTTACTGCCTGCAAGAGCTACTTCAATTCTATGTGTCATGGTGGTTAGAGTGCTACATGCAAAGTAATAGTTCCCAGTAAGCTGCTTCATTTCTAGACACTGAAAATGTCCTTCTGTAAGCTATCATGAAGTTGTGTCCTATTCCCTGTTGTACGTGCATCCTGGACTGCATAGCACACATAGACTGGAAAGATGTCTACACAGTATATACTAAACACATCCAGTGTCAGTATGAAAAAACAAATTACTTAAAATTCACGAATGCCTAAAATTGTTATCAGATTTTCTTTCATAGCCAATCATGATACGATCACCTGTTACCAATGAACCTGTTTACCCGTGGAATGATCCAAACAGGTGTTTTTGGAGCATTTCACATCTCTCCTAGTCTATAGTTGCTCCTGTCTCAACGTGTTTGAAACATGTTGCTGCATCAAATTCAGCATATATTTACAAAAATCAATGAGGTCGGACATTAAATATACCGTCTTTGTACTGTTTTCAATTGAGTATATGTCAAACAGGATTAGCAAGTTATCATATTCTGTGTATGTTTTACGCAGCATCCCAACTGTTTTGGAATCAGGGTTGTACAATTTGTTACTCTGTGCTTGTTATTGGCGAGGATAATGCGCCTCTTTTCAGTCACATCTAACAAGGCTCTATTCCTGCTCCGTGCTGTTGCAGCTCAACCCGCTCTGCCGTTCCCCTGACTCACCAGGATATTTATTTTACCATAATCCAAATAAACACATGGGCCTCTGTGCACTGAGGGTGCAACACAGAAAAAACTTCTTAATGTTGATTTGGATCTCTAAAGCTATGTGTCGGCAGCCGGCAGGTATTAACATTTTAAACTTTATCCTTTCTCCCGCCTGTCCTCTCCATCCACCGTTTCCATGCTGGACGTGGCTCTGAAAGTTCAGATCCAGACTGTAGCTTTCACCTGGTCATCATCTTTCTTGTAAAAATCCAGATTTTTGGCACAGCCGCTGTGGTGTGAGTGCGGTTAACGCTCAGGCTAAGTGGCTTCTCAGGCTTCAAATAGGCTGTAGTTAGTGATAATGAAGCAGTAATAACTCTGAAGATGTTCTTTATTGTGGTTATTTTGTGCAGTGATTATGTAGTTACCTCCTAACTGCACCAGTGTGATAACCCGTAATCACAGGTACACTCTTGTGAGTACATACAGGTTTTTTTTCTACTCTTCATAATCCTCATTAGAAGAAGAATTCAATGTGTGACGCTTATGCAAGCAAATTCAAACTCCTCGCACTGAAATGCCACAACCCTCAGTCGCTGCAGCCTCTATTTGACCGTTTCCAGGGCGTGAAAGACTGGATGTCCCACAATGTTTTGCTGCTGCACATACTGAAAGCCGAGGTGGTTCTCTTTGGCCGTCCTGAATCCAGCAGCTCTCTGTGTGGGAAGCTTGGCGCACAGTCATCCTTTGTGAATCCCTGTGCAACCTTGGGATGATTTTTGATTCACATTTGAATTTGACAAATAGCCTCCAATCAAATAATTCAATTCAATTCAATTCAGTTTTATTTGTATAGCGCCAAATCACAACAAAAGTTCCCTCAGGACACTTTCCATATAGAGCTGGTACAGGCCGAGCTCTTTTATCTACAGAGACCCAACAATTCCCTCATGAGCAAGCACTTGGCAACAGCGGTGAGGAAAAACTTCCTTTTAACAGGCAGAAACCTCAGGCAGAACCAGGCTCTGGGTGGGCGGCCATCTGCTTCGACCGGTTGGGTGAGAGAGGGAGAGCAAGAGAGAGAGAGTGAGACAGACAGACATGCAGTCAGAGAGAGAGAGAGACAGACAGACAGAGAGAGACAGACAGACATGCAGTCACAGTAACAGTGACAGTGGATGTAATAACAGTAGTAGCAGCTGCAGTGGATGTCAGGCATGGCCATGGCAGGAGACGTAGCTGTAATCCACAGTCCAGATTCAGCCACTGTCCATGGGAACCTGCGAGACGACAAAGCACAGAGACTCCGGGGAAGGAGCTAAATTAGTAACACGCCGTGGTAGGACATGAAAGCGTGCAGATGGAGAGGGAGAGAGGGACAGAGGAGCTCGGTGTGTCTTTGGAGGTCCCCCGACAGTCTAATGCTATAGCAGCATAACTACGGGCTGGTCCAGGACAAGCCTGAGCCAACCCTAACTATAGGCTTTATCAAAAAGGAAAGTTTTAAGCCTTCTCTTAAATGTAGAGACAGTGTCTGCCTCCCGGACAAAGACTGGAAGATGGTTCCAGAGGAGAGGAGCTTGATAGCTAAATGCTCTGGCTCCTGTTCTGCTTTTGAAGACTTTAGGAACCATAAGTAAGCCTGCATTCTGGGAACGCAGTGTTCGAGTGGGGTAATAAGGTACTATGAGCTCTTTAAGATAAGAAGCTGCCTGGCCATTTATGGCTTTGTAAGTAAGGAGGAGAATTTTACATTCTATTCTAAACTTTACAGGGAGCTGGTGCAGAGTTGCTAATATTGGAGATATATGATCTCTCTTCCTCGTTTTTGTTAGAACACGTGCTGCAGCCTTCTGGAGCAACTGGAGAATATTCAGCAACGAATTTGGGCAGCCTGATAGTAAGGAATTGCAATAATCCAGCCTGGAAGTTATGAATGCACGGACTAAGAAATCTACTTGAACGTAATCAATAGAGTCAGATGAAGTCAGGCTGTAACATCTTATGGTGTCTGTTTTGCCTGGAGCCACCCAAAACTTCCAATATCCTCAACCCAGATGTGAGAAGAGGAACCAGCCGGCGCAGGAGGATGCAGGCCCTGTTCAGCTTCATCCTGCTCGTTCACAGCAGCACAGCATTAACTTCTGCTATCTGAGAAAGTAATGTCAGCATTAAAATGAATTTTTCTGTTGGAGCTAATGAGAAAACAGAGAGACACCCACCTTCTCTGACACATAAAGGTAACATTTATTTGATATCATCGGTGAGGTTTGTGGTCCATCCCTCCTCTTAGGTTTGTGTTTGAGTTACATAACTATAATATTACCCTGACATTTATTCCTGTCAGGCAAGTGAAACAATAACTGAGCTGCATCATCATTCACTTGGAAGTACACTGAGCAAGTGAAAGTGCGTGGTTGTATTTGTTTGCTTTGGTTACACCAGTGACTCAGCAGCAAATCCCACGTCTCACCAACTGTTCGTGCAGGAAAACACGAGGAGCCAGTCAGGAACCTCCAAAGAACCACAAAGGGACTGTGTGTAGTGTAGTGGTGCCACTATGCTCTGGAGCTCCATTTACTGCCTCAAACAACTGCGGAGTGTGCTTTATGGCCATCTCTCCCTGCCTTGTGAATGAGAGTGAGGGTTGTCTGTTCTCCACCACATTAAATAACCTTCGGGCGTTTGTGAAGTTTTTGGCATTTCCGCTTTAAAAATGACAGTTAATCAAGAACTTTGCAGATCCATTTTCTGTCAATCAACTAATAATTTCAACTCTGCTACGATCAAATACTTTAATTACTTGGTGCCATTTATAGTCCTGAGATGATAAGCTGTGATTTATGTAAACCCCCAGTACAAATTAGACAATTATATTGTTGATTAAGTACGTGAGCAAGAAAATGTGTGCTTTTTTAACTAATTAAATAAATTTGACAGAAAGCAGAGAAAGAGAAAAAAAATCCTTAATGTAAAATGAATATTCAGAAGTAGAATTAGAATAAAATTACTGGCTTTAAGGTTTATGAGAGGAGGAAAAGAAGAAATACGAATAGCAGTATTTTCCCAGGTTGTGTGATATCTATGAAGGCTTTCTTTGGAACTACTTTCTACTGAAGAAATAGTCCCTATAAAAACTGCTGACTGCATGCTCTCTGGATTATCTAGAGTAACAGTGACACTGTTTCTGGAAAGAGATATTTCTGGTGAATTTTCTAAATGCTTTTCAATGCTGTGAGCGCCACTGCCATTTACCTCCATTGTGTTGGAGTGAGGCAGAACTCTCAGCGACAGATGATTATCTCAAAGCCTCTGTCACTGTTAATGTGAAAAACTGTAGCTCCTCCTATGAAGCAAGATGTGATTAATAACCTGGCTGTAATCATAATTAGTGATATGAAGTTATATGCACGAACAGATCCTCATATATGTACTTATAACATATTGTAGCAGCTCCAGCAAGAGTGATGGTGCTGTTAGAAGCAGTGGTTGTAGTCGTAGCAGGACTAACAAATCTTTTCTCTTTGTCTTCTTCCCCTCTGTCTCCTCATCTGTTAGGACGGCACTCCGTTGAACTTGAGCTTCGTCCCTCTGGACATCAAGCTAACCAACTGGGACGACCTGCCCGAAGCCTTCAGCCAGCGCCGGGAAAATCGAATACAGGTCTGCCCTTCCCGCCAGGCTCTGTGTGTGTGTGTGTGTGTGTGTGTGTGTGTGTGTGTGTGTGTGTGTGTGTGTGTGTGTGTGTGGACTGGAGTGTTCACACGAGGGAGATGTACCTACTTAAGGTGTCATTACTGTAAAAAAAACACCTTAAAGCAGAATTCCACTGGTGTTGACCTCTAGGTTGTAAAATGTGTCAATATTTCCATCTCTTGATTGATCAGAAAGACAAGAAAAATTCAGCCGTATGACTTCACGCAATTTCCAAGATGACAGAAACTTTTCCATAGACTCGCAAAGAGTACAGTTGAAAGTTTTCCAGTGAGGAAGCCTTTAGGCTGCTTTAAGAATGACCTTAATTTTAGACTAAGATAATTTAGTTTGATATGACAGTGAGCAGGGCTATCTTCCCAATTCCACTGACCCAATGAAGATGAGGCACAAGGCTGTGAGGGGGTTATTAAACAGATATCAAATGTGTGTGCGTGTGTGTGTGTGTCACTGCCATGTGCAACTAATGACACCGCTGATCATGAGGAGGAAGAGCAGCAGCACGGCGTTGGGAGTCCGACAGATAGGGCGAGTGTGCACGCCCACTTCACCACTGCAGGGCCTGAAGGAAGAGAGGGAGGAGGGGCTGGCTGGATGATGGAGAGAGGAAATAAGAGAGGGGGCGGTTTGGGGGTTTGAGCAGCCAAGGAGACCAGCAAAAGAGAAAGTGCCGTTTTATGAGGGTCGTTAAAGGAGACGGATCATCGCCTCAAACGACCCCGCACGCCAACCAGCTAATATTAAATCCTGCAATCTGCCATGGCAGTAACGGAGCCGCTGACAGACGCCCCACCTGTCACATTGTTTATGTTGGTTTGTAAAACGAAGGCGTGAGTTGCATCCATCCTCTGACCCATCATTTATGCCCTGTTAAACTCCAATTGTCCATCAAAATCGATACTAAGCACGCAGTTTAACGTGGGCTGCAACACGGCGTGGACACGGTGGAAAGTGGTGAGTAAACTCACCTACACACGGAGCAGCCACAGAGAGGCTGCCCAAGCAAACGTGGGAAACTATTATAAGTCCATATTTTATGAAAATTGGCCCTTTCAAGGAAATGAAGCATAAATAATCAATTTCTGAGAGGATGGTTGTTAATCGTAAAGCTGCAGAGTGGACGCCGTCATCCTCTTCATTCAGTGTTTATGTCTTCTTCAGGGTAAGGCTGGCATTACTGAGCATTGTAGGTTTGAGCAAACTTACCTCAAATCAGAGCTCAAGTGAGTATTTCTGCTCAGCAGGACGATGGACGGTTTATTGTCATGAAGGATTGTGTGTTTTTAATAGTTTTTGGACAACAGTGGAGCTCTGCAGGACACGTCAGGCTTTGACACACACATACAATACTTGTTTCAAGGATGCATTCATTTTTCTTTTTTTAAAAGCAATACAGAACATCACCAGCCGTGTCCTTTAAGAGACAAAAGCGTGATTAACATACAACTTTGTCCAGCTTCACAGTCATAAATCAAAGCCTTCCCTGTTTCCACCCACACAATGTCTGATAGTCACCTATTAACCCATCTGACCTTTGGAGAAGCTGGAAGCTGCAAACGCCAGCCCACTCCTCCTCAGTCATGCCTTTTGGCATCTGATTCGACTTCCCGACCCTCCGCTGACCTTTGGTGACCTTGTGAAACAGTTACCATCTCAGGGTATTTCTGAAGCTTGTCTGTAGTCTTCATCAGTCCCCCTGACAGGAGCCTCCAGGCAGTTCAATGTACAATATGTAGAGCAGGTTTTCCTTGATCACTCATGACCATTACATCCATCCTAACTGGAGCACTTTGACCCCCGATCGCCTCCTTGGCTAAATACAAACATCAGCTGACTTTCAAGTGCTTCCATAGGATTATCAGCCTCTCAGTAGGCGAGGCGTTAATTCAGTATCATCATTTATCGTAACTACAAATTTGTCTTGTCCAAAATGAATTATTCCAATCACCCCATAACAAATATCCTCTTCTGTGTCAATTTTCTGAAGTCATTTTTGGGGTGTTTGTGTGCAAAGAAAGGCCACAATACTTTGAAACATATTGGCAAATGAATACCCAATTGTGAAATATAGACACTGCCAAATATATTTATAGCAGTGACATATTTCACTTTCAAAATAATCTGAGTGCTTCCATTGAATTATTAATACAATTCATGAAAATGAGTCATTTCTGAGCTAAAAATTGAAATCAAGTTAAAAAAAAAAAAGATCAAGTCGCTCCAATTGGATTTGTGAAATTCAGACACCAGACTTCAAAATGAAATATTCAAACATTGATTATCCTCTGTAGCCCAGATGTTCAATCCACCCTGAGCGGAATCGATCGGACGGTTAAGTTCTCAGTTAAATGATCCAAGAAAGTGAAGCTCAGATCAGCGACAGCAGATCTGCTGCTGTTTGACATTTGTTTTTAATGAGTAAAAAACATTATTTCTGTCAAAATATGCACAATTCAGTTGCTCGAACATCAACAAAGCAAGTCTGGGCATGAAGACTCTCTATCTGTACAATACATATTGAGTTTTATCCTCACACAAATAATCTTTTTGTGAGAGGTGGGTATCATCCATGGAAAAATAAAAAAAACACTTCTCCAGTGTAATATACGGAGGTAAATTGCCCATTAGGCCTTGGTGCTTGGTGTGTTATTTGTTATTTTGCCAGCGGATTTTCTTTGAATCCTTGACTTGGCTGAAAGCATATTCAGCTCCCTCTTCGTTTGATGGGTTTTATTCAGCTATCTTGAAAACTGTCTCTTTGTGTGTATTAGTGTGTGTGTGTACTCTGCGGGTGAGAGTTGTTTGTTTTCAGCTCAAGTGTATTTTCAAAATTGAAAACCTAAAAAAATGTTTTGCTCTTTAAGAGGCTCCAACGTCCACACTATCAATTTGTGTTGAAGATGGAGGCTCCTGCAGTTTCGGTTTCATCTTGAAATTGAATATGAAGTGCGCTGTTGTGTCCCCTCGCAGGTGCTGAGGTTCGTTCGGGAGTGGAGCAGCCTGGCAGCCATGAAGCAGAGACTGCTTCGACGCAGCAGCCTCCTCTTCCACAGCCCCACTCTTGGCTTGCAGCAGCTGGCCGCCTCCCAGCGCCCTCACTCGAGCACCAAGAGGTCAGATGCTAGCTGGAGATACGTTCTTGGAGGAAACATGCCACTTTGACTTCCAAAAAAACACTTTATTTGAAGGGGTGTGCATGAGACCAACATGACACCTGTGATGAACATGAAGGAATCTGTGTGAATTAAAGTGGCAGTCTCCAAGATTTTAGTCAAATGTGGTTTAATGCTGCGGCATAGAGAATTCTGGAGGCAGCAAAACAAACTTTTGTCGTAGCAATAATTGCCTTTTTTCCGTCATTCTATAGGCAGCTGTGATCTGAGTTTGTGCTGCACACTGCGTGAGTCTGTGAACAGCCGGGTACGCTGGATGGACTTGCTGTGGCTGCTGCTTTTCAAAGCGATCCGCAGACCAAAAATGATTGTTTGCTGTCATGTTTTGTAGTTCTTCGACTAATGGTAGCAGTACGTGCTAAGCTCACTGGCAGACGCAGTACATTTCCTGTGACTGCTTCATAATAGAAGTCGCATTCCCAGTAACCTAATACAGCATTTTTTGCCTGGGAATGTCAAGACCAATGCCTGGTTCATAATCCTGCAAACATATAAATGCTTTCCTCAGCGGACCAACGGCTCAGTCACCATTGTATTATCTCATTCGCCGATCGATTGGGACTGAACAGACGTTTTTTTACATGGAAATCTTTGAGTGGCATTCAAGCAATTAACCCTAACCCTTATAAAAATGACCTAATTGACCAAATGACACTTAATGACAACAGTCCTAAATGATCATAAACAGTCCCTCATGTTACAGGTGTTGTGTCCACTTGTGCTCCATCTGCCATTCAGATCTCTTTGTCTGAGTCCCCATAACCAGGCCAACGATAAATGAGAGACGACTTGTCATTCTAGGCATCATTCTCTTCTGCAAATTCTGATTTAATATTATTTTTAGTATTTTTCTCATGTCAGTAGAAGTATGTGAAAACATTGTGTATGCATTAGAGTAGGTTGTGCATGAAAATACAGGACAAATCATATTGAGTCAGTAAGGGACAGTGCAGTTTATTTTTCAGTTCAGATCAATCCTTTATTATACGTGGCTGGTGGCAAACCTAGTCAGTGGCTTTGTCCTGCTCAATCCACAATCCAGCAACCCCAGCCAGTGTTACCCAAGATGTATCAGTTAATCAGCCAAAGACAGTTTTCAATCAGTTCGGAAGCTATTGTTAAGGCCCTTTCAGACACGGCACGATTTGAGCTGAGCTCGGCGCTGGATTCATCGGTTCGACCAGCACACGTGTGCCGATGCAGTAAGAAGCCGGTGCAGCACAAACCGTTGGAAATAATGGGTTTCAGGGCACAGTGGTGCTGTTGTCACGCTGTGTCTGAAACGGCCTTCAGCATAATTAGTATGCAGGCTACAGCTGATAAAATGTGCTCACAATGGTAGACAACAAAATTGGTGGTCTCTTCCTTCTGAAATCAAGACCCCACTTTTGTCAAAAGAAGGCGAAAATTTCAAGAAATAAATTTCCCCCCATTATCATTGGAAATAAATCTATAAGCTGTAATAATGGAAGAAATCTAGTTTCCCCTCTGAGCTGATCAATAAGTCATAATCTGATCTAGTGCCTCTGTTTGTGCCAGTTAGTGTGCATTTTAGAACAGTGGAAATAGTGAGATGAATTGGTTCCCAACATGCAATGTGGGAGATTTCAGAGAGAAAAAACTAGCAGATTTGTAAATACTAAGTGCCCCAGGCGTCATGGAAGGCTGAATAGTATTTGTGTGCGTGTGCATGTGTGTGTGGGCGTATCAAAGGGTGTCAGCTGAGGCATAAGAGAGGATGGGATGAACGCTGTGTATGTGTACATGTGTGTTTTTTGACAAACAAGCATTGTTGCTGGCACACTAATTACAGCTGGCGTGGATAGAGGCAGGGAGAGTTTGCCAATTACGGGGTAGACTTGCTGTGTGAGTGTGTGTGTAAGTGAGAGAGTGTTTCTCAACCAGGGAACGTGTTTGGGTGCATGAACCTAATCAAGGTGTGAGTAGGAGGCAATTGGCCCGGCTTGATTTGATACCTGTTTGATTTATTCACTAATCAGAACCAATCAAGCTCCAGCTTTGGCTCAGCGGGGCGACCGCGGCTCACCTTCCCTGCACTGAGACGCTCAGTTTTCAACTACTTCAAACTTAATGCACTTTGCGTGGATTTCCAACACCGTCGAAATTTTTGTCGTAAGCCACTCATGGCGATTTACAGTGATTTTAGAAGAGTTAAGAGGATTTAAATCCAGTTTGCATCCTGCTTAAGTAGCTTTTATTGCTGAAATTACTGGCAGCATTGGCTATAAATGGTGTATTGGTTCTATCATACGCCATTGTTATAGAATAAGAATGTACATGACAGTTTTTCAGGTGTAGATGCATACTAATGTCCTTCATATTGATAGCTACTCAGTTTGGTTTCTAAGAAATTTTGAAGTGGAAACAGACACCACAAAAAACACCTGAAAACTGAGAAAACTTGACAGAAGTCCTCTGCAGCCAGAGAATATGTTATACAGCTGTTTCCACAGGCTAAAGTGCCACTTTAATGTAATAATCTTTCTCCATTTCCATCATATCAGACATTTTTGACACAGTTTATGGCCAGCATTTTTCTTTTCATGCATTTGCATTCAGTGATTGCCTCTCTCTTGGAGTTTTAATTCTTACTGGCAGAGTCCGCCTAGGCCATAAAGGAAATGGCTACAGCTGTCACCTAATCAACCAGGACTGAACTCTAAAGGATTATAGCTTTAAATGCAACAATGACATCGTGATCATAATACACAGATACCTCATTATGTTAACCTGAAGTTGCCATTGGTGACACTAGAGAGACCAGCAAGGTAAACTAGATCACCTGCTCAAAAGCTCTCTTACCTTTTTTGGTCTAATTAAAACATTAAACAACAAGCGCACCTCAGTCCACAAAGGCTCCGCGGCTCAGCAGTTGCTGTTCACTGCTGTGGTGGTGTGCTTTGTGCTTCTGGGTTACCTGCTGTCGCTGTTACAGCAGTGTATTGTTGTCATCACTAACCACATCAAACTACCTCTTGTCTCATTCACATGTAAGAAAACGCCTGACATTATCATAATGAATGTAAACAGCATGGCTCTTGTTAGTCCTCATAGCTGTCAAGCTAGCATGTTTGTGTTGGGAAAGTCTGGCTGCACCTTCTCTGCCATTCATTGTGACTAGCTTTGCTATGGCTTTATACGTTTGCTGAGCCTTGGCAGAATGCACGCAGGTAGGCAGGAACATAGGTAGACAGGCAGGTAGGCCGTCCACTCATTTCATTCAGGCCAAATGAAATGATTGGATGTCTTATTACAGGCTGCAACCCACAGGTACCTCTAAAATATGTGACCTATCCCAGGTTTAAACATACACATTTTAAATTTTTTGCTCCATGTTTCTTCCTCCGGACCGTTGCAGTGCATTTCCAATAAAAACGCAGACAATTTCTTTCATTCAACATTTAATAGGCTGTTGCTGTGCCAGCCATGTCTCACTGAGGCCAGTGGAGGATAGCAGCAATCAATCAAAGCATCTTCAGCGAGGCCAGACCGGAGCATTAGCTTGTTATTTTGATTTCTCACAGCTGAGCAGGGTCTGGCCCCGGAGCTGAACCGCAGGCTGGCCTGGGAGGACTCAGGCTGCTGTCTGCAGCTCTGCAGCTCTGCAGGTAGGCTGTCAGCAACCCGCTGCCGCCACAGGTTTGCAACAGAACTCCTGCAGCTGCGCATCAAATGGCTACCAACAGAAAACGATGTCCACATAATCCAAGAAAAACACCGCTAACCGCTATGAGAGCTGCTGTGTAACATGTTTACGTTTACTGTAGCTGTCAGAAAAGTAGAAAGTTACCTTGAAGACATAGTTTGACATTTTTGGAAATACATTTATTCGCTTTCTTGAGAGCAGATGTAAAAATGGACACCACTGTCATGACTGTACAGTAAATGTGAAGCTAGCACCAGCAGCCAACCAGTTACCAGGCAGTCAGCTGAGACTTTAGTGCGCATGGCTGCACTTCTTTTGGGTGACTGCCACTAACTGTCAGTCAGTGGAAGAGCATGAAACCCACAGGAGTGTGTATTGCAGTTTGTATCAACAGTATCAGGGCCCACTCCTGTAAACATTACTGCCTAGGACTACTAGTGGTCAAAATATGTAGTGCAAAAAATGTAATGCATAATGAGCAGCACTCACCTTAGTGTACAGAATTACTGTCCAAGCACCGAGCTGCATAAAAACATGCAAACACACACACATCCACACTCCCAGAAGCGCAGTTGGACTCCAGTTTAGTGTAAGATATCTCGTTTCATCCAGCCTCTGTGCTGGGGCTGTTTGAAGCAAAGGAAGCTCATGTGTTTGATGGAGACTTACCTTCTTCCTCATCTCCCCTCAGCTTCCACAGAAACTTCTCCTGTTTGATGTGTCTCCCTCCTCCACTTTCTGCCTCCTGTCATCCATCTTTGCTTTATATATTTTTTTTCTTTCCATCTCCCTCCCAAAGGACGTATTCTGTCCAGATGGAGGTGGTGGAAATGCATAAAAATGCCCCTGCGTAGCCCGTAGGGCTGAGTAGAAATACTAAAAGCGTAGTTTAACAGTGGCAACACCTCCTGTATAAAGAGCGGGGTGTTTCACGGAGGCGAGTATTTCACTAGTAATCCGGAAAAAGCTGTAGTCAGGGTAGAAATGCATCATGTTACCATTCAAGTTGAATTAAATAACCAATTCATACTCATTAATATTCACACTTCTTTTTTTATGAAGGGATTACAATAAGCCTTTGATAGTCCATTCGCTGCGAGAGTGTATATGCTGAATACCCCTGTGGACATGTCAGATATAAATGTATATATGTAGAATTTTGTTTCTAAATTTCAACCTTTCAGGAAGACATAAAATTGTTTTAACATTTAAAGAGGCAACGTAGTTCTACATATAAGCAAAGACTAGTCTGATCTGTCTTTCACTGTGCAGTTAGTTCAATTGATTTTTTTTTTCTATATGTCTTATAGGTGTAGGAACTGCTTCAGTTATTGATTTGATTTCAGAGTTGCCAGTGCTGCTGTTTGTCTTATAGCAATAACGTTTCATCAGACAAGTTCAAAATAGTTCAAGAATTGACAGAGCTGTCAGAACAAATGTTTTTGAAGTACAACATACTACGTAACAATTAGCGAACGGCTTCATCACCCGAGTTGATTGTCTGTGAAACGACCGTACGATGCAGTGGCTGCCTCCTGTCTCTCTATCCATTTTTCTCTGAAAGCCACTGTTTTGCTTTTCGCTTCTTTAAACCCTTTTGCTCATTATCCTGCTCCCTCAGTAATTCACTGGTACTGTTTCACCACCAGGGCCGACATGTATGTGACTTTGTCCCAGCAGCAGAGTATTCGTATCACTGACTGTCATCAGCACAATCCATGTCTTTATAGTCAATACAACAGAAACCTTTTCTGTGAGTGGGGAGCAGAGATGCTATTTCACCTTGACTCAATGTGAAACAAAAAAAAAAAAACCCCTGGAAACACTGGCTGACTTCCAAAAAGAGTTTTTTAAGCAGTTCGTATTGTCACTGTGTAAAAGCAGCCTTTATGTTCTCTACAAGAAGTGAGATCGAGACGTACTGCACCTCTAATGCAGAGACTCGCCACAAAACAGGGACTGACGTATTAACGTATTAACATCTGCTGACGAAGTTTAAAGGAAGAAGGTCCTTTGTTATGTTGGTACGTATTTGGTCGGTGAAGTAGTAACTGGTTCACTTCCCAGAGTCACCAAACATCTACTCTGCCAAAGTGTCTTTGAGCAAAACACTGAGTCTCTGAGCTGCAGGATTGGTGTTCAGTAGCTAAGTCCAGCCTTTGACCTTCCTGTAGTGGAGGAAAGAGAAAGGATAATTGCCCTGTGGGGCCCATTAGAGTGTTGTATCATCCCTCTGTTGAAAGCCTTAATGTTACCTGGGGACATTTGGTGATTGGTGACTTTTCTCTCAAGACCACAGCAATTTTCTTCCACCCAGAACAAACAAGTCAGTGATCCCCCACCTCTCTCCTGACTCCTCCTCACCTGTATTTCATATCCACTCTGACATCCTGTGGTCATTTTAATCCTGACCAGATTGACATGTAGTGTTTCATGCAATTTTCATCGTGCACACCTAGCGTCTGTATTACAAGCGCCATAAAAACCAGTGGTGGTGCAGATGGATTAGATTAGATGATTGACGATCCCTGTGGGGAAATTAGATTGGTGCAGCAGCAATAGTAATAGGATTCAGCAGGGGAAGGGGACAAATAGAATATAAGCACACATATAGAATTGAATATAAATGAAAGTCAGGATTTGTGCGTTTAAGCACAGTTTGGTGCCAAGAAAAATACAAACGTGCATCTGGCATTGCACTCAGGCGGTTTGTAGAGTTTGCCAGTTCTGTGGGTGTTGGTGTGTGTTACATTTATGTGTCCCAGGATTACCGCAGTCCCGACCAGATGACTAAGATTACAGATACGCTTGAGCAACATCAAATTTCCCATCTTACCTGGTACTAATGCTGTCCAGCGAGGGTTTCTGAATCTATCTTCTTGCACCTACTCCCCCATGCTCTTCATGTGAATCAGCTCTCTTCATCAAGCTCTCTGCTTATATAACAAATCCTCTGGTCCTTCACAGCCCCGTTTATCCCTTTTCACAGGTACCTCAGTAAGGACGAGGTGGCCCAGGCCTCCCTGAGCAAGGCCCAGCAGGAGGGAGGCAGCGTCCGACTGGTCACCAGGGAAAACTTCTTCATGAAGAGGAGGTCTGCCGCCTCACCAGCACCACCAGTTTCAGAGAGGTAGGTTAAATGGACAGATATGTGGGTGGTTGTTCAGGGCAGGAGAGGTAAAGCTGTCCTCGGGTCTGGAAAAGTCTCAAATAATGTCCTCGAGGCTCAGAGTTTTACACCACAGATAAGTAGACGGACTTAAATTTCAAAATCCGCTCTGGATGCAGCTGCCAGTGATGCATTCGCTGTCTACTATATTTGTTTATTTGTTTGGTTTATTACAAATGCCGAATCATCACCAGCAGCATTTAGGTTTAACAGTTCATGTCCAGTGTTGTTTGTGGTTTTTAAAGATGAGGCGTCTTGGTCTGTGCATGAAGGTGGTTTGTGTCATCACGTGGCTTCCTCTTTGGGATTTGGTGTATTTTCATTTTCCTTCCCTCAGCTGTCTCCATGGAGATCTGTATTTGCCTTGTGGGAGAAACACAAAGGCCTGCTGAGTGTGTTAGTACAGTAAATATAGACCATAATACAATCTACTGGGTGAGCTGCGACGGCCAGCTCACCCCAGGAGGCAGTATCACTATGGAAACCTGCAGCAAATACACACTCTTTCTCACATGTACGCAGCAACTGGTGTTCCAAACAACATGCCTATGGTAGGTCATGAAGTGTTTTAAAGGTGCTTTGCAGGATTTGTTCTTTTGCAAACCAAGTACTTTTGTCCAGCTTGAGGAATCACAGAAGTATCCCTGAAAATGTAAAAAAGTGATTGTTCACAACATTGCTGCCTCGCTAACATGCAAATAACAGCATACATAATTTGACAAGATAGAGTGCAGTTGCCTGCAGGAATGTATAGAAAAAGCTAGCTTGCTATGAAGCAGAAGACGACAGATTAACTTAACTGATCTAAAACAGGAAATTAATACAGACACATTTCATTGCGTTTGATAGCTCGAGTGATGGGGTAAAAACAGCAATGCTGCCACGAGGCATTAATCACGGCTGTTTTGCTTTAATATTCCTAATGTGAACGCTGAGGTGTGCTGGATTTTCCCACTGTCTGATGTGGTCACCCTGCTGTCCACAGGAAGCGGCAAATTAAAAATCGGAAAACAGATCAGCAGTGATTAGCGGCGAGCAGGCGCTCCATGGATTGACAGCTGGACTCACCAGCATCAGATCTTTTTCCTCTCTCGTGCCTTTGGTTTCCTTTGGTACGAAGCATCAGAGATCAGCCTGGCGGTAAACATTTGCAGGCTGTGTGCCGTTTGCTGAGGGCATGTTGCGTGATTTCTGGGGTTTGAAGTATGAGTTTTCTGAGAGTTACCTCATGCTGCAGTGTAGAGCTGCCAACATGCTTGCTTGCTTGATGCATATATGAATTTAAATGACTTTGAAGCTGAATGTAAAGTGCTTATGGTCATTGGTGAAATCATATTGGTAATGTTGCAACATAAATACATTCTTTAATTTGTGTTTGAATTCTTATATTTGATCACATTTACTGCAAAAGTACAGCACACTGTGTATTTCTGGGTTAATTTTTTTCTACAGTACCATGTTTTTGCTATACACAGTTTGGGCACACCAGTAAAAAGTCTATTTCTGTCTCTCTTTCATCCACTAGATGTTGCTGGCACAGCATTTGTCTCTTGGTACTTCCAATTTTTGGTATCTTCTCAACTTTGAAGCAGCAAGGTTCCTTTTTTAGGTTTTTTTCTTCTCCATTTCAATGATTAAATCTCTCTCTGTAGTGCTCTGTCTCTCTGGCTCTTTGTTCCTCTCTCTGTCTATCTGAATTGTAAACCATGGGGAAAGAGAATTTAGTCCATCTGTCCCCTCCAACGTGGCTCTAGCACCCTGCTGAGACAACATGGCAAGTGCCCAAAACTCGCTGTCCTCTGCCAAAAGGACAGGCATGCACATACACATACTTGAATGTTCTGCAGATACATCACTGTCATGTATATAACCACAATATGTGGGCAGTTTCCCACACACAGCAGCCTTATGTCCACTGACTCGTCATCTGCACCTCACAAAGCAAACACAGGTCATTTTATTGGATGAATATGTATTGAATTGCATCTGCTGTACTGCTGATGTTGAAAACACATTAGCTCTGCATTGAATGTGACTGTTGATTTGCAGATTGATGTCTTATGTTGGTCAAGGTAACTCCTCTTTGACGTTCAGTGCACAAAGGGCTAAAAATCTGCTGCCGTCGTGCTGCCTGTATCAAAGCTATGTAAAGAAAGGACTGCATACACAGATGGAACAGATTTATCTTGTGGAATTAGCTGCATTTTATCTGCTTTATCTTCTGACATTGAACATAGTTGTGAATACTGTGTTTTGTCATTTCTTGGCAATACGTTGAAGTATTTACCCAGATTTAGATCTGCTAAGTTCACATTTCATCATATTTAGTCACATTACTGATCGACGCGTTGCATTGCTCAGCGTACTTAATGCTGAAGCATTAGCATGTACACTGGACAGAGCTACCATTCATTTCCAAAGCTGTCAGAGTCAGCTGTCACTGTTCATAGAAGCAGGTTTTTATGTGTGCTGTTAAATGCCATCACCTTTCAACCTTCATGCCTCCAGTTTGTAACAGGTTGTCTGACAAATATTCAACGTCCAGCTGAAAACAACCCTGATGACTGATTATATCAGTTATAAGTTCCCTCCAAAGCCACAGACGACATTATGCTGTGCCCCAGTAATATGTCCTTTAATATATTCCATTATTTTATTTAATTTTTCTTTCAGATCTACAGCTTCGTCTGACACTTCAACTGCTTGAAGTGCTCCAACTTGAACTTCAGCTCCTGTGTGACATCTGACATGCAAACAGATCTTTTCCCTGGAGAATTTACAATGTCTGTCATTGATTTGGTAGTGATTGAAGAGTGATTTAGGCTTTAACTTTGAGTGAACAGTCTTGATATACTGTAGTCCTTTAACTAGTGACATCTCTTTGGTCTTAAAGTTAGAGTGCTGATAAGAGCAAGCAGCCAAAGAATGAATCTTTACACCTGAGTTGGTGTAACAGATTTCCTTCTCGATCTGTGTCTCTGCAGCCAGGACAGGGATTCCTGTGAGACAGCGGAGAAGCAGCCACCATCAGAGTCCAGTTACCTGCAGGCAGTGGACAGTGATGGGGTCCCTCTGTGTCTGTCCTGCCAGCAGGCCTGTCCTACCACTGGTGGAGCGTGGGACACTCGATTCTGCAGCCACAGGTATAGTGACACTAAACACACAGTTTAGAAGCTAGTGTGTGCTAAGTGCGACGAGTGTTAAATAGCAGATGCATGTGAATCTTAGCATTCCCTGTTTGTATCACCGGATGGGGTGGGGTCAGCTGCAATGGGGCAATCCAGGCAGTCTTTGGTAAAATGTCAGTCAAGAAAAAGCGTATTCAATCACCTTTTAAATAGTTTAAATAGACTTTCCAGCAGTGATTGTTGTCTGTGCCAAAGCCCAACCATCTGGCACAGAAGAAATCAATTATTCTCCAAGCTGGAAGAGTTTTTGTGCAATATAAACTCAAAAATGCAACAGTATACTGTTGCCTTCACCGTGTTGCTTTGCACTGTGGAAAGAATACCGTTAGCTAAAATAGATAGCTGTTCCCAGGTTAGACTGCAGCTCTGATTGTTATAAGGCTCCTTTTTTCCAGTTCAAATGATTATGATTCAGACTCTGCGATGTCTTGATGTCCCTGACTTTTCACCCTTTCCTGCTCACTCCCATGGTCACTCTGAATAAGAACGTCAACTAAATATCTTTTTTGTGTTCCACTATATTTTTCTTCATTTCTGCTTTATTGATAGTGAAAGCTGGAGAGAGACAGGAAAGGGAGGTGAGGGAGAGAGGGGTGCCATGTAGCAAAGGGCCGGCCTTGATGCATGGTACACACTCACTACCAGAGGAGCCTATCTTAAATTATTTTCAATAAAAAAAATGTGTCTGTGCATCCCTTTAGTCTTTGTACCCATTTAAAGTACAAATTCAATTTCCTCAAGCGGTTTTCAAGGGCCAGTATCTGGTCATTCAGTCAAGGTGAAATACTGTACTTCACTGCTCTGTACCTGGATGTTATCAAACTTCAACACAATGTTATTTCCTCCAAATGATGGCTGTACGCCTTTGAGCAGAACCATAGCCACGGTCGAGAAAGTTACGATAGTGACTTTCTTCTTTTTATGAAAATAAAGTATTTCATCTGTGAGTGTGGTGAGGTTAAAGGTGTGGACATTCTAGTCCAGATTTCTATGTTTCTCCACCCATAGGTGTCAGGAGGAGTTCCAGTTGCGCACCAGCCAAACGTACATGCGCTCGCGGGTGCTTGAGGCGGAGCAGGGCGTCTGCCAGCACTGCGGCCTCCATGCCCACGACCTGTTCGTGAAGGTCCGTGTCGCCCCGCCCACCCAGCGCAAGGAGATGCTGGAGAACACGTGGCTCGCCCAGCTGCCACTCAAACAGGTCAGAAGCCAGTGTTTTGATTGTTTTTTTTTCTGATAGGTACTTCAGTGTAAACCGCATGTCAGAAATTAAAGATGTACATGATGTCTTGGAGTCCAAAAAAATGTTGAGTTCATAAATACACAAGACATTTCTACAGCCACGCTATCAGCTCTGTGATGTTGGTGCTTTGAGCTAAATGGTAGCATGCTAACATGTTCACAATGATAAATTTAACATGCTGATGTTTAGCAGGTATCATGTTTAACATGATTACCATCTTATTTTAACTTACTCGCGTTTGGTAATTAGCACTAAACACAGAGTGTAGCTGAGGTTAATGGGACTTGTCTTCAGTGATTTAGGTGGAATTAGATGTTTTAGGGATTTGGGTTTGGGGTGAAATAAGGTTACCGGCGCCTTCAGTACATTCTCAGTATGTAACAACTTTATTAGATGCACAGTATTAAAAATCCTTCAATTCACACATCATGTTAACATCAGTCTCCTAATGTGAGCTTAAGAACTGACAAGGAAAGCCATTTTTTTATTTGTGTGAGTGCAAAAATAAAAGCACCCTGTGTTCTCTATCCCACCCACCTACGCATATGTGCACGCGCGCACACACATGCGCACACACACAGGTTGATCTGCACTCCAGGGGGCCAGCTCCCAGTAAATGGATTGCTGGGCCCATTGATTTTTTTTCCCAGTGCCAGGCCTCGACCAGTAAGCCTGTTTGATTTGGTTGGCTGTTATCCTGCAAAGCCACCCCCTGCCCCCCCTTCCTTATGCACACACACACACACACTCACCTCCCTTCCCAGTGCCGCCGGCAGCAGCATCAGCGCCGATCGATGCACCAAGCTTTAGAGGAAACAAACTCAGCCACATGATAAGACGCCACAGCGGTGGAGGAGCCTTGAGATTATAGGCTCATTGTTTGGTTCATACAGGGGGTTCTGGTGTGTGTGTGTCTGTGCGTGTGTGAATGTGTGTGTTTCCTGGTGCGTATACATGTGTAGATGGGTCTTTATGTGTACCTTGGGGTCTTTTGGTGTGTGCAAGTATGTGTATAACAGAATTTGTGCATGTGTGTGTTGGTATTTTGGTGTGTGTGTGTGTGTGTGTGTGTGTGCGTGTGTGTGTGTGTGTGTGTGTGTGTGTGTGTGGATTTTCTGTGCCTGTGAGCAGAATTGTGGTGTGTTAAAGTGTGTAGTAGTGCTGGTCTGGTGTAGCAAGGTGCATGGTTTTGGCACAAAAGCAGGTTCAATTGACTGGAGAGTCTGTGTGTGTGTGTGTGTGTGTGTGTGTGTGTGTGTGTGTGTGTGTGTGTGTGTGTGTGTGTGTGTGTGTGTGTGTGTGTGTGTGTGAAAGCTGAACTCTGCCCCTGTGAGCAGGCCTGTTCTTTAAATCTGTTGGGATCAATTCCAGCTCGCTGCCTTAATGTCGAACAGAGTAGCACTCAAAGCAGGAAAATGGATTTTTTGCCCTGAACTCTTCCCATCAGGCTCCTCTCTCTCTGTTTCTAATTCTCTCAATCATCTTTTGCTCTTCCCCTTACTTGCTCCGTATTCTCTCCTTTAGTTTGTATTCCTTCCTTTCTGCTTTTTTTCTATTTCTGTCTTTCCCTCTTTTCATCTCTATTCTATGTCTTTTCAAAATAAAATCAAGCATTTGGTTCAGATGTAGCAAGCCACACACTGGTGCTGTTCCCAGTGTTTCCCCACTGCTCCTCTGGAGCTCCTGTAAAGACCTTC
Source organism: Chaetodon trifasciatus (assembly GCA_037975065.1). Lineage (NCBI taxonomy): Eukaryota > Metazoa > Chordata > Actinopteri > Chaetodontiformes > Chaetodontidae > Chaetodon > Chaetodon trifasciatus. The sequence continues at coordinate 613,987 of JBBMOE010000048.1, read as the reverse complement.
ATCAAACTGTATTGAGACACAGTGGTGCTTTAAGCTAAATGCTAACGTCAGCATGCTAACATGAGCGCAGTAGCAAGACCAATATACCAACATTTAGCAGCTCATTTTTCTCAAGTCTATCTTACTATGCGATCATGCTAACATTTAATCAGTAATTAGCAATTAAAAACGAGTATCTAGCACTTAATACGGAGCAACATGGTTCCAGTGAAGTAACCTTGCCAGCACCTTTAAAGCATTTTAAGCACATCACAAGTTCATTGGACTGACAGAAGAATATGAAAATACAACAAAGGACACGAGATCTTTGGTAGCATCAGTTTGTAACATGCATAAGCAGGTAATGTTCACCATGTTCATCATCTTAGTTTAGCATGTTAGCCTCCTAACATTTGCCCAATATTGGTATGCCAATGGTTTCTCACTCTCTTGAGAGGCAAAGCAATTAGTTATCTTTGTATTTTTACTTGGGACTTGGATTTACTGACAAAGTTGATGCTACAAATTGGATTTCCCCCAATTACAATGAATAATCACATTTTACATTTGCAGTCTGCAATAATCTGTGGTGAGCAAGATCTGTGATCTGAAATGTTATCTTTGCAATGCAGTAGCTCAGCTTAGAGACCATCCACAATATTGTTATCAGGTTATCGTTGCTGTCCAGTGAAAACCATGGATCTCCAAAGTTTTTCAAATGAACTGAAGGACCTTTATTGCATTGTCACAAAGCTGGGACCCCTTGAAAAGCAATGGTGTGGTGTGTAAGTGTAGAATTCCTGAAAGCCATTAACAGCTTAAAAACTTGCAAGCATGTTATTTCCTGTGGTTTATTTAACCTCCTTTCTGTGTCTTTGTCAGGCAGATTAACATGTACTCACTGATTAAGTTTCCCTACAGCTGCTGCTATGTAGGCCAACAGTTTATATGGCTGTACCTGTGTACCCCATCTGATGGTGATGGATAGCAGAAAGTCAGTTTGAGACTCACATTAATCTCATTATTTAAACCTTTATCAGAGGCTTTGTTCTGCTCTTTTTCATTTAATTGTTTCCTGCTGTAGCTTTTTGCCATTGCTGTCATGTGTCCTCCTTGAGACTTATTTGTTTTTATCTTCTTTTATTGTGAAGTGTCAGTGCAGAAGTGCCCCCGCGGTGCTGAGATTTGTTTAATTCGAATGATCTTGTGTGTGTGTGTGTGTGCAGCAAAAGAACAATTTAGGTCACTTTAGCACTCGGTTACTAAAGACATCACATCAGCTATAGAAATTAACTTCAGCGTAGATGGATGGTTTGGGAGGGCAGCACACTCAGAGCTTGTTTTTGGCAATGTAGAGCACTATGAGAAAACATCCAAGGGTAGTCAGTATACTGAGACGCTCACTATTTCATCCTGTGTGTGTTTCTAGCTGAATGAGATGATCCGTGCTCCGGTCGAAGGGGATTTCTGGCAGGTCGACCACATCCGGCCGGTCTACAGCGGAGGAGGACAGTGCACCCTGGACAACCTGCAGACGCTCTGCACCGTCTGCCACAAGGCCGTACGTGCACACTCCGCATCGCTGCACCCTTAACAACAGCAACACCAGCTTTTAGAGCCAAAGGGCTTAAGGGGCAAAAGCAATTTGTCTAACATTTAAGGTGCACAGTGGATGGACCTCTCCTTTATCCCCATATAAAAAGAAAGCTTCATCACTCATGTTGAGGATCACATGTGATGTCAGTAATGCGATACACGGTCAAACACATTGATCAAAAGTCCCACCATCCCTCACATAGCTATATACTGCCCGTAATAACTTCACATGATGTAGCTGTATGACATCTTGATGTATAGTATTTGTTGCAAAAGGCTACCGTATATATCTGTCTTGGGAACATTTTGCTTCATGAGCGTCTTCAGTCAATATTTCATAATCACAGACAATTCACTTCTTAAGAACAGAGCTGATGCGAGAGCAGAGGTTTCGAAATCAAATAGAGCTTTCATTGTGAGCTAAAATGTGCTTTACTTTCACGCCAGAAAGCGGTTTTGTCAGAGTGGGTGTCAGTTTAGAAGGAAACGCTTCATATTTTGACGTATCTAAACTGATGTGGAGAACTGCACGTTCTGATAACGGGATCCTCTCGCTGTTTATGCCACCGCTCAGACACTTTAATCTAGGGATGCTCAATATATTGATCTCACTTTTCTCTTCAGCGCAGACTGCAGATTTGACTCTTACATCATGCTCCATTTTTCTCCACAGAGGACGGCTCAGCAAGCCAAAGAACGGAGCCAGATGAGGAAGAGCGCCGCAGCCTCCAAGGTTGCGTCAGACATCAGGATGTTCTTCACCAGGAAATGAAATGGAGGTTCAGTAGTGGCTGTATGGGTGGAAAATTTCCTAAATCAAATTGAACTGGTGTGATTTGTGAGATGCATCATGATTTTTCAGTAACAAAACTCACATCAGAGTGTCAGAAATGCCTTTCACCCTGACAGATTGGGATAAAAGGCTTGGATTTCCTTTGAACCCCTTCAAGATTCCTACTTTCCTTCTCCCTCACTCTGCGATGGTAGCGGTGTCCTGTTGGTGGAGAATTACTCAAAAAACAGTGACGACTGCGTCAAATGCAAATTCAGCCAACTCCCCTCTCGTCCCCGAACCGTCACAAGTGCGGTAGTTGTGATTTATGACGGCCCCTTTTTGCTCGAGGCTGAAATGGAGCAGGTTGTTTAGAGAGATGCTGCTATTTTAAGATTTTGCAAACTTGGTGAAAAGTAGCAGGTGAGGGATGAATCGGGGCCTGTGTGATTAAAACTCCGCGGCAGAAAACACGCGCGTCCTCATTGGCGCCCTCAACAAGTGGCGCCTTGTAAATCTTTCTTTTTGGAAGATAGATGAACGCTTCTCGTGAAATAAAAACCTATTTTCATCTGTTTCATGTTGTCTCCCTCTGTTCCTCTGGTGCTTTAACCACAGTTTGGACTGTAAATACACCAAGACGTTGGTTGTTCTGACAAGCTAGCAAATCGTTTCATCGCCTCAAGTCATGAACATTATTGGCCATGTCCACGCATCTACCTCCTACCATCTTCAGCTGTGCTTGATGATCTGAGCAGGGCTAAAGTCAGTCAGGAGGGCTATGTTTAGAGAGACGGAGAGCAGAGTTACTATGGAAACAAGGCTTCAGGTTCAGCAATGTCGGGAATATTGAATCTCTTCTTGTGAGAGTTATACAATGAGCCAGACAGACATCAGAAACTCCAATCAATATCAGCAGGCTCCTGTGAAAATGAGGCCGTCACATTCCTCCGCAGCACAATCTGACTTCCCCTCTCGGCGCCGAGGCTCCGCGGTTCGACGTCGCAGATGTCGTCATGTCACGATTTGTCTGTCTGTCAGCCGTGTCAAACTCCGAACTCAGCAAATTCCACCGTCGCCAGAAAAGTTTTACATTTTTCTGGCAGCCCCAACTTCTCTTAGCCTATCAGAGCGCTCGGTCGAAGCCACAGCTTCTAACTTTCTCGGAGCCCATGTGGGTGCACGCGTGGGTGTGTGTGTATTTCCCCTACGGCTGCTCTAGGTCTCCACTTAATAAGACCGTTGTTCCTCTCCTGTCCAAACCGACAAGCTTTGTGAGTAATGAACATCTCCCAGGCAGCCTTCCAACAACAGCAGGTTTCAGTGTCAGTTGCTGTCAGCAGCCAATGACTCTGATCTGCTGTTTTATTACACCCAAAAGGTGTGTGTGCGTGTGTGCGGGAGAGAGAAAGCAAGTGAAGAAGTAGTGCAGAAGTGCAGCTGAGTGTGTCTTCTGTGCGTTACACAAATAATGCGTGTGTGTTTCACAGAGAAGTGTATATTGGAAGAGTTGTGTGTGTGTTTGTCAGACGGAGCCATAATGAGGCAGTGCCCAGATGAAGACGTCTCATGTTCTTCCCAGAGGGTCTGCTGGGTAAAGAGCAGCGCTGCAGCCGCGTGACACTGTTTGCGTTGGACAACCTATCAGCTCAGAGGAAAAACATTACCTCCGCAGGTGATGACAGTAATAAAGATGGACTCAAACACCGACGGACAGCCGCAGAGGTTTGCATGTTTGCTCTCTGTCTAACACGCTCATCCCCTCCACTCTTTCTTTAAAGCCAGCATCAGAGCAAAACTCACTCTTTCCATCAAGTGCAATCAACATCTTTGCCTCGGCGCCACCACTGCAGAGACATTTCAGCAGGTTTCATAGCAACGCGGCACACTCTGAACGTCACATGGCCAAAATTAGCCGGGCAAATGTCTAGCGGAAATAATGACATATAGTTAGAAAAATCAGAGTATAGTTACAAAGAAGGGACAATAATAAGAGGAAAGCTAAATGGCGCCATCAGAAGAAAATCCTCGCAAATGGAATTAAGGAGAAAAAACAGCACAAAATTGCCAAAATGAATACAGCAGAAATCTCATGGAGTCTTTTGATATTGTAAAACTGCAGTATTATTTCAAAAAAAGAAAAAAAAATTGTCATGAAGTACAGAGAGATGGACAAACACACATTGTTGGTTTTCATATTATGACAAACAAAAGAAGAAAGGACCAGTCGGAGAGAAATACATTTCCTCGACATGCGAACATCAGAGTTACAACAGAAACTGTGTTTCTCAATGTGGGTCAGAGGACCTCCAGGGACCCTTCAGAGGACTCCTGGGGGTCCACGGCAAATTGAGAAATAGATTAATACCGCTGTAACTCAATTCCACAGGAATTTCTTCTAATTACAGGCATTACATTATGTATGAGAATGAGTATTGTTAATTGTTGGTTTCATTTTCAATATCATCTCCCCACAGGATGGTGACAAAATGTGTCTTTTTAGAAGTCTGTTGCATGTCAATGTCTGAAAAGTGCTCTTCCAAGCAGGCAAAACTTGACAGTAAACTGTACAAATCATTCATAATTCAATCATGATTTGCATTCAGACAGAAAGGCGTTATATTTGGCGCCATTCCATTGGTTATTCCATTTCAACCTCGCCTGCCCCCATAATCTACTTTGGCCTTTTCAGCTGAAGGAAGCGCTTCTACAAACCCAATCTTGTGTGACAGGTGTGATGGAGAAGGGCCAATAAAAGCCTGCACGGCGCGCTGCGTGCAGCCACCGGCTCTCCAATCCGTGGCTGAATCCTGCTGTGGTTTGATTCCTGGCTGCCACACTCTCCACTGTGATCCCTCTGTGTCTGTGACCCTCCCTGCCCTTCAGCAACAAAAAGGAAATAGACACGAGGGAGGTCATACCCCACTGCTCTCCTTCAGGAGTGTAAAACAGGAATGGCACCGTCTGTTTTGCCAGAGCACCTCTGATTTTATGTCACTGGGAGGGAATGTGAGCTGCAGAACCTCATTACAGAAAAGGAATGGATCTACAGTCAGACCTCTGCGGTTTTGTGTTACAACACGAAGAAAGCTTGTATTCTAAAAGGCTGCTCCCGTATCGTCTAATTGAACTCCGGAGTCGGCGTTTAGGAAGCAATTCTTGGCTTTAAACAGCCACAGCCGATGAGAGGCTTTTGTCTTTATTGTCATATTATCTCTTGGGATGGTGATGAGATGATTAATCATTTCCTGCTGCAGCCTCTCGCTCGCAGAAGGCTGGCACCGCTCAGCAGAGCGCAACGCCCTGGGTGGAGGAAAACGGTATTATGGCCCAGGTAATTGGTGGAGGAGCATCACTCATAAGCGATCTAATTAATCTCATTAAAACATCCCTCTCTGGTTGCATAGAGTTGTTTCTTGAGGACCGCTGCAACAGAAGGAGTTTTCCAAAATGGGCTTATCCATCCTGATGAGTGTCATACACGCAGAAGAGAAAGTGCAGCTGAAGCAAGTGACAGAAAATCAATGCAACAATGCCATGTAAACCGCGGCTGGCCATTTCCTAATGTCATTCTGCGTAGTAGGGGATGTGCGGCGGTAAAAGGATGCTTTCTCATTGCTCAGCTGGAGGTGGCTTTTGTCAAGTCCAAATTCTATTTATTCAAGATGGCTCCCTGGTTGTCTCCCAAGACGCATGGCATGCTGCGGATTAAGACCAAAAACGCAATCAATTCACCCAGCAGGAGATCAGGGGAAATAACAGATAAGGTTCTTAGCATAATTCATACAGTCCCCAATCTGGCTAGGATTAATGTATGTCTTCACTGTAGCTCGCTCTCATTTGTATGTTGGAGCTCGTGTGGGGCTAAATTGGCGCTTCATGTGGCCCATTACAATCAGGCTTTGTTTGGAAAGGCCCCCGTGAGGACTGGATGTGACCACATTGTTCTACAAGACATCTGTACCTAATGCAATTTAGGAGTGATGTAATCTCATCTATATTTTATTATCACAAAGCTTTTCTTCCGTTGCAATTTACAGCAGGTCGTGTCAGCATATTAATCTGCATATAAACAAAAAACCGTGGAGTATTCGGTGAAAAAAGTCTGCCAAATGCATAGCAGCACTTAAAGCCAAGACAAGAATGTATGCAGCATTAACTCAACATGCGGTTCATACATTAAAATGTTACATAGAGTCACAGAAGAGTCTTGGTGGTACTTGACATCAGTGGAATAAAGCCACAGTAGGTTACAGTTTTTCCGTTTTCTCCCTTTAGTGTCTGCTGTGTTCAGATGATTGAGGTGAGACATGGAAAGCTGAACGAAATACCCTCCAACAAGTTCCCCTTTCATGAGCCTTAAAAGACATCTTTTCATCTCCCATTTCATTTTGCTGCCATTGATCAGCCATCTTTCATAGATTGCTTCCAGACATCTATTCAGCCGCTGTGTCGCCACTCAGCACGCCTGTATTTCATAGGTCTTAATGGCAAGGTCTGGCTTTTGTGCGTAGATTAAAACCTGGATCGCAATCACTTAAATTGCCAATAAATTCACAGGAAATAGTCTTTGTTGACTTTAGTGAAAAGTGAATCAACAGCGAGGAAAGTTTCATGGTGCACGCTGATGCAAAACTGGGCAGATTTTCAAATTTGGGGGCAAAACAGGACTTCTCTTGCCTCATCCTGTGACATTGTTTTTTTTTTGTTTTTTTTTTTTTCTTTATTTCAGCGCATGAGCCAGAAAAAGGTCATGTCAGTCGTGTGACAAGAGTGACAGGTCTAGGGCATCATTACTGAGACTTGGAAGGTCTGTGTAAGCACCTTTGGTCACCTCAGGAGAATAGATCCCCACTGCGCTGCTGCCGGCCTAATGAGCACAGACAGCCCTGCGTCTAATGAGAAGAGGGCGATTGCGACTGTCTTCCATCAGCCCTCTGCTCTGTCGGTACAACATCCCATAATGCCTTGAACACGCGGCATGAGCAGCCGAACAGCGGCGGATATCTTGTCACACATCAATGCAGGGGCTATGGAGTCGGCGAATCTGCCAAAATGTCCCCGCCGCTGGTCCGGAGCTGAAAACATTGCGACTGGGTTCCTTTAGGTTGACTTGATGTTCATCCATAACCTATAAGCTCATGTGACTGCATAAAATCGCAGCACTTTTCAGTCACTGCAGGAAAGTATCCACTATCTGTCCTCCATGTCGTCCCTTCTTTCCAGCTGGCGAAACATGTTTGGATTACATCTACTAAAGCAGTCCTTTTTAGTTCCCAGTCAAACATTTTGTGAATTCCTGGCATCTCAAACTTAACTTACTTTTTGCTTCTGTTCTCAGCCTCTTTGCATTTCAGATTAGAGTGTGAGTGATGCTTTATGGATGGCAGAAGGGAACCTCAGCCCTATTCACATGCACCCCTCCAGCAGATGAAAAACAGCTCACCTTCTCGCACGTGTTGCAAGTACGGATGCATCAAAAAAGAGCTACAGGTTTGCAGCATTAACTGTGTACTTCACTGGAAATCTATGGCTAAATTAGCTCTTCTGTCCACATTGAAAGGTTACATTTTCTCAAACCCGTATGAACAGCTTTCAGTGGATACTAGTGGACAGATTGGCTTTGGACTCTGCAACAATTGATTCGCCTTTGGTAATGGTCCAGATCTGGGATTTCTGCCACTAGATGATTATCACCTTGTAGCCATAATTATAAAACTAGCAGGAAAAAAAAGATTCCAAAAGTTTGAGATGAGTTCGCAAAAGGCCAAGAAATGAGTTTAACTTGAGTCTGAAGTGTTAAGAGCGATTTCTTGGGGTGTAAGCTTCAGAGTTGTTCAGCGTTGGCGGTGGTTTTTTGAGTGCCTTATAGTTACCAAATTAGTCCAATCAAATCAGAAAGGAAGGAAACACCTTTTCTTAGCAGCAGAGCACAATTATTCACATTCTGCAAAGTTATATTGGCATTTAAATGTGCATTTTCAGCCAAGGCTGTATAAAGCTGTGATGTAAGTAATAATGAAGCCCTCCCTCATGCTGTATCATTAGCAAAGAGCTAAGCCTATTAATACACTGACGAGTGGTGAGTGTAATTACTGTGACCACAAAGAATGTGCCATTTACCTCCTTTGTTTATCATATTCTCAATGCATTGTGGCAAACGACACTGAAAAAAATATGGTCATCCTCAGATTAGTTTGAAAATGATTCCACTGGATGCTGCCAAATACACATAAAATGCAAGTGAAGGAAAAAATATGAAGCCAAGTGCAACCAATCTGTCTTCAATCTTTCATCATTTATGGAAATCTGACTTCACACTGATGCAAAACCAATTATACCTGTGTCACAAACGTCCGTTGAAATTTATTGATAAGTACTTTGACAATTGGCTGTTTGAGTGGGTTGCATTTGGCCACTCAACCGTGGACATCTTCACACCCACACCACTTTTTTTCATATATTTAATTATTTTTTTCTTTTTTTTGTGTACTCAGTTATGCCAGTTTCTCAATTACTGTGTGAGTGGGCTGGTGCAAAAAGAAAAGGGGGGAAAGTTGGCTATAGCAACATTCACCAGCAGCCCACACAGAATTATTCTATGTGATGATATAAATCTTATTTAATTATGTGATAGCGGGCAGGTTTGCCAGCCGTGATGAGAGGAGCGAGGTGTTCAGATATACCTGGAGAAGCGAGAGCTTTTCAGCGAGTTGGGCCATTTAACACGCGGCAGAAGCATCAGCGTTAATCCTGAGAGTGTAAAACCTGACTCAACTCTGTGCCAGTGTTTATGTAAGTCCACACCATCGGATAACTTTTTTTCAGGTAGTTCTGAACTCATGATGTCCTAGATTCGTATCAGGTGTGTTAGTGAACAGCCAACACTGCTAGCAGCAAGTAACTAACAGAAAATCAGGTGTCCAGAGTCTTGACAGCAGCTGGATGGTGGATGCTATGATGCATTTTGTCATCTGATAAATGAGAGTCTCATGACTTAAGTCTAGTGCTAATGCAGGATGTACAGAAGTGTCACCGTAAGGTCACCACTTTGAAATACAAGGATGTCCGAACAGGATTTGAATTACAGGTGATGTTAAAATCATCCCAATAAATCAAGTCCAAATTGGTCTATAACACATGGGGAACATGAACCCCAGTAAAACCACTGCTTGGGTTTTTTTTTTTTGCACAGATTACATATGGGGTATAACATTTTAATTTGTGAACATGTGGGCACGTCTAGGCAGATTGTTTATACCTTTTCAAGGTAAGCTAAGATAAGCTAACAGTCTCCTGGTTACAGACAGGAGAGCGGTATCTATCTTGTCATCTAACTCTCAGCAAAAAGGCAAACAAGCATTCTTCCCAAGCTGTTGAGCTATTTCTTCACCCATAGTTTATTTGCCACATTCACAATCCTTCCCTAAGTTTAGTCATACTGCAGTTGCCACGCACACATATTGCAGGAAGCAAGAGCGGGCCCTGGCAAACATCGTCAAATCATCCAATTTCAATGTCCTCATCTGGTTCATAATCCACTCATGTTTGACAGCAGCAGATTTCTGCACATACATGAAGCCTTGTGGTTCTGGCTCCGAAATAGATTAGCTAAGTTCAGATGAAATTTTAATAGTGTCTGTGGGGAACTTTTCTTGCTTTAGCTACAGAGAAAAAGATAGAGAATAATGAAGAGGATACAACCAGTAAACACAAAAATGAAACACATTCAGAGTAATAGAGCAAATAAATAAACATACAGCACCTTTACATATACAGGTTTATCGTGTACGAACAGAAAAATGTCCAAACAGGCAAATATGGTGAAGCTATTCATAGTGTACCGTGTGCTGGAGTGATTGAACCTTCGTCAAATTAATGAGAAGCTGATTCAAAGGAAGAAAGAGAAGATAATAAGAGGGCATGAACACACACTGGAGGAATTACCCAGCAGCAGGTGCATCTCATCTTCGGGATATTTCTCTCAGACACACAGAGGATTAGCTTTGTTCCACCCACAAATGCACACACAAAGGCATAAATCACTGCCACACACACACACCTCTGCTGTTGAGGACATGTCAATAGAAGATTACAGATGTTTCACCAGCAAAACAGTCTTTTGGCGTCATTATCTCAATGTCAGTGCTGTAATACTTAACATCACATAAAGGCACCATAGGCAAACCAAGAAAAAAAAGTTAAATATGGACACAAAAACAAACCCTTTGTCGTATTATGATGGCTCGTGCTTTTTATACCTGCTGTGCCAGACAAGCACAGCAGGTATGAGAATGTATAGTTTTTAGTGCCTGTCATTATTGTGTAATATACTTTATGAAACTGCAGTAGTTATAGAAGCAAGATCCCATTATCGTAACTCAAAACTGAAACTGGAGTCACTATTTTCATCTGTGCTGCTTCACCTTAAAATATCAATAAACCCTTGGCAGCACCCCCACTGCTTCACCCTGCCGCTGCAAACACAGAAAACCAGATTTCTATGCTCTGTCGACCCAAATCCAGCTTTGGAAAGCCTTAACTCCTACCTTTCCAATTCAGCTTTCTCAATAACCAACTCATCCTCCTCCTCACACTCCCACTCGGCCTCATAATCCATAAGGTTTTTGTTTCGCTGCTACGCCGATGACACCCAGCTGTATCTCCCACGGAAACCTGATGATCCAAATAGCTGCTTCTGTCTTGTTAGATGCGTCCAATGGCGTCACGTTAGGACATGCTAGGAGTTCACGAAAGCATGTTTAGAAGCCAAACAGCCAATCAGTTTGGCAAACAAAGGTCGGGAAAATGAGTTTAAGGCCGTAGAACAACATATTGTGTATTCCTGTTTGCATATCACTTTGTTTAGTCTGTACTCAACACTCCTCTTTTATTGACCATTTTTAAATATCTGAAAGCTCTGACTTCAGCATATTCTGCTCTGAACCTTAGAGCTACCATGAGCTGGATAAGGCTCGGATCCATCATATAAACTGATTCAGATAGACATCCAGGGTGCACCCCCGCCTCTCCCCCGCTGTCAGCTAGAACCCTCCAAAGGATGAGCGGTTACAGGTAAAGGATGGATGGATCAATCCAAAAGGCTACTTCTTTATTTGTTATGTATTCTGGGTTCCTTCCTTGTCTCTTTGCTGACTTCATTGTTTTGTTAGCAGATGCCAAATTTGCTCTTTGACAGGGTTAACGAAGCTAACACGTTCGATTTTAGCAATATTAGCATTCAGTTGGCAACTTCTGTTGACTAGCTAGTCGCTTATTTGTCTCTCTGCCCCATGTTGCTGAGCAGGTAGCATAGAGTGGATTTATCAGAGCTTTTTTGGCTGAAGCCAGCTTTGTGCTGCTGCTATAAATGAGGTTGATGAGGAGCTATTCATTAAACCGTTGATGAGCTTAAAGACACTAAAGTGCTCCATACAGCTGGGCGGAAGTGCAGAGTCAGGTGGAAACTCTTTGTGTACTCCTTTCACAATACGCACAATCACTTGAACTATGGTTAATATAAAAATATTTATAAGTCCAACTTTAATTTAGGATAACTGACTCCCATTACAACATGTTAAAAGCAAAAACAAGGACTGGATTAGACCAGTTTAACAAACCTTTCTGCAACAAGTCCAGACATAATTGAGCAAGTCTCAACCATGAATGAAAGTATTTATATAAAGATGGGCGACAAATTAAAGGAGTCCCTAATTCACTGCTCTGTCTCCCATGGGCGTTCATTCAATATGACATTTGGCGACGGAGTCAATGGTGTGTGATCCATTTCATTCTCACACTCATCAGACCATTCAGCTTCTGTGTGTGGAAGCATGTCCACTCATTTAGCTCCATGGATGGGTGTGCTGCTTCATATGTGGTGACACATCGTTCATTTTCTCTTCAGTTGCTTAAAGGAGTAGTTTGACATAAAAGCGTCTATTTGAAATATATATTCGTACCTGTGCTCAAGGACCACTTGTGGTTGCTGTGATTCCCGCTTTTAGAAAAACTGATTTTATTGACAGCTCTGTTTTATACCGCCATTGCCTGCTGAACCCTCTTAACTGACCAGCAGGGGCCGCAAGCGATGCTTCACCCACGTACCCCCAGACACGCCTGGTGGAGAGTGCAGCATTCAAGTTATTACAGCGTAAGAAGGCCTTTAGGTTGTTGAGGCACTGATCACAAAAGCCATAGCAGAGTCTAAACTGAACCATTAGGAGGAAAATAATTATTAGGGTAGGTATTTTCTTGGTGTTGTGATTGCAGGGTCATTATGCTCTCCCTAATGAAACAAACCAGCAGAGAGTCTCCATCTCGGCTGTAGCCGTTATCATCGCCCTTCAGAGAATATAAAAAGGAAAACACTTCAGCAGCAGGCTAATTAAAACCAGAGAGGTCTGGATGAGGAGGCCAAACAACCCACACAGGTGGCGGGCACATCACTGTGTGTGTGTTTATGTGTTTGAGCTACTGTAGCACATCATGTTTATGCATGTCTGTATGTGTCTGTAAGAGTGTGGGTGTGTGTGAGCCGGCAATTCATGTTTTTTTTTCTGTATTTGTGTGTGTTTGTGTCACAGTGCTTACATCTGTGAGTGTGTGTGTGTGTGTGTGTGTGTGTGTGTGTGTGTGCGAGGCAGCAAAGGACGATGTTAAAATTTGTGTGTGCGTGTATTTGAGGCTGCAGTTCCTGTTTGTGTGTGTCAGAGGTGTATGATTGTTAGAGGTGCTTTCCATTCATTTTAATGGCTTCAGCCTCCACTGCTGCCGTTTCATTCCGGTGCCTCCACCACTGACAGGGAGGACCTAGCAGCTTTCATCTGACAGGACCCTGCTCAAATAGGCCATTGGTGCACCATAATTAGTTCAAATGTCGAAGCCGGTGAATTATTGATGATTGGGGACGAGTAGGGAGGAAGACATTTCACATCAACTATGTGGGGTTTTTTTTTTTTTTTTTTTTAGCCGTGTCTTTTTAAAGGACAGCTGGTGCTCTGCGGTTCCCACCACAAACATGAATCTCTGGTGTTCAGGCCACGAGAGGATGCATTTGCATCGGGCGGAGAAATAAACTGGGGTAGTAAAGGGAATAATTACAGAGGAAAACTGTGAAATAATGTCTTGTTTTTCACTGAGAACAGCTGGCTAAAGAGAGCACTGCAGCTTTTTTTTAAGCATGTGAAAAAGGGATACCTTAGAACTGGTTGGGAACAAAAAGTAAAACACACCATGAAGACAGATGCTAATTTATGCTCCTGCCAATCATTGGCTATAATTGCGCTACCATGGCATAATGGCAGCCCAGGCCCAGTCATTTTCCCCCTCCGGCTCTGTCGCAGGTACTTACAGGGGTTTCCATCAGCTCCTGATTTTTCAAGTGAGACCTCTCAGACAGGAATGACAATGGACTTTCAATGGCTTATAATTATGCCACTCTCCCGCACAATTTCCTGGCCATCATTTGCATTCAGACTCATATGGGCATAAGTGCACCATATGCTGCCCCACTAAGGCCTTTTGATCTACTCCACCGTTGAAATTTCCGAGTGCCGTGACATTTCCTGGAATGCCTCTGAGCCTCCGCAGTCCGACAGTTATCTGAATCTGTTAATTAGATGGATCAAGTCCAGAGTGTGTGACAGTACGAGCTGACACGTGTGTGTGATGGTTGTGACTGAGGATCACAAAGTGTGCTGAGAGGCACCTTGGATTTATGGCATGAAACGCTGCGTCCTTTTTTTTTTTTTTTTTTTCAAGGTTAATCAAAACTGCGTCTTGTTTGCTTTTTGAAAAATTCCACTAAAAACAGAGAAAGGGATGCTGGATGTTTGTGCTGCAGCTGGCATGAAGGGCCAAAGGTAACACTGCCATCTAGTGGATGGGGAGCAGTAAAACAGCTGTGGACCAGAGTGAGGAGGGATCTTAGCTGCACATCAGAACTTGCAATTCTGTGAGAAATGGCTGCCAAAGCTGATATTAGTCTTGTCCCAGATAACATCAATTTAAATGATTCTGCTTTACTCTTACATCCATTCATGTGGCAGCTGAATGACATCAAGAGCAAGACCTGCGCGAGAAAATGTCTGCATCATCTTTTAAAGTGCAACTTAATCATCCATTAACTTTTAATTGGCTGTCTTACCTGCTGAAACAATCAGAACGATAATGGTTTTTGTGTCTGGGGCCTTTGCCTGCACAGCTATACATGTTCCCGTCTTTTGAGTCGTAATTAGAGCTTGGATGGTGTTTTCCTTTCAGATGGCTCTTAATTCTGGGATTTGTTGCTCACAAAAGCCGCTCTCATATCTCTTCCTCTCTGCGGATTTTCAGGCAGTAGGCGTCTCTTATTCAGCTCGAGAGATGCTGAAAATAAATCATCACCCTCCCACCAGTATGCGAGAATGTCCAGATGGTTGAATTTTCACTGACGTCCTCCCGCTGAATTTCCCCATTGTCTTCCACGCTAAAATTAGAAGGTAATACTTGGTGAAAATGCTGCGTCTGCTCTGAGGGTGCTAGTTAATTATCAGGAACTGGATTTATGTTCCACCCACAAATGAAGCATCAACGCTGTATTGTGTGAGAGTGTAAAGTCCAAAGATAAACCTTGAAACCCCCTTGAGGTTTCTTGGAGGGACTAAACGGCAGGTTTCACTGTCAAACAGTCTTTCTTGCTTGTTCCTTTGGCAAGAACAAAGGGAAAAAAACATGTCCTCAAGGTAATTTATCTACTGAAAGAGAAAGATGGCATTTTTCCTCCATAATTAAGACACAAATGCATGCTTTGATGCAAAACCCACTTAAATATTCTGCTCATGCAGTCACTCGGCATGTATTTCCAATCATGCTTTGTTACTTCCATTAAAGTTATTAATTCAGCAGCGCTCTATTAGTTCCAATATGGCTGTTTTGAACATAGCCTGAGCTGAAAGCTGACACTGATCATTTAATGCAATCGGCATTGTTCAGCAAGTAGCCTGTAACATAATCAATTAATCAATCTGCCGTATGTCAGCAGACAGACGGCAGGAAATGACCATTGTATATTCTGTTTTGATGAGAATTTTCTTTGGCGGCATTTGACAAATGACTGTTTTATCTTCAAATGCAGCGAGGGCTTAAATTCAATGGGGAATAAATCCAATGTTATGAGGCTGGGATTAAACCATCTGCTTGATTTGGCAGTTCTTTTCATTTTTGCACGCTATATGTGCTTCCCGGGCCAAAATCGGGGGCTTAAGATATTTTCTCGCACTGAGGATGGCATTTTTAAACTTAACGGGGAAACTTGAATCGAGGCGATCCAAAGTACTTCCTGTAGATTTTCTAACGTCCAGCCAGGTTAAAGGACCGTTTACATGTCACAACGCACACAGACAAATCTGTAGCAATGCTGGAATGCAATGCCCCCTCCCCAAAAACCTCAAGACCCACTCTTTCAACCACCTTTGTTAAAAGACAAAATAAAAAAAAATCACTTTTATGCCTTTATTTGGGCTCCCAATACACAAATCGAGGATGTTCATCAATACAGTCTGCTTTAGATCTCATGATAAACTGAATGTAGAAGGTTTGGACTGATGCAATAAACCAACAGCTTTAAATCTGAACTACAGTCCTATATACACAGTCTTAGTTTAAAGATCTGTATTTTCTGATAGGTAATAACATTTATCATACGGAATAGCGATTGACAGAGTACAATCACAAGGCCTTTTTGCAATTTTAGCCGATATATCTTAAATGCACTTTCACAGCAGATGTAACGTAAACTTCGTTTGGAGCTCTATGAGTCTGCACGTTGAGTTCAGGTGCAGCCTTGGAAGTCCCAATAGACGGCAAATGGAGTCGGCCTCACATTTGTGTGTTGTTTTTTTTTTTTGTAACTATTGATGCACTCGTTTAAATATAAGCAGACCATGTTTGCTAAGACAGACGCCAAAGCTCTGCCCTCTTCGTCAGCAAATGGACGAGGTGATACATTTCCGTGGATACATGTAATAAACCCAAACAGAGAAAGATTCTTTCTTATATCAAAAATGTTTTGAGACCTGAGATTTTTAGTGGAAGAAAATGTCATAACATATAAAAAAAAAGGGAAAAGAAAGAGAAAAGCTGTCTGTAAACCTTCGCGATGGCTGCGAACTAGCTCCATCTTCCCTTTTGTGACTGAAAACATGCACGTTAAAATCACGTCAGCTCGCGTTAAAAGAACTTTTAAAATCCCGTTTTTTCCAGCCGCATTCATAAATCTTCTCATAGGCTGTTTGTTTTTTTTTTTTGTTGCAAGCTAGTGGTACACAGCTCTATGCATATAACTTTACATTTTAGACAGCTTAACGATAATCATCAGTGATCAGTGTGTAGACACGACTGAGGGCGATGCAGAATTCAGATAACTTAAGACAAATAAAGTCATTTTTTTAAATTCTATTAAACATGATAATACCTTATTCTAGACAACACTGGGGACTCTCCGGGGATTACAAGTTCATTCCTTGGGCACTTAGTAAAGAGTCCAGCATGTCAAAAGTGTCTTTGTAGTCAGTGTGTTGGCCGTTGGAGGTCAACAGGCCGTTGGTTCCGTCATGGCCGTGGTGTTCCATCATCCTCTGGCCACTCTCTGACGAGTAGTGGGACGAGCTGAGGCCTCCTTTGGAGCTCCTGCTCTTGGAGGAGTGGTGGTGGTGGTTGTGATTTCCAGCGTCAGAGTGAGGCCTCTTCCGAGACGAGCCGGAGGAGCTCACATCGTTGCAGTGGCTGCCGGGAGCTCGCAGGGATAAGGAAGGGTGGTCTATTGTCCCCCTGCCGTTTCCGCTGAGGGAATAAGCGTGCGAGTGGCTGTGTTTCGAGTGGCGGTGGCCGCTGTGCTCTTTGTGCTTGTCTTTCCCAGGCAGAGTCCCGCCCTGCTCTGAGCCTCCGTGACGCTCTGACGAAACTTTGATTCTCATCTTGAGCTCCTCGCTGGTGGCGGAGCCGTTCTCGGTGTAAGAAGGAGGCAGCCGGGCCTTTTTAGAGCTGGACTTTTCTCTCCTGCCGTCGCCCGACTGGCTGGCCTGCTGCGGCTGGGAGCGTTTCTTGTGGTGGTGGGAGGAGAGAGCTGGAGGGGGCGCATACATGTCTGTGCTCGCCTCCTCCTTTACACCGTTCTGCAAGGCCAGCTCTGCCGCGTGTTTCTCCCTGTACTTTTCCAGAGTCAAGACTTTCTGCGGCCGCGAAAAGGCTGCCACGTTTGTACTGAGCTGTTGGTGTTTACTACTGGACCCGCCTGCAGCTTTGTGTTCGTGTTTCACCAGTGAGAAGTCTGAAGGGTGAGGCTCAGGGAACTGGTCGTAGCCGCAGGACTTTGACTGGTCACTCAGTGGCTGGTAGGAGGAGAAGGGGACTGTGATACTGTTAAGGGAGGACATGTCTGTAGAGTCTGATGAGGTGGAGGGGAAAAAGGAGTTGGTGACACCGGGAAGGCCATCTAAGGACGTCCCCTGGAAGGCACTATCCACTGCTGAGACCTCCGTCTTTGGCTTCTTAGCTGCTTGAATGGCCTACGAAATAACACCGAATTCACCATGAGACAGTGCCACTTCATTTGTCCACACCTGCACCAGTCACACTTTACGTCCTGCTCTGCTCTCATATGGTTGGCTGACATGTACTTATGACATACCCTCCAGTTTCGTATCCTCTTCAGCCTGCTGGGCGTCTTCTCCAGGATTTGAAGGAACTCGTGTGTGAGTTCTGGAAACAGAAGACAACAATGTAAGTGTTACCGCTGATAAAGCCTCTGCTCTGAATGGTCAAATCAGGACCTGACGTGTCACAGTGGTTCACAAATACACGGCCATGATGCACCTGCAACCAGCCATTATTTTTCATTGTACATTAACAGGCTGATTATTTTCTTGATTAACTGTTCTGTGCCTTCGGTCCACACACAAACACAGTTGCAGGTCACTGAAACCGGAGCTTTTGGGGAACTCCTTCCATGGTGAAGCTGTTCAGAAGCTCTGTTTGCAGTGCTGACATGGAGTCAGGGAAAACTGAGTATTTGGCAACGGAGTGTGCGCCATTATCTCCTTTGTTGACATCAGTTGATTTGGTGCAATGGCAGACAATAGGAGGAAACCCCATTTTTAAAAACAACCCACATATGTGTGGACTAGGCAGCTACTCCTCACATTTTCAAGGTTAGGCTGAAACAGCAAATTCATCTTAAGCTTTATATTTTTGTTTCCAGGTCACAGTGAGCCAATCAGCTCCCCTCGTGGATGGAAGGAGGCAGCTTGAAACTTAAGTACATGAAAAGCCCTCTGTTCTACTAACTAATGTAATCTAATACTAATCCTGATCTGAAGCACCCAGAGTCCAAATTCAGCCCCATTAAGATCCAGTAAAAGAGGTATTTAATTTGCAGATGGCTTCAGTCTCAGGAGTGGTTTGGTGAAAATAGCTTTTGAGTTACTGACAGTGAAAAATACTCAGATTTGAAGATTGTGATTTATAATACAGTACTTCATATTTGAACTCTAAGACAGGGATAAAGCAGTGATGGAAGGCCTTACCATCCAGCAGCTGTAACGTTACGGTGCGGTCCACATACTCCCACCAGTGCTTGCCATCTGTAGACACGGGGATCTCCCAGTTGGACCACTTACAGGCCAGGTGAATGCAGACACATGCGACGACTGTTGGCCTGTACTGCAGGCAGAAGGTGGTGAGGTGCAAACTGCAGGAGGAGACAAGAAACAAAAGAAAAAGATACACCTCTGAGCTGAAGGGCTTTTCTACTAATAAACACACTTAATATATCGACATAACAAGGCGACACTGAAATACAATCAAATTAATAGCAGAGGTTTGAAGCTGTGCTGGCAGTCAGAGTCGAGTATTATTTTTACATCACATCCACACAGCCTTACCTTCCAAACCTGGAACATCTAAGAAAACCTACGTTTGTTAGGACATGTTGATAACTGTCTGAAGGGGGCACACAGAAATGTACATATACTGAACCTGTATTAGGTTATATTGTTGGGTTTAGATTTTAATGTAAAAAAGGGGAAATTCTAAACACATTAAGTGTTTCTCAATCTCCAGAATTTCAGAAAATTTCTGCTCCTGCAGTCAAATTAAATAAAATTTCCACACTGCTTGTATTTGTGTGAAATGAGTCAAACTTTCAGACTGAGAAACACTGATGTTGGTAGAGAAGACAAATGATTAGGCTTTAAGTTTTCCACGGTTAATTGTCTCTGCACCCTGAATCCCAAACTACACTGCAAACTGGCTCGAATGTACTGAAATAAAAGGTGGGAGAAAGCAACATGGTGACAAAAGAGGGCGCTCACAGTGTTTATCACACATCTCTGAATCACTGCACTGAAATTTAAACTCAGACGAAAAACACTCCCACCTCAAAAGGAGGACTGAGGGATATTTATGAGACGGGCTAGTCTCAATATCAGCAGCATGTGTTGTAGTTTTATATCAGTTGCATGCATTATGATTGAACATGTCGGCTTCTACATTATATACAGTACAGGGCTGTGCAAAAATTCTTAAATCCCTCGCTTATCTCATAGGTCGTATGAGTTAAAAACACTCAAAGTACAATCAATTAGAAATAGAAAGCAACTTGATTCAGCTGTGATTTTATCAAACCTGTGCTAGTGCCGCATCTTAGACTGTGCAATACAATATGAGAAACCTCTTCTCCTGTCAGCTCTCCTCATGCTGCACGCTTTGTTAACAGTCTGTATTTGCCCTTACAGAGAGGGAATATTTAGGTATGTCAGTAATGTTGCCCGATCTTGAAAAGACACCATAACACATCTCTCAGTTATTAACAGGATCTTTGAAAAACATCATTATCATCAGTGAAGCTATTACAGTCACAGCACTTTAATCTACAGTCCGTCATTTGTGCATTAACTCAAATTAAGAAAAATCCCTGTAAAGGTCGGGTCTACCATCCACTGCTGTGAACATCAATCTCCCACACTTGCATACTAAGTTAATGAAATGCACAGCAGCAGCACAATCATAGCAAAAATTAGTAGCTCAGTGAATATACTCTCAAAGACAATAACCCTTACATACACATGCATGAAGCATCTACGCTATAGCTCCAAAATCTACTCTACCACACAGAACTGGCACTCAGTTTGCAGTATAGTTTGGTGTTTCATTGTTAGCTCTTTTTGGGTGAAAATATGAAAAAAAGAAAAAGAAAAAGAACTGTAAACTATACTTACCAAAGCACTTTATAAGTTTAAGAATCTTTAGTGGCAATCTATATTCAGGCTACCGCTTGAGTTTGTTTTTTTTATACATATGCACTCTGTACCAAACAACCCCGAGAGGTAAACAGCACCACTACACTCCACATTGTGCATTCAACCCCTATGTGCCAACACAGAGCCCTTGTACAATACACCGCACACAGCAGCCTGCCCGGTACTTCCCCACACTGGGGGTTCCCAGGATCCAGGCGCAAACAGGGCGTTGGACACAGGAAGGGGGGCCCTGCAGGACAGGAAGCTATAGTGTGCCATTACAGTGCAATAATGGGAACAGGATAATAACCTGTTGGTAGCCATGAAATAGGAAGTCTGTGCCAAATCCTTGCTTGCTGTAAAAGGAGAAGAAAGTTCATTTTAGAACTGAGTTGGTGCATTGAAATGGTATTTCAAAATTAGCATGAAGGTAGATGTATGGATGAAAAGCTAAGTTCTACAATGGGTCCTCCAAAAGTGAATAATTTGCCATTTTGAAGACAGAAGAAAGATGGTTATACCTCGCACTAGCTGGGAACACCTCACAACATCTGTGTGTGGATGATCAACTGTTATTTCAAAACCTGCAATCGAGATTGAGATAATCAGCCACGGGTGCAGACTCAGACCTTCAGTGTGATACTGCGGTTACATTTGTTCAAAAAAGGGAACTAAAACCTCAAGTGTTGGTTAAATATTTGACAATGCAAACGTCATATATCCAATGTCAACATGCCCATGTGGCACTGCAGAAAGAAATTCAACACAGTGACAAAATAAAATATAGTATGTGGAGTGCTGAGGCTTTAATAACACTCACCCAGCGTTTGCAGCACTATTGTTTCCAGTGCTACAAGCTCTTGTGCCTGCTGCTGGAATGCCTGAAAAAGATCGATCAAGCAGCACTTTTAAATCTGGTTTCCAATAAACCGTATATTGAAGTCCTTATCAGCGTTGTCCTGTGGACAAAACTCTGAGAATGCAAGTTAACCAGATTATCTTTGTCCTTTCTCGCACCAACAGCAAATTGTGGTTTACATGGTTAATAAGGCAGAAAAGGCACTTGATTACATTAAGCAGACAAAGACATCTTATGGGTAAGATCGTCAGGTAAATGTTGTATCCAGGGGTACACATCATTTTTTTTAGTCAGGTACTCAGGTGAGTACCAGGAGATGGTGTTTGGTCCTCATTCCATACACAGAGTGATCTTAGTAAACACTATCTTCCTCGCTGTCCTCCTCAGTGTCTCCCTCCCTACCCTCTGCTTCAGCTTCCTGCATGGTGGATGATGCACCTCCCAGATCTCCCAGATCAGCTGTCTCCATCCACAGGTTAACAGCTGGCTTTGGGTCAAATGTCTCTGTGGTCATCTTTGACAGGTGAATGTGTATCAGGCCTGAGAGACGAGATCTGGACTTGGTTTTTGTTGTGTTGAGATGTGAGTCTGCTCTCATGTGCTGCACTGCTCAAAGGCAGCGTGAGAGACAGTATAACTGCCTTGTTGATGTTGGAGTGACAATCTGGATTGCTTGGATTTACTGTCTGGACCAGGTCACTCATAGGACATTGCCTGCTTGCTTTAAATGCATCCTGTCTCTCAGAGTGGAGTCTCCGTCACGTTGCGAGGTGGTTTTTTATGTCCTCTGAACCACCAAAGAGCAGCCCCCAAACTTCAGCACACTGCAGCTTTGCTCTTATCGGTGTGCTCATCTTTAACTTCAAGCCACAGCATGTCTTGGATCAACACATCATTTCTACTTGGATCTGTTTTACATTTCTTTGGAAGCGGCGGAACACCAAAGTAACCAATTCCTGTCTTTTGTTTACTGGACAACCCTCACAGCAGGCTACTTCACATGTGGTGACAAGAAATGCGTGCAGACGATGAATGTGTATTGATAACCAGTGACAGCTGCTGCAGTCCTCTTCTGTGTAGTTTCTCCATCTTCTTCTTCTGTTGAGTTTTATGGCAGTTGGCATCCATAACTGTTCCATTGCTGTTATCTGCTGGATTGTATTGTTTCAGTGTCCACTCAACGTGATCCCATTCACAGCATTGTCCATTCTATACCCTGACCCCATTCAGCTGCTGTCTGGACTGCAAAGTGCACGTTGAGACAACTGGACGTTGTGCTTTTCTGATTATTGCCATGCATGCGTACCAGTTATGTGCACCCGTTTATATCCCGCAAACTATAGCAAAGCCTGGTTGTGTTCTGATTAGGGCACAAGACTAGCAGCATCCCGGGGACATAAGGGATCCCTGGGACAACTCAGGGATGAAAGGGATTTTTTTGTATGTATAAATGTACGACCAAGGCTGAGCAAATGAAAAACTGAATGCTGACAACACAGCATGCCCTCGGGTGCTGTTACCATAGTTACCATCATGTATTATTTGGGGCCTTTTTTGTTAGTCAGTCTAAATAATTGATCCCGTGATGTTTTGGTTCGCAGTGATGTTGCTGGGTTTGCATCCTGTGTCTATAATGTGTCCAGAAGGACACAGTAAACTCTCGATTGACTGGGGACACCCCTGATAACGCCACATTGCGAACAACAAATCCACGTTGAAATCTGCAGGACAGCGAGTCAGCTGTTGGCTGCTGGTGGGCAGCAGAGTCCTACAGTGTGTTTGGCTAACAGACTTTACAACTAACAAAGCAGCCAGTACAGCCAGCAGAGCTAACAGAGTTGAACACAAAGCAGGTCGAGAGCTTCTGTTCAGAGAAACGTGAAGCGTTAAACAGTAAACTGCAGCTTAATGTGACAACACAACAGGTTTACTGTAAACAAATGAAGTACTTCAGCTGGGTACAATGTGGAGGTAAAAATACTTTCAGTTTGGAGTTAATGTTACAGACATGAGATCAGTGTGAACATTTTACCAAACTTCTGTCAGAGATAAAAGTAACCACAAATATTTACTCCAGTCCTGTGCTGTCGTATACTGCTGAGGCACATGCAGTTTTAGAACAAAGACTGTAGCTGTTATAGATTAAAAACTAACAACTACAGATGATAGTTAAAAAAGTAACATTTTGATCTTCGCATAAAGCTCTCTTGCATTTCCTCCAAAACCTCACCGCTGTGTAAGCAGCAGGACTCCATGTGTACAGAAACACTGAGCCAAACAGGCAGCAAAACATCAAGGCTGGATCAGCCTCGTGCAAACCGACCTCAGTCTCTCTGTGATTCATTACGTGCATACCATCTTCCAAACAGCATGTATTTTTGGCCACAGCGTAAAGCCACAGGTGAATTTTAACATAACGCTGTGTCCATATAGAGAAGGCTATCACACGTCATGTCGGGGTAATTTTGAGGAAATCACCCCTTAGTCATGGTCTACTTACGTTGCTCTTAGTGTCTAGGGCAGGCTCTTGTGGGTTAACGCAGGCATGGGCTATTTTAATGACATGCTCCAGCTTCCTGGGCTGCTCCTCAACTTTAGCTGCCAGGAACAACGTAGTCTGGGAAATTATCTATGGAGAAAAAAAAAAACCTCGGTCACTTTTCGTAGTCAGCACCACAAGTAATTATGGTATCAGCCGTCACTGCAGTGGTACTTACATTTCTATGGAATTTGGTGAAGGAGTG
The DNA here is from genome assembly GCA_037975065.1 of Chaetodon trifasciatus. NCBI lineage: Eukaryota > Metazoa > Chordata > Actinopteri > Chaetodontiformes > Chaetodontidae > Chaetodon > Chaetodon trifasciatus. Next base: position 589,759 of record JBBMOE010000048.1, on the reverse strand, counting down.
AATCATATAAAACCTGTGCATATATACTATAGCAGTGTTGATAATCAGTTGAGAGCTGGGTATACAGTTAAAGAAAACACACGGATGACATACAGTACAAACCCAAAATGACTACAACTTGGCACATTAGCATCAAACTAGCGTTGAGTGAACAGCTAGCAAAACGTGCACCTTGTATGTTAAATCCGAGCACAGAATCAGCTCAATGGGCTCAAATTGTCCAACGACACAGTCATCACTTGTAATGTATAAGGCTTACTTAGACCTGCAACCCTATCAATAAGTAATCATGTATCAGTGATCTCTTTAGACGCGAAGCTAACAATAGAACCTGCAGTCTGAAGAGACAAAACAATGGCTAAGCTAGCAAGCAGGCCTCAACACTTCCATCTAGCTAACGTTGAATAAAAGTACAATATTAGCTGAGCTGAACAGCCCATCTTGTCCAACGGGACTCTGTGTGTGATAGCGAAAGGTAATAAGGGTGTTTCGAGGTTTAAATCATGAACTCTAACAAGCCTTGCCATTCCGGCCTTTATGTAAGCTAATGCTAACTCGAGCTAACCGGACTGTCGGCAAGCTATCGTTAGCTTTTCCGTTTCAGAAAGGATACACGTTGAGTCTCTGGCCTATATCTTGGATTAAGTTTGCAGCCTGCTGCCGGTAAGACAGCTCCCTGTCAGCCTCTATTCCGCAGCGCCGAGACGGTGTGTTGTCGAGCCGCTCCCGGGAGAAGAGCCATTTCGTAGAGGGTCCCCGGTGCACCGCCATTACGCTCCCACAGCCAAGCCCGACGGTGCTAGCATCGGGAGGGAGTGGGGCTCTGGGGGCACCGGAAGGACGAAATGAGCTACCGAGGCTGATTTAAAACCGGTTCTCCACTTTCCGAGTAGCGCCATCAGTGGTCGGTGGTGCAAATACGCCTTGTTGTTGCCATACATTTATGATGCTGTGACAGATAACATTGTGCCCACTTAAAAAAAAAAAAAAAAAAAAAAACAAAAACGTTAATTTGAATGTATTATGTAGAGGTATTTAATCATTTAGCCAGTAGCCACTGACAGCCTGTGTTGTTCTCGTTGATTCACAAAAAGCAAGCAATTTTGGTTGAAATATCCGATTTAGCCACGAGGTGTCACAAGTGTGCTTTTGTCCCCTATTGCACTTTTCTCATTACTGTACTGTTTGTTTGTTATGATTTTTATTTTAATCCTAAATTGAGACTATTATGTGCCTCCATGCGTCTGTATAGTGGAGGACTCCAGACCCAGGCCATAGCTGATATTGTTATTCATTGGAATTTGGCTTTAGCTATGGCTCCCTAATGATTTTTTTTTTTTTTTTTAAAGCTCATCTTTATTATCATAATATAAGGCCTAAGATCATATTTGATCTCACATGGGCTGAGGTGGCACAAGCACAAACATTTCCATGCGAGATCAACACGTGCAATCTGAGACCATATGGTGGAGCATCCTCTACCCTGCACTGCTCCCTTTCTACCACTAGGTGGAGGCAGAGACGAAGAACCAAAGTCAAACCGAGCGACTAAACTAAAAGATAAATGTGAAGTGTGGGTTTATAAACCAGCTGCACAAGAATCTTCTCAAATAACTAAACGTAACCAGGGTGGTGTTTAAATGTGAAGTCTGAAATGTGATTATATTGAGAGCATTAAGCTTCTGAGGGAGCAAAGTACCCATGATGATCAAGCTGCTTGCTTGAATTGCCCATAATTACAATACTTCCCTGGTAAATAATTGATAAAATCCTAATTTTGATCTTCAGAGAGAGATATGGAGATATATGTGCTGAAACATGAGCCTGTATATAATGAATGTCAGAGGTTGTCTTGTGTGTAATTTTGCTGCCCTTTTCAGTGAATGTGTGTGAGGTTGTGATGGCAGGCACAACTCATAAATTTATAGTAAAATGTAATTGTAATTTCTCCTGTGAGAGGAGGAGGAGGAGGAGGAGGAGGAGACTGAATAGACTTTCAGCTGAATGAATTAGTGTCTTAGTTGCAGCATGCAAAAATCGTATTCTTGCCTCCCTTATTGTCTGTGAGCACGATACAACAAGAAACCTTCAGTTAAATGTTCCAGCTCAGTCTGTATTCCTCTGTGTGTGAGAGCACAAGGGTTCTTAAGTGCGATGTGCGAAATGACTATTTTAGTTTTTCAGTCTTATATTTCAGTTAATTCACTTTACATGACGCAGAATGGAATACCATATCTTTGCTTTTAATCTAACCAATAACATATGAGTGCTTATCAAGTAGGCCCAGTTCTGTGTCTTAGCAACCCGTTACAGGAATCGCGTTACTTTCCTCAATGTAATGTGATAATTATGCCCCCCCCGCGCGCCATGATGAAAATAACGATGTTCATTTGTGGGTGTGATTGCAGAAAAGTGAATGCGCCTCTCACGAGACCAAACCGTCCCAGGTGACTTAGCGTCGCTCTGTGTCAAGCAGCGCGCGTGACAGGTGAGGAACGGGTCCAGCCTGTCCGCGCGTCCGTCAACTCGTTAAATCCACATGGGATAGATGTCCGCCTCGCGGACGCGCAGACCAGAGCGCGCGGCGCACAAGCGGGTTCGCCCTACACAGGTCTCGTGCACTCCACGGGGATTGGTAATTAGAGTCCAGGTACAGCTTTTTCACGACGTCGCGAATCGCAGCCTGTCGTGAATGTTTGCTTTTACTGTTTGTCCAGACTGCGAGTCCAGTTTGTCAGCATATACACATACTAGTACCGGTTAACACCTTCAAAATAAATACCGAGCCTGTTTCTTTTCTGGAAACTATGCACACTTTACCATAGAAACTTTAATTCGTGATGAAAGAAGTATTTATTTTTTACTCTGCCTGAAAACACATTCAAATTAATTAAACGTGAACGTCCTGCATTCAGAATATTACTTTAAGCCATATTATGTAACTCTAGAGTTAGAGAAGAAGAGAAACTAACATATTCTTCCTCCTGCAATTCAATCCTTGAATGCATGAGCAATAAAACATAGCTTTGCTCAATTTCATAAACACAAGGCTTTTTTCTGCAGCCTTAAGTTGTCTGCTATGACCACGAGCTCACAATGTTAGGACAGCACATGTCATAGTGGATTATTATTATTATTATCAGCACACTGGATCTTATCTGTAACAATGCATGCGATTTTATAAGTTATGTTTTGAATGGGGAATTTAATCTGACATTTAATTAGCATCTGTTGCAGTCAAATTAATGTAGAGGAGTTAAAAGTAAATTTCTCTGGGAAATATAGTTCAGTAGGTTCGTATGAAGTAAACTACTCAAGTTAGTTGAATGTAAATCACCCAAATTTTGTTTGTTTTTACACTACTTTTAGGTAACAGACCGTAATAATGAATATTTTTGACTAAAAATTATAATTAGAGATTAAACTATATATATCCGAAGTCTCAAATCTATTGTCTATTTGAACGATACACACGTCTTTGCATTATTTTTTTCAGGTGACAAATCGGCGTTTGTTTTGAAGTCCTGTCTCTAATTTCCGGTACTGTTTCACCTTACAGGCTGTAATTTGGCGCAGCTGGACCTGCAGCCCTGCGAGGAGTCTCCCTCCCTCATCCCTCCCTCTCTGTCTCTGGGTCTCTCCCAAGTCGAAAGCCCGCACTTCTCGTCCAGGTGTGACATTTTTGGAGTGCCTCACTGGAACCGCAACCCTCCGAGAAGATGACGGACTCCACACCGCCAGACTCCACCACCGCCCCGGACACGGCTGTGGTAGTGGACCCCACGGCGGTGAACGGGCAGTGCGAGCCGGCGGACTCCCAGCAGCAGCAGCAGCCCAGCGCAGAAAGTCAGGGAGAGGGTTTCAAAATGGACCAGGAGATGAAGATAACTGACAGCATAGAAGACCGAGGTAGGCGGTGTGAAATATGTTGAAAGTTTCGGATTCACCGGATGCCCCGTCGCCAGAGCGCACGCTGTGCGTAATGCCTTGTAGAGTGGCCCGGTGCATGTTCTACTGTACATGTCCTGGACATCTCTCCACACTTGTTTTCATTCAGCTGTAATGAGAAACACTGCTCTTCTATTTCCTATAGTTTGCCCCCAGCTGTTCCAAACTGCGCAAAAATAACAATGACTTTTTGGGCGAAAGAGCTGATCTGACTGATGCCTGACTCCATAATGCTGCGATCAATATGGTGAATTATTTACAGAGCGAGGTAGACACGGACTTCAGAGCACGCATGTCTTCATTCTGTCAGACATGTGTTGCCTAAAATACTGAGCTGTGATTACAGGTTTTGTGAATTAATGAGTGGATTGCCTTTGGGGACCACAGGCAGCCATTTAAACAGTAGCAGATGTCCCACATCTTAAGCATGGCACAGCAGTATATTTTTTCCTGTGCCTGTACACTCCCTTGTAATCAGATATTAAGCTGTCATAAAGATGCTTCTATTATTTGGCCACTTATCTTTGAATGTAGGGCTCTTTGATGGGTTTTGATCAGGTGACTCATCACTGTAATGCATTTTTAAAGAAGCTACCCACCCTGATTGTTATTCAGGCACTAACAGAGGTTTGGTTGAGAGTGAACAATCTGCCCTTACTGTAATTCTGACAAAAGCAAGGAAACTCAGTGTTCTTTTGAATGGAGAACTCAAGCACATTTAAGCTTCTCAAGTTCATGGTGATAGCAAAATGAGAAAAGCAGAAACTAGCGGCTTGGAAGGTGTGAAAGACATGATTCAACTACGGCTACGTCACAGGTTTCTCACAGATTTCTGAAGAGTCTAGAGGACAGACTGAGTGTATCATTGCTGGGGGAAAGAAAATAGAGACCAGGATCAGTTGATGGTGCAATAAAGTGACTGGAAATGAAATTTACTAACCAAAAAAGTAGATTTTGTGTTGAGTTGCTCTTCAAAGATGAAACTAGGGGCTTTATTGACGGATTGCCATGAAGTGTTTCACAGACAATCATGTTCCCCAGAGGATGAATCCTACTGATTTTAGTGATCCCCTGACTTTACCTGCAGCGCCACTCAAAACAACAAACGCTAATTTTGGGTGACTGTGCCCTGCGCTCTTGTCTGCAGGTCTTCTGGAAAGCAGCATGCGTCTGAAGCCGCACGAAGCACAGAGTTACCGCAAGAAAGCTCTGTGGGTGTCCTGGGTGTCCATCGCGGTCACCATCATCCTGGCCATCGTCGCTTTCAGTGAGTAACTCTCCTTTTGATGTTTCCTTTGATGAATCCTCAAGGTCGCAGGACGTGATGCTTTCCACATTTCTACAAAAGACATCGACGCAAAACCAAATCCAAAGAAATCCTGATGCCTGTTGCTTGGTTCGCCAGTTGAACGACAGGTTTGTTAATTACCGTGACATCCTGCTGATCAACATGACACCCGACCGCTTGATTAAACAACAGTACTTGCCAACAGACAACATGAAGGACAAGCAATTGATGTGAACCCGCCCCTTCAACAGACACTTCATGCCGAGATCCTGTTTCATTCCTCCCCAAAACCTTTCGCGTCCCACCGCTTTCGCTTCAAACGACAGTTTCTCTCAGATAAGAGAACAACAGTGAAGATTTTTGCTGTTAAGAGTGTGAATGCGACCCTCAGTCTCACTGCTGTTCCTCGAGTTTTATGTCGTTCACAGGCAGAACAAGTTGGAGTGCCTGTCTTTGACCTGAGCGTTCTGGTCTCTCTTTCCGTCAAACCTCAGCGTGTCAAGGACGAGACCCCTGCACAGATACAATGACTCAGTCTTGGTTTTGAGATTGAGAAGAGGCAGAGCTTATTACTGACTGTCTCTCAGACGCCTACAGTCTCTCTACTTCTTTGTCATTTCTCTGCATGTGTCTCTCTTTGAGTACTAATTGAGATGGTGCATCTAACTCAGGTGATATAAGAGTTTTTATGAGGAGGCCCATCCTGCAGCTTATTTAGATGTTTGACAGACGTGGAGAAACATAAAGATGATCTTCAAAAAACAAGCTTGAGATGCTGATTTTTGATGACAGATATATCACAGACTTTGTTAGTCTTAGAGATCTGACTCCTCGCACACTGCGAGATTCAGCTCTACTTCCTCCCCCTCTGCAGTAAATGCAGATTAGTGCTTGACAGATGCATAAGTAAAGAGGACAAGCTTTGCTGCAGTGTGGCTGATCACCTCAACAGATGAGATATGAGCGCTTCCTGTGATGCTGAGGACAGATAGCATGTTAGTTTTCTTCATGAGTTTGGTTCTAATGTTTTTGAGAGCATGTTTTCATGCAATGGCTTCCTCATTAGCCGTGATTTTCACATCGCTTGTCACATCTTGGCCGCTCTCGCTCATAAATGAAACATGGCGCCGCTTGCAAATCATCTGCAGAAACGAGCAGAGGAAGCGATGAATGAGGCCAACGTAGCAGCCGTGATTCCAATGAACAGAAGTCTGACCCGCAGTCACACCGGGCCGCTGTCGTTACACATGAATGATTGTTTTATTGGATTCTGACGCTGTCTGGAGAAAAACAGAACATCCAGCTGCTCAATAATTAATCACGTTTGAGGACGAAATGAAGAATTGGAGTTCGATTTGTTGCCGCGTGGCACAAGTTGATCACTTGGGGCAAAATTAATGAAGCAGCCAATTTGTCGGAGCGACGGAGACATCGTGTTTTAGAAATCAGACCCTCTTCCTGAGTTCAGTCCATGTTGTTTCAAACACTTTGCCCACTTCCTGTTCTGATAAGGAAGTGGCGGTAGGGAAGCAGCACAGGACAGGCCTGTCTCACAGCTTCCTTCTCTGTCGTCTGTCAAGTTGCTTTAAGCCACGTCTTTAATGCGCTCCACTCTGAAGGACGTTTATTCATTGCAAACTGGAGGATCCAGTCCCACGCTGGGGATTCAGCTGCTGATGCTTTGTGCTGTGGTGAAATGATGCTGTAAACAACATTCATGGCACGTCTGCTTTCATTTTGGTATTACAGTAACACAAGACAACATCACACCATTTTCTAATCTCACAACAGAATGATTTCTGGATTGACGTGACTTTTTTCTGTGTTGAAAACGTTCAGTTGGTACTTCAGATGTGATGTGACTGCAGCTGATAATCAAGCCTCCTTCTCCCTCCTGTGCCTGTAGCCTCCTGTTTGTTTGACACTGGTGTGACACACCACTGCACCAGTTGTGTGCTCACTCATCAAGCCATCTATAAAACTGTCACTGGCTCTTTAGAAAGAAGTCAGTGTGTTTTGAATGTAAAGTAAGTCCTCAGTGGTGAGTCTCACTGCAAATAAGAACATTTTTAATGTGCAACCTGTGTGAGAAAACAGCTGTCAGCGTCACACTGTGGCCTCCTTCATGCCTGTTATCTCCGTATTTGGACCTGCACCTTCACATGTTTCTAAACGGAGCTTTCTGTTAAAGGTAACGTGTTAAGGAGGGTATGCAGAGCACATATTGGCTAATGGTTCGCGCCTTTAGAGCAGAATTAGAGCTGAAGGTGACATATCTTCACCAGAAAGCAGATTCCTGAAAACAGTGAGCTTTAAAGGAGCTGGTAGGTGGAGAGAGCCAGGCTCGCTAGTGTTTAATAAGCTAAGCTAACCAGGTTTAAATTCAACATACTGTAGCAAAGATCCCCTTTTTCATTCATTTATCCACTTCCTTCCTCATCACTGATTGGCGCTTGTTCACGAAGTTCATCTGATCGCTCCTTTTTTAAACACTGCCCTCCCTCTCACTCTGTCTCACCCTCCTCTCTCATGGGGCTGCAGTTTTGGGAAGAGGAGTTCATCTTAGTCTTCAGTTCTCATCGTACATCCATGACAGTTTAAGAGCTGGGAACAAAGGAACCAGGTGAGGTAGAGGAGGATTAATACCACTAAGGCATGGTATGATGTTTGTATGCTGGGTTTGAGGGATGCAGAGCCGCCCTGTCAGCGTCCTGCAGGGTGTCAGTGTGGTCACCTGCTGCTGTTCCCCGTCAGCCCCTCATATTGACAGAATGATAGCGGGTGGGTAACCCACGCTGTAACACGACAAACCCTCCTACGTATCTGTGAGTGTGTGTGAATCTTGTTACGGGCGAGCAGGTGCAGCTTTACGTCTAACAGCATGTGAGGCATATGAGGGTCTGATGGGCGTCAGTTCAACACATGAGTGAAGATTTCCAGTTTCACTTTTTACACACTGAGCTACAAAACCTCTTGAGGCAGAGTGTGATTTGTCACACTGTGCTGTTTAAATAAAGATTAACTTGATTTGACATTTAGGTTGTAGTCCAGTCTGAAGTGTGAGTGACTCCCATTGGCTGGTGCCAGTTTGTCCACAGAGAAGGAATGAGATATTAAACTGTTAGAGAACATCAGTTAAGGACCGACACTGATTCCTCACTCAACTGGCTCCAATTCAGTTAAAGGAGAAGTTCGACATTTTGTTGCCAGGAGTTAGACGAGAAGATTGATGCTGGAGGGTAAATACAAAGCCAGAGCCAGCAGGCAATTAGCCTGTCTCAGCTCATAACTCCCACACAACAGCACATAGCGTCTTGTTTTTATGCTTAAGCCAAGACATAATATTAATCTGTGAGGCAGGTTTTTAAGATTAGGGCAGAGCCAGTGGTGCTCAATCTGACTCCAAACCCATCTTTGTCCTTTTGTTTAGCCTGAGCAGCTAAACTGGCCTGTCTCGTTCAAACAGGAGCAGATTCGTTGTCAGTTTGGCTTCAGGCGACTCAGAGTTTCACCTCCAGCTCGTGTTTTCAATCGCCGAGTAGAAGGGAGCCGAGCGAATGAATGAAAATGTCATCCGGCCCCTCGCTGCTGCTTTAATAACAAGGCGCGTGCATTACTGCAACAGCACGGTGAGACAAACATCATCAGTCCAGCAACTGGAGAAACAACCATGACAACAAAGTGTTTCACCGATCTGCATAATGCAGCTCCAGCAACAGCCAATAAACCGGCAGAGCATGGATGGTGTTTTATCTTCTGCTCTCCTGCTTCTCTTGTCAGATGTGACGGGGGGGGGGAAGAGAGATGAGAGACCTCGTGTGTGTGTGTGTGTGTGCGATGCTGGAGCTCCGTCCCTGCTGACACCCACCCAGCTTTCCTGGGAGCCAATTAGCCATCGCTGGGCTCAGCTTTTCAGCGGTGCCGCCCCACGTTCATTTACACACAGTTTCTTCTTCCTTCTGCTCCTAATGAGGGAGAAACGAGGAGAAAAAGGAAGGAAAGAAGCGAAGAGGGAGGAGCAGCGTACGTTTCTGGATGTGGACCACCAGCTCACGGCGTTATAGGGGGAAATCTGTGAGGTTTCCATCCAGAGTGAGATGAATAATCAGATAAAATAGCAAAATTCACAGCAGCGATGACAATGATTCACGTTTTTTCAGCCATCTGAAGAATGAAACTTTCCTCAATGATGGAGCAGATGGTTTTAGAATGAAGTGAAGAAGCTCTGCCGTGTGCTTTTGGAGCTCACACATACGCACAAGACCTCCACATGTAAAAAAAAAGAAGCTGCCTGTTTCTTTATGTCAGCCCTGGTGGATGTGTGACACTTCAGTGTCTACACAGTCGCTCCCTCTCTGTTTACTTTCTTTTGAACTGCTGTCAGGTTCTGTTTGCTGTATCATACATCTGCTCCCACACTGAGATCTACTGATCTACTGTATGTTTAAAGAGGAGGGTAAGCATGTCACACATGGTTTGATCTGTTTTCATGGCACACATACAGTGTACAGAAGTTTCACTCGCTTCATGATCCTTGACTCGTAAATGTTTAGGGAAATATCTGAACATCACCATAAAGCAAAAACCAAACAAACACCAATGTCTTTTTTTAATATACTGTATTTAATTGAGGAAAAGACTGATGGAAGATTGACATTTCAACATGTTTGTCCATCTTTAACAGTAATTTAATTATATTCTCAAACACCCCAGTCAGGAGCATTTGTCACAGCAGTCTGCATCATCAGGGTAAATCTGTGCCAGTCTAATCTTGCTTTAATGGACTGTGGACCAGTTAAAATACTGTTTTCACTTGAGCCTACACCTTTAACAGCTGAATTCGTTGAATATTTTGCTGGCGAACATGAACTTGAGCTGCATACTAAAGCTTGGAGGATGATTTGCAGGATTCTGCTCCTGTCGCCTTGTTTCGAAGCTTTTTTTGCCATCAGTATCACATATTACACAAGCTCCTTTTGCCAGGAATAATCTGTCCTGTGAGATGGATTCCTGTATTGAAACAGGTGGCTGTGGTCTGACTGCATTTTCCAAATCAAACAGCAGGCTTGTCGGGATGTGTGTGACTCTTTGTGAAATTGACCAAAAGTTCTTTTCTAGATAATTTTTACATTCAGTGTTTGACGCTGCTCCTAATGCTGCATCTCTGCAGATCTCTGGAATCATAAAAAATCCCACCTACTCATCTGTATTCAAGGGTGGTCCACATGTGTGCTCCGTGTTTGCAGAAGCACGTGAAGGCAGCGTTCACTCCTGCTTTCATTTAGGTCTGGGGAAGAGGTTGATTGCACCTTCAGCCCGGAGAGAGCACCTGAATGTAGATGAAACAATAAAGGCAGCGAAAGAGAGGGTGAAGAAAGAGGGAGCTTGCGGGGCCGCAGGAGGAAAGAAAGGGGGGAAAGGGGGAGATAGGCGAAGGAAGAACTCATTTTGGTAGTCTTGCAGCGAAATAAAATGAGCGACAGAGAAAGAGATCTCGCACAGTGCTGTGTTTCTGCACGCAGGGCTGAGGCGAGTTGTTGGTCCCCAGTGAGTCTTGCTAAAAATAAACCGAGGAGGAGAGGAGAGGATTCCTCCCCTCTATCTATCTGCATCTTTCTCTCCTTTGTCTCTCCTTCCTTCTCTCCTCATTCCCTCCCATTGCAGGCGGATTGGTTGCACACAGCAGTTCTGGCTCAGTGTTTGTTTTCAGCACAACTCCAGCTCTCTGTCATAAGGCCAAAACAGGCACATCGTGCGCTGATAACTAGATTTCTTCAGTCGACAAAATGCTGCTGATCATGTTTGCCAGGTTGGTGCGAAGACAGGCAATTCCTCATAAAAATGCACCTGTGGACATATATGCTAAGCAAGCACCAGTGCAGTTAAGCAGGAAAGGACCCAGTCAGTGAGGGATCCTCCAGATTGATATTCTTATTTGGCAGCAGTCCGCCTTTATTTGTTCATGTGCACAGACAGTGGCGGGAAATGTTCATCATGCTGTCAGTGTTCTGCAAAAAAGACTTTCATCTTTGTGTTTTAATGTCTGTAAGTGGAGCTATAGCACATCTCCTGTGAGCAGGCTGCTGCATGTGACTGAGTATGGGAACAGCACTACAGCGGGAGACTTGGTCCTAACATTTATGTGACATAACAAGCAGAATAATTCATGTCTGCGACTGCACACTGGACGATCAAAGATGAAACAAATGATGCGCTGACTTTTCTTCCACTGTGAATATGTTCTGCATAAATATCACTGACCACAAACACTTGAAGAAGATTGTGTCGCTGCTGCTTGTTGTTCAGAGCCTCACTCTCTCTCTCTCTGTTTTCTCTCTAGCTGTTTCCATCATGCGCCACAGCGCCTCGGCTTTTGGATTTGCTGTAAGTCGCCTGTAAAGCCTCCACTTCACTAAAGCTATGATGGCTAACGCTGTAACATGTGAAGCGAGTGTCAGAGTGTGTTTTCTTTTCATTCTGCAGTTTGATGCCACGCTGGACGTGTTGTCCTCGGTCATCGTACTCTGGCGGTACAGCAACGCCGCGGCTGTCCACTCCGCACACCGCGAATACATGTAAGCACAATCGCCTGTCACACAGATCAAATCTGACCTGCTTTCAAATCCACATGTACGTCACTGTCAGCTTTGGGTGTCTGAGAAGTTTTAAATCATTCAAGGCGTTAAAACCGCTATATGCTAAGCAGGGAATGATAATGATAGCTTGCACAAATATTTATTAGCAATTAAAAATAAACTGGCCCAGTCAAGATATACACTTTATCACCAAAAAGTGAACCATGCTTTGATATATTTATGGTTATCATAGAATTGGATTGCCTGGTGTTCTTTATTTACCGCCCATTTATAATTTTTGGTATTTTGTAATTAATGGAAGCATTGTTGTTTGAGTCATTTTTTTGTCTCTAAGTCTTATTACAAGACCCTCTGCAGTTGTTTGCTGCAGCGTGTTGTTAAGGGTTTATATCCATTGGGACCAAACAAACAGAAATGTGATGAAATCCATTTCAGTGTGTCCACAGTGTCGTATGTGTATGTGTGTGTGTGTGGTCTGCTTTGTCCTGTGGGGACGTGTGTCAAACAGCAGATCTCTTAAGCTTTGTCAGCCTCGGCCCACTGGGACCGATCACCGGCAAGCGCCTCACGTTTTATCTGTACCTGGCTGAGAATGGGGTGTGTGTGTGTGTGTGTGTGTGTGTGTGTGTGTGTGTGTGTGTGTGTGTGTCGAGGTCAGGTGGGCTTTTCAGAGTCTGTTGAATGGTCACCGTGATGGCAGCGAGCAGGCGACAGCAAATGAAATTCAAGCAAAACAAAAGCATCTGTTACTGGATGAATCAGATGAGAGAAAATTGTCACTGTCTCTGCCCGTACTGTCAGAGCATCTGGTAGATTCATACAGTGAATCTGTCAGTCTCAACACACACACACACACACACACACACACACACACACACACACACACACAGAGGAACGACTGCTAATTGGTGGAGGAACGACAGATGAGATCCTGTCCTCTGGAGATGAGACAGAAACACATTAATTCAACTATCGATCCAATTATCTGTTAGCGGTTGGTTAGCAGCATTTCCTGAAGAGCGTAAAAACATTCAGACCTTTTTGGCCACAGATCCCAGACCAGACTGCACCGTGAGCAGACTACACCGACTGTTAAAGAATAGCTTGACATACAGGACAGTCTTTCACTGTCCTCTCTTAGCTCTCTAATGTCTGTCCATTCAGTATAGAGCTAGAGCCAAAGGTATTAGCCTTTGTGCAACCTGTTTTCTCACCTCCTGGTTTATGCAACATTTGCTGCACATTTACAAGCAGACGGTGTGTCTGAAGAACATTTTAACGGTGCTGCAGGCTTTTAGATTAGAAATAGATTTGCTCTTTTCTGTAATTTGTGTATATGGTCATCTACTGCTGTGAAAATTAAGCTCAATTTTTTTAAGCTCATAAAAACTGGAAGCAAGGAGAAAAATGTGTCTGACAGAGAGCTGAAAAACAGCTTTTTAAGCATTAGCTAACACTGTATTTCAACCAGAAATGTGAATTTCTAACATCCTTAAGAAACATGAATAAAACCAGATCTGCTGTGTTCATCCGTGAGCTTTGAGGGAGGATCAGTTATGCAGCAATTTCTAGAATGTTTGTCATTAACCACCGAGTGCTGCTGGTCCCACCAGACCAATGACTGCAGCAGTAAAACCCCTGAGAGTGTTGATGTGAGAGAGGGTGAAGCCTGTTTTATTGCTCATCAATTCAGATGTAGTTTGTAAGAGAGAGACTGTGATCCAGGATCCTTAAAATGAATTAACTGTATTGTACAGCTTACTTTTAAGTCGATCAACAGCTGGCTGGAGATCAGCTGTACACTTGAAAGATAAACAAGAGCGTTTAATGACAATAAAACATCCACATGTCGTTTCATCAGCTAATTGGAGGATTCGGACAGGGTTCAGGAAGCTGCTCAACCAGTAATTGGCTTCACGGAGAGATCAGGCTTCCTCTTGGATCACACACACACACACACACACACACACACACACTGTTAACATGTTGATATAGTGAGAATCACCTGCAAGCTACTAAAACACCCCTACACATGGATGCATTCGTGTATGTATGTATATATGTATATATATATATATAGATAGATATGTACTGTATGTGCTGATTATTTGTAGGCACTTACCGCATAGCACCGTTTGTTTGTTTGTTTGACCGCTTGTGGCTTCCAGCAGACTGAGTGAGACGACTACTGACGCACAACCAGAGAATCGATATCATTCTTCTTAATTTTTTGATCCGTCTTTTGATCGCTGAATAGCGATGCCCGCGTACAGAGCGGTTGCCAAGGTAACAAGGCTGATATGTCAAGACAAAGACGAATTATGGAGTTTCGCTCTCAAATGAGACACGGAGCCTTTTTGAGGCAGAAACGCCTTCATTCATGTGACTGTAGCAGAGGTGAGACTGAGACGCTGCTGTCATTTTTACACCGTTTGTGAGAAACAATAGGGGGCCTGTTAGAGGGGACCCAGCACTCCCATGATGTGTGTGATGGGGGGGGGTGTCCTGCTGTGTACTTCCTAGAGGGATTTTGGGTGTTGCCTTGGTTACCCCATCCGGTCAAAACCCAGGACACCAAGTGTGACTCGAGAGCAGCCTTCAGAATTGAACACAGTCTGGTAGCCATGCATGACGAGGGCATATGCTCCAGTTGCTTGTTGTCTCCCTCCAGACTTTGTTAATTGGCTGAAGGTTTTTAAAGGACATCTGATGCTTCCAAATAAGCCTTTGCTCTGCTCATCAGTGTAACACAGTTATCTGTCAGTCAGCAGTGTTGGTGGCTCGCAGGAAAATGTAGTTTTAGCCGCGCTAGCAGCTCCGTGAGGCTGGGAAATGCTAATGTAAGCGACATGCTAACATGCTCACAAAGATAAGGTGATTTGGGAATTTGAATCACTTCAGGAGGCCTTCATGTTAAAGGGACTTCCATTAAGAATGGTGCTGACCTCAGTATTTCTAAAAATGGTTTGACCCTGCAGGCAGCAGTTGTCTACCACTTTCTTTAGCGATCCGGGTTATCAGCGTCAGGGTCGACTGTCTGGAAGGAATAAGCCAAAAGAAGAAACCTCGGCTTCACAGGCTTGTTGTCGTTTCCTCTCTGGCGACACTTGCTGGTGTTAAAAGAGAGCAGGTGGTTCCTGCTGGCTTTCTGCAACACAATCTTGACTGCTAATGAGTATCAACACTGTTGATTGCTTCTCTTTCCCTTTGTCTGCAGAGCCTGTGTTATCCTGGGCGTGATTTTCATCCTGTCCTCCCTGTGCATTCTGGGCAAGGCCATCCACGACCTGGCCACCAAGCTGCTCCCTGAAGTGGTACGAATTCACGGACCAGCAACACAAACACCAGATTTAAACAGAGCTGAAAAGGCTGCATGAAAATGTGCACAAAAAACAGTAGATAATACGAGATAAGAGTGAACGTCCACATGTGATGTATCAGTGAGCAGGAAAAGGCTCTGAATGTGGTGCAAGGGGGGGAATTTGACTAAAACTAGAGATGGAGGAGAGTTTTGGATTAAAGCATCCACCATATGGGACAGATTATGTTATCAATTTAACGCTGAGAGAAAGAACCGTAAACACATTAACAGGCTGTGGTACATTAGGACAGCTGTATTGCTGTCAGCTGAACAGTCAAACAGGGTCACGCGACGGTCGCGTCCCTCTGTCTGAGGTCAGGATGCAGAATTTAAGCCAAAGGTTTGGTTTATAATCAGATTTTGTTTTCGCTGGAGTTTCTGGCTATTTTTAAAGCTTGGCCGGATAGTAATGACCGTTTTGTGTAGCCAGGACTCGTCTGCTGTCCCTGCTGGAAGACCACCAGTCTGCCAGAGACGAGGATTTCACTGAGAATCCAAAAAAGCCCGGTTGACTTTGTGCCTGCGTCTAATAATATCTTCTCAAAATCTGAGTGTACTTCTCAGCGTCCAAGACAAACAACGCGCAGGCAGTCATGTATGTGACGCTGCAGATCTAACGTGGCTTTTCTGTCCTCTCTCGCCCTTTGAACTGGCAGTGCATCTGATCAGACAGCACATTTGCAGCTACGCCCGTCGCCTGGCGCCGGCTGCTGGGGGACTGGTTGTTCAGACAGCGAAGAGGAGAGTTTTCAGTCTCGAACGAGCAGCTCAGGGTTGTTACTGAGCAGGTGGGAGGCTTCAGAAATCATAAATGGAATCTAGACGATTAGCTTTTAATTAAATTTCAAGGCTTCAAGCTGCAGCTCAGACAGGCTGTATTGCTGCGACATTGGCTGTCACAGAGTCGTTCATCTTCTTCAGTTGGTGGAGGGTCATGCAGGTCAGGCAGATTCATCACAAAGAGGACAACAGATGCTCTGAACTTGTTTCTTTGCTCGTGTCCAGTTATCACATTGTGTTGACCCACTATCAGCTTTCTAATCTTTAAATGCCTTAATGTAGTAAATATAATGCTAAATAGCTTTGACTGAATATACAAAAATCTCATCTAAAGTAAAGAAAAACATCCTTTTTTTTTCCTCAAACCAGGCAAAATATTTTATTTTCAAATAATTTGCTAGAACTTTGCAACCAAGCAATCTTTAGGAAAAGGTGGATCGATGTTTAAGGAGAAGTCTGACTGAGAAAAAAGCCAAACGACTGCACGGCAGCGTTGACGTGTCGACACAGAAACATGATTTCCAGACTCAATCAGATTAGGCTAGTTTAACTCCATTAACATTGTGCGTGGATGTGTGTGTGACAGCGGTTTCCTGAGGAATGTCACAAATCTCACGAGTGAAGACTCAGGAGCAGTCTCACTTCCCAAAATAGCTTCATCACCCTGTTGCCGGGCAATGTCTGCTGAAACGCTGTTGAGGATCTGAACACGATGAGGATGAGGAGGAAAGATGGAAACATTATGATTAAAGAGAGATTGTTGCTGTTCTGCCCTTCACTGCCTCTTTCCACTTCAGCTCTGCGATGTGATTCACCTGGGTGTAGTCTGGAGAAAGCGCATTGTTGCTGTCTGTTGTAGCTTCACCCGAATGACGACATGCTTTATAGAATGAGCTGCGTCTTCTGGTGAAGGCATCTGAATGCATCTCTCACAGGGGCTAACATCACAATATAAGATCTTAAAGGTTGAATGTCTGAACTATATCACACGACAAGAAAAAGTAAGTCAATGTAAGCACAGCTACATTTGGAAAAGCACTTTTTAATCACATTCCTTGGACAAACAATATCGTGAGTAAGGTGTTTTACTTAAGATCCACAATGATGATGACAATGATGCTAATATGCTAATGCTAAAATAGTATCTGTTACATGGGGAAGGACCTGGGATGTGGTTTTGTTGGTGCTAGAAGAAAGAGGAAAACTGCTTTGTAGAATGACAGATTGCATGATTTAGCTGATGTTTGTGTTTATTTGCTGTACAGATAAGTTTGTGGTCATCGTATTAGCGACCACACACACTGTTCTGGTCAGATTTGGGGATTGGGGTGGAGCATCAGCAGAGCTGGATGTGCTTAAATCATAGTAGTCTTGGATCAGCGGGAACAAAAATATACCGAGATGAGATATGCAGATTCAGATAGCCTTTGCACCTCCCTCAGGCTCAGAAATCGAAAAAGTTTTGAAATCTTTTGTTGATTTCCTGGTCCCGCTATGTTTCCCGTCTACTCGTCTGCGCTCGCAGCGAGGCAGAGAGACGGGCCTGACTGACAGTGAGCACCAAAGCATAAACAAGGGCAGACTGTGGGAGCGGTGAGGCAGACAGATTGTGTTTTTCCGAGTCGACCTGCTCTGCTGTCACACACTCAGCTTCAACCACACCAGCTGCTGGTGCATCACAGGTGGACTTATATATAGCTCGCGTACGCTCCACAGCCTGATAGTGGAAATAAGGTTTATTTTCACCGCCTCCTTCTCCTCCTGCTTGCTCTGAAATGTTAATAAGCCAAGCAGCTGCTTCGGTATCCAGTGGGGAGAAAGAGAGGCAGGGGAGGATGGAGGAAGAGAGAGAGGGGAGAGGAGGAGGAAACATGAGGAAGAGGATGTTTGCTTTTTGACACCTGACTGTTCCTGCTCCACTGGTCCTCTGAGCCCAATTAATGTCAGTTAGCATCCAAAACGAAGCTGTAGTCCTCATACAAGCATTTCAACACTGGTTTTATGTCCCAACTGTTTTTTTTTTTTTATAGTTTTGATTAATTTGAAGGGCTGCAGTGAGCTCTGGACCTTTGGACTCTGAAACCCAATCACTGGCTGCTGGCTCCAGCTTCATATTTCCCACACAGACAGGACAGATCCTGAAAGAATAACTGTCTCTTCCTACATGTCAAACTATTCCTTCATGGGTTTGGTTTTGTGCAGACGGATGTGTCTGATTCAGGCTTTTCTGCCTCCAGCTGTGTGCTGAAATGCATTTACACCACCAGACCCGAACGTTCAGACTGAATGATGCCACTGTAATTTTACTTCTCTTCCACTTTAATGCATCGAGAAATGTTCCCCGTTGTTCCTTCTATCTGCTCTGTCGGTTCCAGTTTGGTCTCCCCCCCCGACGTATTCCCTCTAAAGAACAGAGGAAGAGTGAGAACCATTTTAATATTCTGCACCAGGATCTGTGGTTGTCAAATGAAAGGTCAAGCACTGTGGGCAGAATCTGTTTGTCATGACCTCTACTTCCCATTCGTGTGTGTGTGTGTGTGTGTGTGTGTGTGTGTGTGTGTGTGTGTGTGTGCGTGTGTGCGTGTGTGTGTGTGCGTTTCCCTCTCCCATGGGCCAGCAGGCCAACTCAGCCTCTTTGAATGTTGATTAGAAGGTCACATAGTGGGATTTCCCATGCCATCTCTCATGTCAGCTTACTGGACACAGAGTTTTCCAAAATAACCAAGTCACTGCGGTCTGTGTTATTTTCTCAATAAAGCTCCCAAGAGGGTTTGCTGGTCACATTAAAGGTACACCAGTGCCGCCACTACAGGAAATGTGTAGTTTACCAAAAAGGAAAGGAGAAAAAAGAAGTAAACCAAACTGAACAAACAAGAGATGAATATAACTTCTGTCCATGGTGGTCCTGATCACCCCCAAATCATGATAATCACAAAGGCTGCAGCACTTCTGCTTCACTGAGGGCACAAATGATAGTCGACTTGTGACACACCGGCCCGTTGATGCTTAAAAAGAGTTAAAAAAGGCGCCATACCTCTGGACAATTGTGAATCATAGACTTATTGGATGTATTTTGATGAAGTAAACCACCTAATAAGGTTACAAACATACCTGAAGCATCAGAATGTGAAAGAAGCTGACAATCAGCTGCAGATTTCATAGAGTGCACATGTATTAAGAAAGAAAGGGGCCCAGGGTTGATCCCTGTGGAACACCACATCTGACCACTGCTGGATCTGATCATGTACCATTAATATCCAAAACTCTGACTGGCAATTTAAGTATGATTTAAACCATGACTATTCCATAAATTAAATGATTTAAACAAATAAGGAGTAGCTCCCGTTGAATATGTCTGTTTTTGTTGAAATTAAATATTATTTTAGGGATATAATCTATTTAGATTTTATTTCCACTGCTGAGTCATAGCACCGATTCAGGTTTTATGCGGCATACTGAGGTTTTGTCTCCATCGCCTCTTTGAAGTCTGTGAGCTCGCCAAAGTAGCTTTTCATGGCTCCAAGGCCATAGTGCAATATTAATGCTGCCGCAGAGGCGCTGAGTGCTCTGCAGCTCCCTTTCTCTTCTCTCAGCCATCTCTGCCTCTCCTCCATCCGTCCTTTGTGCATTTACATCATATGATGCTCTCTCCAGTGAGATTCACAATAGGTGCAACTTGAAAGTCATTACAATTCACAAAAAAACATCTGAGAGATGCAGAGCGTGTTAGAAGTTCGAGATAATTGCTGGGAAAAGCGATTGAGTAAAAGCTAAGAGGAACAAAAGAAAACATGTTTGGAGAATAATTAGCGAGGTCAGGGGGTGTAGGGCTGGACTAGGGCCACTTCTGAATGAGCTGCACGGCAGAGACCTGCAGTATTGAGCTGTGGTTGCACTGTGGATGCAACTGTGGTCTTGTCAACAATAATAGAAGCTCTTTCAAAATAAAAGTGCAGCTTAATTATCCGGGATGACTGTGTGAGTAAAGGTGTAGCCCTGTGAGAGCTGGGGTTCTGATATAATGGTCCAAAAAACACACAAACAATGGAGCAGATCATAAAAGAGAAGCAAACTAACTCCCACTCTCTGTCTCTGTCTCTGTCTCTGTGCTGCTGTCTGTCTCTCAGGACGGGTTCCTGTTTAGCGTGTCCATCGTCAGCGGCTTGGTGTGCATCATCCTGGCCGTGATCAAGTTTATGCTTGGCAAAGTGCTCACGAGCCGGGCCCTCATCACCGATGGTGGGTACGCACGTGCTCGAACACAGCAGTTCATCACCCAAACAGATCTGCGGTCAGCTGCACTTCGGTTTAACGAGATGACCTCTCAGTACATGACAGACATTTGAGGCATTTCAAGAATCTATCATGACACCAGACACTTTGTACACTGCCAGAGGCCACAGCAGTCAGAATCACACGTCCACTGGACTCTTAGCAAGTGTCCGAGCACAGCGAGGGCTGCATTCCAACACTGAGCCCACAAAGCCTTCATCAGCCGACTGTTTTTCAAAAGAAAGAACAAGACTCTGTTGCGTCTTCTTTCCAGGATTCAACTCTCTGGTGGGGGGAGTCATGGGGTTCTCCATCCTCATCAGTGCTGAAGTGTTCAAGCATGAACCCAAGGTGTGGTACCTGGACGGGACAATAGGCGTCCTCATAGGTCTCATCATCCTTGCTTATGGCGTCAAGTAAGTGACTTGTAGAATTTGGACCGGACTGGTTTTAAATCTTTCTCACAAGCTCTCTTCTAATCATCTCGGCTGCTGCAGTGACATTTTCTGCCTTGAGCAACAACCAAAATGTCTGACTCACGTTTGTTTGAACTCTCTGTCTTTTTGCTTCCTCTTCTTCTGCCGCAGGCTGCTGCTGGACATGGTCCCACGGGTCCGTCAAACCAGGAACTACGAGCGTTTTGAGTGAGGGAGCGGGGAGGACAAGAAAGAGGGAGAAGAGGAGGGTTTGAGAGGGGTGGACAGGGGCTGAGGGACGGAAATTACAGTCCCAACAGTCTCTGCACAGACAATCACACTGAGTCCTCGTGGTGCCCACGGAGGCTTCAGTGTCTGTACAGTCCCCCCACGCAGAGATTTGAACTTCCAGGCCAGTGAGGACGGCGGGGCGGATGAAATTCACGGCACCTTTTAAGTGTTAGAAAATTTGGTGTACATATTATATTATTATCTGTCTTTTAACAGTGAGCGGGGAGTCTGTCTTTTCATGCCTCCACATTTAAAGCAGAAGGTTAAACAGACAGAGGGAAACAAAACGCAGTCACAGAAGAGACAGAAGTGAACGAGCAGGACCGAGACATCTTGGACTGCAGCCTGCGGGAGACACGTGGACCCCGAGAGTCCACACAGCGGCAGATTTTTGTCCAGCACGTTGATGTGCGATACCTCAGTTACACCTCATCGCCCTGTCAAAACACAGCAGTTTATCTTTCCCATGGTTCCTAGAGGCCTTCGCTCAGCCGTGCTTTCAAAATGTGGCCGTGCAAACTGATTGGCGTAGCTGACGTAGCAGTGATTTAATGGTGTTTTTATGATGAGAGGATATGTCAGTACAAGGCCCGTTTGGCACACACACACATACACACACACCATCCACTGAAAATGAAACCAAAATGGCCCAAACTGGCTCACTTTATTGCTTGAGATGACAAACCCAGGAATGTCATTTGTTTCCAGCATGTTCAAATTGCGCCATCTACTGACCAGAAGAGGTACCTGCGACATGTGTGAATATATTTGACTGTGCCTCTGAAACATAAAATACAGCTTTGTTTAAAGAGTGTAAAGACATTTACGGGTCAAAGAAAGCTTTTTGCATAACTTTAATGCATGAAATCAAAGAAAAGGGGCCGTTCCGGCGCACTGGCAGCAGCGGGCTCATTAGAGATGAAATTTTTCCGTCATGGATGTTCATCAAACATCAAATTCACAATACGACTCAGTGCTGGAGCCATGATGTGACAGAGGGACCAATAAAAACCCTCAGAATTAGACAACATGTCAGAGTCCGAACGAAATGGTGGCGCAGCGCTTGTGACGTCACTCGCTGACAGGTGAGGGTCATTAAGAGATTGGGTTCACCTGGGCTGCATACAGCCAGCGCAGCTCGGCGGGGACGGTCACGCAGGGTTTCAGTGCTCTCACAGAAGACTTCTTTTTGCTGCTTTTGAGTGTGTGGATGCTGGAGGGACAGCGGCTTTTGTCCTCAGCTCGTGTGGGATTCTTGGTGAGTACCTGAGACTTTGTCCGCGTGAGGCCTGAGCAGGCCGCAGCGCGCAGGACGCCGCACGGCCTGTCCTCTTGCTTATCTGTCGGTTTCAGTGTAATTAAAGCAGCAGGTGGAGACAGGCATTGGTTAGTGGAGTCTGTTAGATTAGGGTGGAGGAGATTGGCGTCTGTGCTGCTTTTTATACCTGAGCGCACCTGTGTTTATGGCGTTCACCTGGCGTTTCCACGTGTTGGCCATCTTCAACTGAGCGCACGAGCGAATGTTAGCCTGACTGAACGATGTTTGAACGTGTGGAGATTCTGCAGCTCTCAGCCGAACATGTCATGAAGGTGAATGTGTGTTTTCATGCACTTTCATCTTTATTCGTTCACGCTGTGCGGCTCAGAGGCCATCTTTTCAGGTGGACTATTTCCCCTCACGTGACTCCACGCAGGAGTTGACGCCGCGAGTTAACCTTTTTCTGTCATTTCGACAGCTTTGACCGTTTATGTTCATTGGCTCTCCTCAGTGATGGTCGGATGTTCAAGCGCGTAAAACACGTTTCTGAATTTCATCCTGATGACCTGAAGCCGTCAGTGCACGTGGGACTATTTGATGAGTGTTTGATGCCTCGCCATGACTGAAGCTCAGTGCTGACAGAGGGCCTGAATTTCAGCAAGCGCCAGTGTGTCAGCATTGATTTAGACTTGATTTCATTCTGTGAAGTATTTTAAAGCCCATAATACTGTGAAGGTCTCAGCCGTGCAGAGTGAGGCCAGCCTGCAGTGAACACCACGACCAGTGTTTAAAGCCATGATGGTGTTGAACGTTGCTTTGGCCTGCTCTTTGCTCTCTCTCTCTCTCTCTCTCTCTCTCTCTCACACTCACACACACACGCGCACACACGCACACACGCACACAGGTCAATATTCATGTTCTTTATATTGCATCCAGAGTCCTCTTTTATCAGGCAGGGCTGTTTGTTTTGGGATGGAGAAGGGCAATTCCTAATCTTTGTGGTGAATCAAGTGTGTTGACTTGTGGAGTAATAACAGTAACAAAGCTGTTGGATGTTAATAATTCACAGATGAGTTTCTTCTTCTTTTTTTTTTTTTTTTTTTTTAACCAGATGTTTACATTCAGGCTTGGTGGTCGTCGATCAGCTCGGCTCTGGCTTCTTGCTTTCCTCCAGTTTGGCTGCCAGTTGGAGCTGCAGCTCATAAAGCTGAAATATAGGTGTGAATATGTGTAAAAGCACAAAACTGAGTTTTCTGAAGCACAGTGGCCACAAAACTGCCCCTGGGGCAGTGATTGGAGTGTGTCATCAGTATGAGAAAACATTTTTATTGTTGATTTTTAGCTCCAAAGCCTTAATCGTACAGATCAGTGTTTGGTGAATGTGGAACGTGAATGTAATCGTCAGGCGGCGTTTCGGCCTTCAGGTGTTCAGTTTGTCAGAGTTTGTAGGTTTTCCTCACGTCTGTGTTTGCTGCAGTGACTGTAACTGAACGTGCACTGTGATGTGAGACTCGTTTGCACGGCACACACACACGTGTTTGTGATGGTTTGTGCGAAGACACATTTAAAGGACCTGTATGAAGACACAAGTGTTGAGTTTATGAGACCCGTCAGCTTATGGGGTTATTTTTGTGCCTGAAATGTGCGTGTGTGCGTGTGACAGGTTGAGAACAGAAAAGTACTTTCTGGAAGCACATAGATGAGGTTTTGTAGAGGGAAAAAATGTCATGTGGGGCTGCAACAAACTGTGACTGTCATTATTGATTTTTGTTTAAAAAAAAAAAAAGTCATAATGGTGAAAAATGTCTTTGTGATAAGATGTTAATAATTGGAGAAGACAAACATTCACATTTGGACATAAAACTGAAGCTGCAGCCAAGAAATGTTTGGATAAAATGATTTACTAAATTCTGATCATCGTTGCTGATGTGTTTGCTTCCTGCTGACGTCCGAGTGTTAATCATTTATCATGCAGAGAATAACTGACGCTGAGCCAAAACATCTATTGATTGTTTTCTATGATCCTCACAAGCTCTGTGTTGTGTTCCCTTTTAAAAGCCCTGGACATGTACTCGAATGAAGTCAAATCATGTGTGATCAGTTCTCTGCAAAATCTAATTTATGTGCAAGAAAGAGTCTTTGCAAGCACATAAATCTGTTCTCATACGTCCCGCTGCCCGCTGAACACTGAGGCACAACTCTATCTCCATATCTGTATGAGCTGCTGAAGCAGAAATATGTTTTGTACACACACACACGTGGACTCCTGCTGCTGACTGTACTTCTCTGTGCTGGTGTAAATACTGAATCTGTATTGCTGTGATGTAAAACAAATATGAAACCAGAGTCAGAGCCTTTTGTCACAGAAAAAAGGTTTATTTAAAAATAAAGTTATATCCCTCTTACTCGTCAAGGACTGTGAAAAACAAAAAATGTCGTCACTGCGTTATTCTCTTGTCGCCGCTCGGCCCACAGTCGCCACCGCTCCGGTGTTTCAGCTACTGGACGCTGACTGACGGCTTCAAACAAGGTTGAGATTGAGAAACAAAGACTGATACATGTTTGTGACTGTAAGTAGCACGTCTGTTTGTACAGTGGAGACATTCGATGCTGAGGTTAACAAAGACAGATATGGTGACGAAAACATGTTAAGCACAACATTTTGCAGATGGCTCGACGGAGCTGATTTCTCTTGAAAGCAAACAGTTGACAGCATGCTTTGAATAAGCCCGACGAACTCAAAGGAAATAAGGCCTTTACTGCAACAGAACAGGTCTGAGCGAACAGCTGCTCACAGAAGGAACCGAGCTGCCTTCAGAAACCCCTCTCTCTGTTAAGATGCGTCGATGGAGGTCAAAATGTTTCTCGCCGTTTGCTGAAGAATGATTTAAGCAAAGGTTCACCGTTCTTTAGATTTCTAGTGCTCTGTCACATGCAAGGAAAGGTGTGATGACGTTCTGTTTGTCTTGCTGTCAGAAATCTCATGAAAAGAGCAAAACCATTACTTGAATTACTGAGAAGGTGAATGTGTCCAAAAGCTGATAGAATCTGCCACATTTGTTCTCTGGATCGCGCTTATTCATCCGCAGCTGAAAATAGTCCCCAACAGATGCCTGATTTCCCTCTAATTGATTATTTCTTAAAAACTGCGGTGCCCAGCCACTTCAGCAAACCACTGAGCCTTCTTCATACGTCAGACTATTTATCTTAAAGATTTCTGTCTTCAGTAGGACCGATGGGCTCACGAGGACGAGTCAGAAAACGTTATTGGTTTTGCTCTGCACATGGGACTTGTTGACAGATCGTGAACCTCATTCTTTTAAATGAAAGGATAACACCACTGTTGCTTCTTTCTTACTGTATCACTCCTAAAGCCGACAGTCTGAACCCTCACTGCAGCAAGAAAACAGATTGACTCACAGCAATCAGTTTAAGGCAATAAAAGGAGAAAGCCCACGTAAAGTACGTGTGCTACGACACCAGTTTCTACAGAGCTTCTAGTAATATAGACAAACTAGTCATCCTAATGTATTAACAGGAAGAAAGGACACATGGATGTTTCTGAAATCAAATTACTGCTGGAAGTGGGTCATCTAATGACTACAGAACATGTAAATCCACTGACAGGCTTCTGGTGTTTAACACTGGTATTATCCTTTCTTTCAGTCCGAGAACCGCTGAACAGCCAATCGGAGTTCTTCTCAAGACCTGAGCGACTCAACCGAATGGAACAGATCACAAGGTTTGGATCGATTTAACTGAAGTGATTTGAGCTGCTTTAAATCAAAATTTGATTACAGAACAAAATGATTTGAAATGAACGATCAGAATTTGATTACAGAACAAAATGATTTGAAATGAACGATCAGAGTGATTTAGGAAAGACAAACGGTTGGTTCCTTGATCTGATCTGTGGGGTTAAATTTGGGACTGACGGCTGCACCATGTGAGCGCACATGTTGAACTGGTTGACACCCTGACCTGACCTCTGGCTCAGCAGACTGTCAGGCTGATAATCAAACAGAAGCAGAGCCAAACTCAACCATGAAAAGGCACATCATGTTCTTTGAAACGCTAACTTGGCGGCAGATCACGGACCTGTTTTAAAAAAGTTAAAAAAAAAAACAAAGAACATAAAAACAGTCTGAGCTGACACAGTGAGAAAGTACAGGTGGTGCACTGTAGCTGAACGCTGCCATTCAGGCTGAATTTACACGTGTGCAAACAGAAAAACCGAGATTGGAAATCAAAGCACAAAGTGTAAGAGGCTCCTGCCGGCTTTCACAGAGAAACGAGGCCCGTTTGTCCACCGCTGTCCGTCTTCAGCAGACAGCGATGAGAGGAGGAGCAGCTGAAACCAGCGACGAGCACGAATCACAGCGACAGATGTCGGTTTACAAGCAGTCCTCACGCAGGTTTTTGGCTTTTTAAGGAATAATATATGAAATCATGTTTTAAGAGTTAAAGTATTTTCTATAAAAATATGAGGCCAGGACTCCAGGCTGTCAGGTCCAGTTCAGGTGTGATTAAACTGTTTTCCTCAACAGAATAGTACTTATCTTCCAATTGGTGCTCTGAACTGAGGGACAAACACAGCTCCGTCTTACTTCCCCGTCATTCGATATGTCTTCTCTCTCTCTCATCACTGCTGGAAGCTGAACAGAAGCAGACAAAGACCCCCCCCCCCCCCCA